>CM045060.1:11918709-12141209 GCA_024542945.1 allo-octoploid hybrid of Carassius auratus x Cyprinus carpio | reverse complement strand
TATAAGGTAATTGCAATAGCAAACTCAATGGAGTGTGTTTATCTTGCCTTTCCACCCTGGGATTTGTGGGAAAATTCACCTTGTGCTTAATCTCGTGTGCAATGGTGCATAGACAAATGGGGCAAAAAGTATTAGAAGGCAATATTTGAATACATTTCTTATCAAAAGGGAAGCAGAATTGATGCTATGGATGAGAAAGCCCTCTCTTTCTCTTCTACTGTAAATAAAGCATAGCAATGATGCAGGGAAGTGAAGAGTACAAAAATGACACATATACTGGTTTGTTGTCCATCAAAAGCTAAACAAATACAAATACTTGAAGATTACTTTACACAAAATACAATATATAAACAGGCCTATAGATGTAAATGTGTTAGAGAATGAAGTAATCAGTTTCATAACTGCAGTTCATGTTTCTTAGTATCTCTATAGTATCTAAAGAGGTCTATATAGAAAGCTAATTATTAAAATTCACATTCATCATTAAGGCAGATTTTTGACTGGTGCTGAAAGTGTGCATTTTGAAATATGCTTTAACATTCTTTCTTTCTTGTTTGTTTGTTTGTTTATACATACTTTAATGGTCAACATTTTACTCTAATATATAATTGTTTACTTATAATTGGTAACATTTTACAGTAAGGTTCGGATTGTTAACTTTAATGCATTAGGTGTCATGAACTAATATGAACTAACATTAGGTAACATCAACCAAGAAAAACAATAAATTTTCACTGCATTTATTAATCTACATTTATGTTAGTGAAAAATAATATTGTTAATAGTTAATTCATGCTTTCTTTCCATAATACATTAACTAATCTTAATTTATACAACTAGAAATATTAAAAAAACATTAAATTTACAGTAAATAACAGTAAATAACATTAACTTAATTACATTAAATGCAGCATTTAATTCACCTGTTACACAAAATATTATTTTATTTTGTTATATATATATATATATATATATATATATATATATATATATATATATATATATATATATAATTATTCATTTTTTTTTCATGCTAACCATGGCATAGGAGCATCCAGTAAAATAGTTCAGTTCATATTTACTTCACAGACAGTTTATGTTCTCATTCCAATAAACAATTATAAAACAAATATAAGGCCACATTTACTGTAGTTTTGTGTACATTGATTCAGGTTTAAATTCTCCAGCAGTTTGCTTTGTATTGCATGAAAAGGCATCAATTAAAATATTACTTAATTGAAGAAAAAATAATAATAAAAAAATAAAGCTCATGCACAGCAATTACATATCCAATAGATTCAACATGTCTAGGATGAATAAGCTAATAGCTTCACTGAGAATAATTCACTATTGATCTCAAGGCTTGCATAATTCACGCCTTCGCTCAATAACCATACTTGTGGTCATTCAAGGATATATTTTGAACAAGGCTGTAAATAATTAAATCACTGTTTGAGCAATCAGCACTAAAATAGGCTGTTCTCTTTGTTGTAGAGGACACAGTATCCTCTGTGTGTTTTGTTTGTGTGTTTGTTTTTCAGGATAATCCTATGTTAATCAATGCTGCACACCGATAAAATTATTTTTACTTTTTTTTTTCATGCAGACTCAAAATTGACACTGTTTGACCATTAAGATAATTTTAATTTTTATGTAGCTTCCCAGGGGTCTTAACTGTCAGTGTTATATCAAGGAAACATGGTTTATCAGGCCATGTTTGGCAGGGGTTTGGAGGTGGCATTGCTGCAGCATGCGCAGGCTGGATTAAGGACTGGGAGAGATGGGTAGTCTCACAGGGAAAGGCTCATGCTTTTGTTCATTGCAGGCATGAGTCTGCACATTCCTTATCAACTATATGCCCCAAGGCCTAAACAAACACTCTCTCTCTCTCTCTCTCTCTCTTTCTCTCTGTCTCTCCTGTTCACTCTCTCCTGCTTACCCTACCATGTTGGAATGCCACTTGCGAATATATGCTACATGTATATGTAGTTCCCCTTCAGGAACTCGAGCTGCGTCGAAAAGCTTTGGGAAGGCACCAGCGAGACCACATTCTGAAACATGTATGAAAACAGTCCAATAGAGAAACAAGACGTCATGAGCGGGGTGACGTGAGCAACCAGGAAGTATAAAAGCGCATCCGGCAAATGCACGTTATCTTTTGCTCTTCAGCAAGCATGTCTGTGGTGTATGAGTGTGTGTCTCCAAAGGCACAGTCAGTCTGGAAAAATTCTGTTAGAAAGTGAGTATAAAATGTCACAGTGTAAAGCCAAATTAAATATCGAGTGGCAAGCCGAGAAACAGGACGCTCGTCCCAAAAGCAAATTGTTTCCTAAGATCATAGCCTTCATGACGGGGCCTTCCATTTTTCTGTGAACTCCTTGCTGAGGTATCGAGATTGTGGGAGAAACCATATTCATCCCGATTCTTCAGCCCCACTGTGTTGAATTACTCTAACATCACGGGGTTGAATGAGAAGGCATATGGTGCGATGCCAGAAGTGGAGCAGACGCTTGCGAGCTATCTCTCCCTATCCTCAGCATCGTCCCTGAAGGCCCCGAAGCTTCCCACCAGGCCAGTAAGGCTGACATCCATCCTGTTTGGGAAAGTTTATATGGCAGCAGTTCAGGCCGGTGTGTGTCTGCACACTATGGCAGTGTTGCAGGCTGATCAGGTCGACCTGCTAAAAGACCTGGATGAAAGGGAGGAAGAGGAATCCAACGTAGTCACCAAACTACTAGGGGCCAAAGACCTGTTGCTTCTGACCACCAAAGAAACGTCCAGAGCCATTGGCCATTCAATGGCCACAGAGCGGCACCTATGATTTAATCTGTCTGAGCTACAAGATAAGGACAGTTTATTCATGCTGGATACCCTGCTATTGTCGTCTGGCCTCTTCGGTGGCGCAGTAGATACTGTCATCGAGAGGTTTCAGGAGGCAAAGAAGCAGGCAGCATCACTACTGAGCTTCCTCCCTCGCTGTTCCCAGGTCTTTGGGACTGCTGAGCGGGAGCAGTCCCTGCCATCCAGCTCCTCATATCGCCAGACCCAGAAACAGAGTGTCGTGACTCGTACCCCCCTGCAAAGAGGGCATGAGGTGGCACTCTCGTTCAGTGTCTTCCAAACAAAAATTGGATATGCGGACCGTTATTCTGTCAAAAATTACCTCGGCTAAGCGGTACTCTGAGGGCAGCCCACCCTGGGGAGAAGAAGTACACACTAAGTGTATACAGTGCCCGATCCTCCTCATTGCCCTCAGGGAGGTTCATTGACCACCCCAGTGCTTTAGGGCTCAGTAAGCTCTGACGAGCTAATTTCCCATCTGCCGCCCAGCGACGGTACGGCACAAGAAAGCTTGTCCCGTCAAGTGAGGGCGCTAGAGCCGGTCGTTCACTGTTGGTCATCCATTTTAGGGCACTAAAGTGGCTCCTTTAGCGACAACAGAGGCCAGTCTCAAGAGTTTCACAATGGGTCCTGCAAACTGTAAATAGAGGTTACAGAATTCAGTTTGGTTCTCATCCACCTAACTTCAACGGCGTCATTCCTATATTGGTAGGCCCCAAGCAGGCTCTGGTATTGGAACAGGAAGTAGACACTCTCTTGAGGAAGGAGGCCTTAGAAAGTGTCCCTCCTCTCTCAAGAGAGTCAGGGTTCTACAGCGGTTATGTCATCTTTCCGAAGAAGGATGGAGGGTTGCATCTGATCATAGATCTAAGTCTTTTGAACCACACTTTCAAATGGTTTCATTTCCAGATGCTCACTATCAAACAGATTGTGTCTCAAATCAGGTCCGAGGACTGGTTTGTCATGATAGATTGCAAGAATGCATACTTCCACGTATCCATCCTTCCTCAACATAGGAGGTTCCTGAGGTTTGCTTTTGGTGGGCGAAGCATATCAGTATCGGGTTCTTCCGTTTGGCCTGTCACTCTCACCCCACACTTTCACCAAGTGTGTGGATGCTGATCTCGCTCCACTGTGCTCCAGGGCATCTGCATACTCAACTACATCGACAATTGGTTGATACTAGCTCAATTGGAGCAGTTGGCGGCTCGACATCGAGATGTCGTCCTCGCCCATATTAAAGAGCTGGGGTTACGGCTCAATGCCAAGAAAAGTGTGCTTTCTCGACTACAAATGACCACTTATCTGGACGTGGTGTGGAATTTGACAACATTGCAGGTACATTTGTCTCCTGCTCGTATTAAAGCGATTCTCGCAGCCGAGAGGGGAATGAGAGAAGACCAGTCACTCACTGTCAAACAGTTTCAGAGACTGTTGGGTCTGATGGCAGCTGTGTCCAATGTTGTACCTTTTGGCCTGCTGTACATGATACCCTAGCAGTGGTGGCTCAGGACCAAGGGCGAACCCGCTCTGCACGATCAAGGTCACGTGGCAATGTTTATGTGCCTTAGACATGTGTAAGAAACATTGGTTCCTGTCTCAAGGCCCTATATTGGGGCTTCTTGTCTTGTGTAACACCAACGATGGAAACTTCCCTCACGGGCATGAGTTCTGGAGAGAGTACGCTGGGACAGGGTCCATCTTCTGTTAGTAGCCCCATTCTGACCGGCCCGAGTATGGTTCTCACTGGGTGGATTTTTATCATTATAGGGTGGTTGTGTACACACTGCCAACACATATTTCAGTTCAAACAATTTGTGAAAGTGCATGTAGCATCAGATGGCCCCTTTAACAAGCACATTATCTCAGATTTCTAGCTATGTGAATATATATTTACTAATTATCTGTTAAGCATTATATAATGTTTGTTAATGATTTATAAATGAAAGTTATTATAAAGTTTTAATTAGTTTTCATAGGGTTTTAAAATGCTAGAAAAAATTATTAAATATGGTCCAGGTTAATCACAGGTCTGACTCCTCAGTAAGGAATAAAGTATAGCAACCAGTGACTGCAGGCTTGCACAACACGTAGTTACCATTAAGACTGGTAGAAATATGCTGTCTTGTGCAATCAGCAACAATGTAAATGGCAATAACTTGGAAATGACCAATGCCAAGGCTTTGGGAAAGATTGTCATGAGTTAACACCTATTAATTATTCCATCTCTTTGTCTAGTATAAGATAAATGATTAGGAAAGTAATCAGTTCACATTTACTGGAACTAAGTATTTATACAGCTGGACCACCACCTCCTGATCACTGAACATGGAGCATCTAAATCACATGAGTGTGCAACTTACTGGCCATAGATATGCTTTAGAACTTTATAGGTTTTATAAAGGGATAGCTCACCTGAAAATGAAAAAATCTGTCATTATAAACACCGTTATATTATTCCAAACCTGTATGCTGTGAGATTTAGGTTGTGATTCTTAGAAAATATGTGTATTTGTGTCTCCTTTACCTAAAATATGTACTAGAAAACCTGGATAGGTGCTTTAATTATTTATTTAATTTAATTCAGTTTTTAAGTCTAAAAACTGTTAAGACCAGCTCATAATAGTAAGTTCTGAGTAGTATGTATTGTTGTTCAGTATTGTGTTAATGAGTCGCTTTGTTTTACATTCATGTCATTCAGACATTATGTAGCTAAGTGCAAATGATCTGTTGAATCACAGTTGACCGTATTATAATTGGTAGTTTTTTTTTTTGTTGTTGTTGTTGTTTTTTTATGGATTTTGAGTGTTTTGTCTGAACACCCAAGTGGACAGAAGGAAAATCTAGAGATGGGCTTATCGCTCAGCACAAGACAAAAAGGTGCACATTTAGCATATTGACCGATTTCTTTCAAATTATGACCTTCCGAATGCATAGATAGGAAATGTCAGCAATGGTTGAGTAAAACTGGTCACATTTGCAATTCCCAGTCCCTCTTTACACAAGCAAAAACCAGGGGCTGAAAATGACTTTTTACCAGCCTTTACACCACTTACGTAGTGTGTGTGAGAGTGTGTGTATCTGTAAGAGTATGTATGTGTGTATGTACATGTCCATAATAACAGGCATGTGTATGTATGTGTGTATGTACATGTCCATAATAACAGGCATTGAGCGCTCCACAGAAGTACAAGCTGTGGACGAAAACAGCTGCCAAACCTCTAATTGGGGATGTTTACTTCTTTCCTAGAGATCAGTGCGCAGCTGAGGAAGTTTGAGAGGTTTCTGAGACATGCATAATCTTTGACCCATTCTTACCAGGCATCATATACAAATATTTATAGCGGGGTTCAAATGTTTTTTATTCATGTTATTATTTCAGAACATGAGACACTCTTTGCATTTCATATAACATGCATTTAGGGTAGCCTTGTTCTTGCAGTTGCTCAGTGCATCATGTGAACGAACTGTAGTATCAGCCAATAGTGTAAAATTGAAACTGATACTGTAAAACTGAGAAAAAAATAAATAATGATAATTAGAATCCAAAATATTTTTTATTTATTTATTTATTTTTTACATTTTGTAATATCTACATTCAGCGTCATCACCTTTTTTGTTTAAAAAAAAAAATCCTGAAATTTTATTATTATTTTCATATTTTGATGAAAAAAAAAAAAACTTCTGACTTTTCACAATGTATATTACCATTTAAAAGTTTGTCATAGATTTTTTTTTTCTATTTTCTCTTATGCCTAGCACAGCTGTATATATTCGATCTAAAATACATTAAAACATTACTATTACAGTAATATAACAGTAATACCATTTAAAATAACTTTTCTATTTGAATATATGATGGCAAAGCTGAATTTTCAGCATCATTGCTCCAGTCTTCAGTGTCATGTAATGTTACATGAATCATTCTAATATGATGACTTGGAGAAACAGTGTTGAAAACAGTTGTGCTTCCTAATATTTTTGGATTATTTGATGAATTATAAAAAAAAAAAAAAGTATATAAAAGTATACATTTCTTTTAATAAATAAATAAGAATTAATTAATTAATGACTTTAAACTTTTAAACGGTTGTGTATATTTACATCACAGATGTAAAACAGTAGAGAGCAGTATATTAGCTTCTAATATTATTAAAGAAAACCACTGCAGCAATGCTTTTACTTCTTAGATGTTTTCTATTTGTTAATATTGTGTCTGTCATACTGTAGTACCTGTCAGGTACCTTTAAAAATCTGCACATGGGAAGCAGCTGGCAGCGGGCAGTCTGTGTTCAGTGGCTGCTCCCATGGTGCTTTTTCTGGCTTTTCCTCCCTGTAAAATGCTTTGCCTTCTGTAAAACACCACGTTTAGCATAATGAAATGTAGGAACCAATCACTGAGGGCTCAAATGGAATGCAGACTGACATCTAGTATATTTCCTGACTGGGGAACACTCTAATGTGGTTTACATTCACATCTACTCTCATAAGCTCAGAAATGGAGGAACGCGAAGCATGCAGATGCTACCCAGTCAAGTCACTTTCCTTTAGTAATTTACACATGGAGACATGCACACACACACACACACACACACACACACACACACACACCAATCAGGTACAGTCTGTGAAGCAAATTGTATTATTCTGCAGGGTATAGTTAATTATAATACAAGGCATTTGTGTCCATGTGGGCAAGTTCAATTCATCACCCTTTGCAATTATTTGCGGCACTTACATAAAACACTGCATTCAGCAAATTACTGCCCAGTTCTTATTTGACTTGAGCATTAAAAAAAGAAAAGTGCAGTTTTGCAATGCCACATTTGTTAAAAACAACTAAAACTAACATCTGATTAAAAGTGAAAACTTACTTTACTGCTTTAAATATCAATTCTAAATGTGAATAAAATTAATTTATTTTAAATCGTAACGGGGACATCAGATGCCCATTTTCCATAAGGTGGTCTTCATGAAATATCTGCAAAATACTTTGGTAAAAATTCCTCAATGGTCGTGTAAAACAACACGTTTTACCTTGTCAAAAACAGCTCTGTTCACAGCGACCGGTTTCAGTGTATGTCTCTTTAAATGATAATGAGCTGCTGCTCACCCCACCCCTCTCCTCCGTTTTTTTTTTTTTTTTGTATTTGGTGGTGCGTTACCATCAAAAACAAAACTAATCCACTGTCTTCAGTGGCTCTGATGTTAGGAGAAAAACACCTGCAATGCTTACAAGACATTGTTGTCGCTACAGCTGCTTGAGCGTGGAGAAAACAGTGGAGAGCGTTCAACTGGCTGAGGGTGGAAATATGCTAATACAGGACAGCCTGTCAGAGGCTGTGGGTGGGGCCTGAGCAGTATGATGTCATACTGCTCAGAAAATCAAAATGGCTTGATAATTTAATAATTTATGATAATTTAACCCTCCATTGAAAATGTATGTATGGTATACTGTCCATGTCCAGAAAGGTAATAAAAACATCATCAAAGTAGTCCATGTGACATCAGAGGGTCTGTTAGAATTTGTTGAAGCATCGAAAATACATTTTGCTCCAAAAATAACAAAAATTACGACTTTATTCAGGATTGTCTTCTCTTCCGGGTCTGTTGTGAACGCGACTGCTGTGACTGTTGACGTACGACGCTGCTGACGTGTTTTCTGGTGAGCCCAATAACAAAGATAACACGTCAGCAGCGTCATACGTCAGCAGCGTCACTGCAGTGTTGTGAACGCGCTCACAACAGACCCGGAAGAGAAGAAAATGCGTTATTTTTGGAGCAAAATGTATATTCGATGCTTCAACAAATTCTAACAGACCCTCTGATGTCACATAGACTACTCTGATTATGTTTTTATTTCCTTTCTGGACATGGACAGTATACCGTACATACATTTTCAATGGAGAGACAGAAAGCTCTCAGACTAAATCTAAAATATCTTAAACTGTGTTCCGAAGATGAACGGAGGTCTTACCGGTTTGGAAAGACATGAGGGTGAGTCATTAATGCCATAATTTTCATTTTTGGCTGAACCCTTTAAAACTGTTTAGGTTTTGGGGGGATTAAAAAAAGGAGTGAACCATTTTTTTGTAGTGTGGTTGTGACACATTTATATGCAAACACCGTGTAAAAGTGAATTTTGCATGCAATGTCCCCTTTAAGAAACTTTTTTTATTTATTTATTATTATTATTATTATTATTATTATTATTATTATTTTATCTGTGCTTATTTATTTATTATGCAAATAAGTGACATCTGTCAAATTAAATCACAGATCCAAATCTTGAAGTATAATATGTTATTATATACACTACTGGTCAAAAGCTTGTAATATTTCATTTATGTATTTATTTATTTTCAAAGAATTCCTTTTCACCAATGCTATATTTATTTGATCAAAAATACGGTTAAAACAGTAATATTATGAAATATTATTACAGTTTAAAATAACTGTTTTCTGATTTAAAAGATATTTTAAAATGTGATTTATTCCTGTGGTGGAAAAGCTGAATTTTCATAATAATTACATTATCCTTCAGAAATCAATTAATAAAACTTTCATATTTTTACACACACACACACACACACACACACACACACACACACATTAGCCTATTACTGGTAGTGTAATTGTAAATATATTATGTTACATTCTATTATGTTTTGTATTTTTTACGTTTTGTATGATTTACAAACTCAGCTGGTGAAAAGGACACCTGTAGTAGTTGTCACCAGCTCTGAGCCACTAAGGCCGGTTTTGTCCCTCTGTCTTTCCTTCGGCTTCTCTTCACCGGCTGCCAGCGCTCGTCCCTGCATGGCACATGGATGGCAAACTCGCCCCAGCGGACCTGTCACTCAAACCCCCAGGGCGAGAGGAAGTGTTTGGAGTGTTTTTTGGAGGATATTGATGCCTTCTCTGTAATTTCCCCTCGAACACTTGTGGTATTTCTAACCACAAAATGGACTTTATTAACCCCTGCCATTTCAGGCTTCTTTCTCCCGGGGCTTTCATGCAGCGCAGCCTCTTCATGGAAGCACCTCAAAGGAAGCATCTGCTGGCTTTTTCATGGCACCTAGTCTCGCTTTTAACAGCACAACGCTACAACACAATTTTTCATCCTGTCATGTAATGAGTGAGAAATGCGCGCAAACTGATTACTGGGGGAAGGACTCTGTGACCTTTTCATCACAAGGATATTTTTTTTCAACCTTGATGTGTTTTGTGGTTGAATGTCACTCTGGTGCATCACAGTTTCCACCTCCATGAAAAGGTAAGGGTGAAAAAAATACTGTGCCACCTTCATAATCTCCTAAATCAGCCGGTTATTTCTATACAATACATGCCACGTAAACATGAAATAGTTGGTTTAGTGTGTGCTGCTTTCTTCTCTCCTCACTCTAAGTGTGCATTGATCAGTTTCCAGCTTCAGTCAGGATGAGGAAAGATAGGGGACGCAAATTGGAAGTTGTTTTAAGATGCAGACAGCCTCTGACTTTTCCCTCCACGGCCTGTCACATTTCCAAGTCCCACTTTGCATGGCAGAATAGGTTTTTGTAATAGAATTCTCCCCGCAAAGGAGGTTAATTACATTTCTTCTTCTTCATCACCTGCTTTTTTCTACCTCTCTCCCTTTCTCTATCTCTCACTCTCCCTCCTTCCTTCTCTAACTTTCTCATTCGGGAAAGAAGAAAAATGCATTTAAAAGCTCAAGAGAATAAATGCATTGCGGTGGGCGTTACAGTAATGTGGTTGTGTTATTATTGATAACACGTTACTAAGGATAAATTTGTTAATATTATTTGGGTATGATCAAGTAAAAGGAACCAATTTTTAAAACATCTATATTGTTTATGTATACATATACTTTTGCTCATAGTTAATTCTCTATGTTCAAAATATACAGCACTACCATTCAAGGGTAGTAATAAATAAAAAATAATAATACTTTTATTCAGCAAGGATGCATTATATTGATCAGAAGTGATAGTAGATACTTTCACATTGTCTCAAAAGAATTCTGTTTTTTGAACTTTCTGTTTATCAAAGAATCCTGAAAAAGTATTAAGCAGCAAAACTGTTTTAAACATTGATGATAAGAAGAAATTTATTGAGCAGCAAATCAGCATATTAGAGTGATGTCTTAAGGATCTTGTGACACTGAAGGCAGAAGTAATGACTGCTGAAAATGCAGCTTTGCCAACGCAGGAATTAATTGTATTTTTAATATATTACAAAAGAAAACAGCTATTTTAAATTGTATTAATATTTGACAATATTGTTTTTGCTGTATTTTTGATCAAATAAATGCAGCCTTGGTAAGCACAAGAGACTTTATTCAGAAATCTTACAGACCCAAATTTGTTAGTGGTTGTGAATGTAGAAATTAACATTAACAAATGTTGTAAAGGTATTGTTTGTTGTTAAATCACAATACCTAATGCATTAAATAAACCTCATTGTAAAGTGTTAAGGTGCAAAGTTGCTTCAAAATTTTAAAATGTAGCTGCAGCTCTGTTGGGTCTGTAGTGGGTTAGTTTGAGAAAACATTACCCATGGTACTAGTAGACACGCGTGTCGGTATCTTCTTGTTTGGTCCCAGGACTGATGTGTGTTTGTTAACCAAACAAAGTAGTTTACCCACAGGCTTACCATTTACAGCATGTGTATTGTTTGGCTCTGGGATTTACACAGCTTAACAGCATTATTTTAGTTTTTTGACTGAAACCTGGGCTTCTGATGGGGGATCAGTGTTGTCCTGGGTCTGAGTGTAGTTGACATGTTTATGACAAGACAAATTCAGGTTGTAAAAGGTCATGTGCTGTGACTTTGCAAATATTTATTTTTTTCTTTGTGAATTAATAATTAATGTTTTTCACCTTAGAAAATATATTCATATACTAATCCCAGACTAAAATACATGTTTGAGCTGTCTCAACTGAAAATATCTTGCTCTGACATATCTTAAAATATGTCAGTGTCACTGTTCTGTGTCAATATGGACACCTGGAACATTTTCTTCTAAGGCATTTTTGTAAAAGTTGCTTAAATATCTTAATTTAACTAAGGCCTAGTCCTGGCTTAAGCTAAACCCATTTGTGAAACCAGGCCTTCAAGTTTTTAATCTAATCAACAAGGGCACGGACAAATATGGATGCTTTATGTAATATATTTTTATTATTAGTGAAACCATAGTTAACAGAGCATGAAGAATAGACACATTTCATAGGTCATAGATGTTTTTCAGAGAACTTGTTTATGTCTATTAGACACATGAAAAAAAAAAAAGATACTCTGTACGTTAACTTTTTTGCACATAGCACTGGTGCTACAGAGTTTGAAAGTTTTGTAGCACTGCCGAAAGTTGTAACACAAATATAAAACATCTGTTATCATGTCTGAAAACAAACAAGTACTGAAAACAAGTAATGGAGTAGCATTGATGCATTGATGAAGCATTGATGTTCCATAGCACCAAAAATATAAACCATCACAAAAATTGTTTTGTTTTTTCTTTATTTCCTAAAATGGAAATGTGTAGAAACTTAATACTTCTTACACCTCAACATTACACATCAAAGTAGAACATAACTGTGGTCAGACATCACTAAATAAAAACTCTAAATAAAACTCTAAATTTGCAAAGTAGCAAACTAACCTACCATGACACTCCTCTATGAGACTAATGCTAAACAGTTGCATCTTTTTTTTTTTTTTTTCTTTAGTGCATAGTGTATTTGTCACAGATCTAACATGTCTGCTGGCCACTCTTTTGTATTTGGTCTTCTGGCCATTTTAGAAGAGGTCATCTATTTAGATGCTCAGTGATCAAAAATAATCATTTCACACACCCCTAACTTCCAAGTAGGCTGTAATCAATCTCACACATACAAACAAGCACAACGAAATCACTTCTCCCCTATTAAGTGGCTGTGTTATGTACATGCAAAACTGTATTGCACGCGTGCTACAATGGTAAATTTATTCATCGCACGGACCAGTTTTTCCGTAGTACGTGCGACATATATGCCACACTGTACAGCCATGATACTGTACTTACATTGGACTTTACGTCCTTCCAACATCTTTCTGAGGCCACTATAGTCTCAGATACTTTCATAAAATGGCCTCTCTTCAGTTTTATAACATTGCCACACATAACTAAAGCCCTAAAGTATGCTTGTCTTTGATCCACCGCCTCCCTCTTTCTACCAGTGTAAATCACACAACAGCAGAACTGGGCCCTCACCATGTCTCTGTTGGGTCCTGCTTAGGGCGAACAGGTTCCGTTAAGATGAGTGTGAGTGGGAGGACTGCCCACTGAAACATACAGGGGGCATCAGCTCTTAGAAAGCCCAGCAGCCCACCAGTGGCCATGGAGAAGGGGATTTCCTGTGTGTGAGGACATATGACTGTCACCCTTAGGAATCCAAAGCTTCACAAAGCCTGTAAAGTGCAGTGGGAAAACTTTTAGTATGGATTTTTTTTTTTTTCTGCAGTTTGTTAGCCATTTAATTTGCATGTTGAGGTTCAGAGCTGCGAGTTAGTGATAGATAATGCTCACTAAATATAAGAATACATTTCCTGTATCTTGACAAATGAGGACCTGAGACATATGGCATTTATTTATTTAATTTTTGATCAATTGATTGATATATTGATTCATTTTAATAGACTGAGCATTATATTAACTGTGTGTGTATACCAGTGTAATTTAAATTTTTATTGACATATACTATTAATGTTTGAATCAGTTTTTTTTATATTCCATTTTATTTTTCCTTTTTAAAGTTTTAATAATTCTGTTGTTGTTGTTTTCTTTCTTTCTTTCTTTCTTTCTTTCTTTCTTTCTTTCTTTCTTTCTTTCTTTCTTTCTTTCTTCTTCTTCTTCTTCATGTGTATGTAGAACTCCTAATTTTTAGAAATGTTGCTGAAAAAGTTATTATAACACTTTACAATAAGGTTCCATTTTTAACATTAGTTAACTTTAACATTAACTAACAATAAAAATATGTCTAAAGAATTTATTAATCTTAGTTAATATTAATTTTAGCATTTAATGATACATTAAGATAATCAAAAGTTGTATCAGTTAATATCATTTAATGGATCTCAAAAGCTCTTTCATGAAACTCAAGATGGCACAAGCCGATAGGTTCTGACACAATGACATCATTATTTGCATGGCACAGCTGATTGGTTTCTTTTCCTATCAGCAGCCAATGATCTTGCTGCTCAACATTCAAATATAGCGTTTGCTTTAGCAGTTGCAGGGCGTTTCAGAAAACCTCCAGCTTCCCCAGCTCCACCTGTATAGATCTGCTAGGGCATAATTTCATGTATTTTATTGTTGTTATTTCATATATGTTATATGTGCAGCAGCAGTATTTCTTACATACTCATAGCAGCATGTATGTGGATGTATTGGCAGAAGCAAAACAGCAGCAGCAGCAAAGCAGATCTATTCCTCTAAGACCAAACACATTAACATTATAATGTACATTACCATGCTAAACTCTCAGAGAAGTATCATGACAGAAATATATATATATATATATATATATATATATATATATATATATATATATATACACACACACACACACACACACACACACACACACACACACACCCTAATCCTAACTGCAGTTCTTATATGTTGATGTTTATATGCTTGCACACTCTGAGCTTTCCAGACACTTACAATGTTTACAGATCTAAAGGACATATTTTCGAACCAGTCAGTCATGTTCATTTCAGCCCATGTACGGATCCTCCTTCAGACAGAGGTCACTATAAGCGAACACACTGCTCCAATACTCCTTCATACACAAACACACTCATTTTCAAAGCCGTATTATATTGCAGGATTATCGGCGGCAGAAAATGTCTTCCTCAAAGACGTATTTCCCTACAGCTTTTTGGAGCGCCAAACTTTCAATCCAAAAATCTTTATGACATTAAACCACACTGACTATCAGTGAGACTAAAGCCACATATTACTATATAACTGCACTAATGCTGTAGGTAGAATGTTTATTGAAGGCCTGGGTATAAAAATGTGCATAATTATCTGCAAGCAGTATTTAATAATTTAAACCAGGGTTGTTAACTAAAATTAAAACCATCAAAAAATGTTACTTGAAATAAAATGAATGTTAAATGTATAAAATATATAATATATAAAAAGATAGATAAAGATAAAGAACATTTCTAATTTTAATTTACAGTAGTCAGAGGTGTAAAGTATTTGAGTAAATGTAATTAATTACTGTACTTGAGTATCTTTTTGGAAACTCTGTGGTTTTACGTAGTATCAGACATATTAGCAGCTTTTACTCTTTACTTCACTACATTTTTGGAATAAGCGGCTGTAGTTTTTACTAGTGTTGCAATTGCACCTTACATTTTGCATGGCTGTTAAAGTTTGGCCAAAAAGTCTAAAGTCTGAAGTTGCTAGTTCCAGTTTTATATTTCTGTTTTAAATATATTAATTTGGTTTAACTAGTCATCATTTCTACATTATTATTGCAATATTAATGTTGGGGGCACATTCCAAAATAAATATATAAATGAACAAAGTAGAGGATCTAATCCAGTACTCTAGGAAGAGCAGACCAGTGCACAAGGGGATTACATCCTAAGTATTATGATATTGAACGGATGAGCAGAGATTAACCTAAGTTTAATCAACCCATTCCATGAGCTTACATAGATATTTATAAAGCACAATTGATCAAGTCACTGAGAAGGGGAAAAAAGATGAAATATCTGACGGAAATTGGAGTAGTTTTAAATTAGTTTTAGCGTTAATGATTACATACAAAAATTTATAAATAAATAAAATGGTTTATTTTTCCTTATACTTAATTATACTTCTGAATGCTTCAGTGAGGTTTTCCAGAGCAGGTAGTAGTGATATGTAATATTTTACATTTATGACGCATCTGCATAATACAGATAAGACGTTTAATTAACCGGGCTGTAAAAGCGTTCGCCTATAAAATATGAATGATTTGCTTTGATTTCTTAATGTTTTTTTTTTTTTACAAACACACTGATGCGTCTTCAAAGTGCTTCCTTCTTATTTTCAAGAGTATACAAACACTTCATGAAAGACTGTGGGAGAACAAACATGTCGCATAAACACATAGAGTGCAGATGTGGTCACAGCTTGTCTGATTTATGTCTGTGG
Organism: allo-octoploid hybrid of Carassius auratus x Cyprinus carpio; assembly: GCA_024542945.1. Taxonomy (NCBI): domain Eukaryota; kingdom Metazoa; phylum Chordata; class Actinopteri; order Cypriniformes; species allo-octoploid hybrid of Carassius auratus x Cyprinus carpio. The sequence goes on along the minus strand of CM045060.1, from coordinate 12,125,170 downwards.
AATATTGAAATGCTCGCAGGAAACGCTGTATAATTGATAGACAAGAACAGTGTTCTAATTCCTCTCTGTCTTCTGTCTTACATGGTATGAAAAATACCCTTCATTGCTGCTGTAAGTGTGTAACAAGGAATGAGTTTGACACTTTTATCAACGAGGTCATCCATAAAGTATTTTCATGAGGAGGTGAAGGAGACATTGAAGGTCCAAACCCCTCAAAGCTGCTCAGCATGGTGCTGCAGTCAAACATAGAATACCTTCAAATAGATTTAAAGAGCGGTCCTTATGGGCTATTCACATCAAGCATGAATTTTTGCAGGAGGAAAGACTTTATAAAGGGGATACTGGGACTAGTTGCCACAAGGGTTATATCTCAGTAACACAAAAATGTTTTCTCTAACAGTTATTTTTTTGTTGGTTTCAAACACCTGGTTAAAAACCTTCTTAAGTCAGAATAATCTTTGTGAATTCTGTCCACCAAATTTCATTATTTTGTTAAAAGCCCTTGGGTAAACAAATTTGTAAACAATAAAAACTAGACTAGAATTTGGAGAAGTATTTAATTGTATTAATTGTAATAAATGATATACATATATTTAATTATAAATTATAATGTGTTAATCAAAACATTTTAATAAATTATATACACATACAGTATTCAATTATAAATTATACTGATCAAAACAAAGGTTCAGTTACCTTTTTTAACTTTTTTGTTTCAAGTTTGTATTTATTTATTTAGCACATTTAAAAACAGCAAGCAGGGCTGACCAAAGTGCTGAACAATACACAAGATAATAAAAAAAAGACACTTTCATGAAATGAATGAATTAAAAGCTAAAGAAAAAAAGTAGGTTTTAAGAGAAGATTTAAAAACAGTTAGAGATTTCACTTTAAAGCCTAGGCTGCTTTGTGACAACTTACCCTATACTAACAAACAAAACTTACACAAACTCATAAATTAAATAACCTTTTAGATTATAAAATGAAATTGTAAGCTTCATTTTAAAATATATTCAATTAAAAAAAAGTTATATTAAATTATAATATTTCACAATATTACTGTTTTATACTGTATTTTGTATGTAGGCTATTGCAATGTATTTTTTATATATCTTTTTACATAAAAAGGTAACACTTTGTTTGACCAGTTCTCACTATTAGCATGCATATTACTAGCATATTAACTGTTAATTAGTACTTATAAAGCACATATTAATGCCTTATTGTGCATGACCATGTTTTATATCCCTAAATCCTTCCCGATACTTAAACGTAACCTTAGTAACCATTAATAAGCAGCAAATTAGGAGTTTACTGAGGCAAAAGTTGTAGGTAATAGTTAGTTAATAGTGAGAACTGGAACTTAAAATAAAGTGTGACCAAAAAAGGAAATATTAGTTGATCCAAACATTTGAATTTCGGTAATACACAGGTTTACAGCATGCCCCAATATTCACGAAGGTCAATATGTTTGTGTGTAGGTTTGTGAATTATTATTAGTATTATTATTATTATTATTATTATTATTATTATTATTATTATTTACACAGAGTGTAACATAAAATCTACCAGTTGACACATTTCTATCATCACACAGTAGGCTAATTCTAACTTTCTTTAAAAAGCTTCTTTCTATCCACTTTGTGTGTTTGTATGACTAGTGTGTGTGTGTGTGTGTGTGTGTGTGTGTGTGTGTGTGTGTGTGTATATATATATTTTTTTTTTTCCTATACATTACTTCCTCTCTGTGACTGGTTCAGGCTTTTACCCTGATGGTGTGTGGACACTGGAGACTAAGTGAAGCATGCTGTGTGCATCTGAATCCTGTCTTAGGCCCGAGTATGTGCTGCTGAGGCAGGACCGAGGCTGATGTCCTGCTTGGCCGGCCATCGACCAGCACCCATGCTAAAGCAGAACCCCCTCCCGACTGACTCTTCACAATGAGTGCCGCGCTAACCTGGCTACGCATAAGTAATAACTGAGCACAGTCCTCTGAAAACCTCCCCAGAGATTTATTTGGCTGTTGAAGTAGAAAATGAATATTTTACAGTTGGCTTGTCTGATCAATTACCTACAAGCTGTTGCTGTATTTTGTGGCACATGGGAGAGAAGTGCTGGTGGGGGAGGTGATAGATACGACCAAAGGGAATATGAATGAAGACAACAAAAAGGCCAGCAGTCGATGAGATAATCTAAACTGAAGCACGCTCTAGTTTTTTTCTTCTTGCATTTGGTATTTAAAGAGCACTGGAATTGTTGCAAAACAAATTAACGCTTTCAGATGCTAATTAGCCCTGGTTAATTTCTTGAGGTTGCAGACATACTGGGCTGATTAGGCCCTTGCTAAGTGCTCCTTGATTCAAGGCCAATTTGATTGTTGGAAAAACAAGGTCCTGTTACCCTGTGGTGTCAGTTTTACATGCCCTATCACGCACAGAAGCGTGTGAATAAAATTGATACGTGATTTGTTTCGCGAAACTATTAGCAAACAAATTTAACTGCTGGTACTAACAGGCTTCCTAATTAGCAGTATTTTATGTTTACTTTGAAATATCAGCGTATAAAAGTATACAAAAGTCTTAGCATTTGGTGCATGATATTGAGCTCTGGCATTCGTGTAGTATATAACTACACTACACAATAGACAACACCTCATGTAGTGCACTACCGAAGAGGTTTTTCATTTACAGTAGATGGCACATTAACATAATAGACTATGTCAACTTTTATTGTTTTATCAATGAACTATCACCATGAAATGCTGGATTCAGTTGAGAGTGTCATTAATCACACTAGTGCACTCTGATTTATAATGTCTGATGACAAAGAGTGACACAGTAATGTGCTTCATCACAGCTGTTCCCTGGGTTGTTTGGAAGAAGATTTTGTTTTCTTTTATAAAACTGTTTCTGAACACAAACATTAAGCCCTCCTTTTCCCACTCGAAATATTGTTCTGCGCTCTATTCCTTTGTAAATGCAGATTGAGCATTGTGAGTCCTCTGTCTCCTGTTGATTGTCCATTGAAGTGAAATTAATAAAGTGTCTTAATCGCACAGCCAAATCAAACACATCGGTTGTCTTTGCAATCAGCACAGTGATTTTAGACCAAGCCACCGGAGATTGGGAGAGAGAGACATTAAGAGACAATCCAGTGCATTGTTCGCTCACTCAAATGCTCCAATCCATACAGCAGAAACCCAGCGCTGTCTCATTTAAATCAGCTTAGGATTGTCCTGACTTTTATATTGTGAGCAGAACTCAGACAGAAGCTTACAGTACTTTTCTATCACAATGTTAGTGGTGAAATAATGGAGAACAGTGGTACTGTAATTTCTGACATTGGGAAAGGTCAAAGGTAGAGTTTCAGGCTCAGCGGAAGGGAAATCAAGGTCTTTTGAGAATATTTCATACAAACTGACCTAGACAAATTAAATCAGCAATTGTTTCAGCTGAACCCAGACCTGAAGAATATAATCCAAATGAATAAAATAAATCACTGTCATCTGGATCATAAATAATGTTAGATTACAAAAGTAATCATAGATGCGGGCAAGACTGACATGAGTGTCATAGTGGCGAGCTTTGCGAAAGACGCTTGATTGGTTTTGCTTTTTTAAGCATTTCCTGAAGTCGAAATCCGTAGATATCACTTTTTTGCCTGTTTTTGGACAAACATTTTTGAGACCATGTGGTATTTTCTATAAATGTTGGCTCTGCCATCAAACAGACAGAAACTGGCTTGTTTTGAGTGAAAAGTAGGTTATTTAGTTTGTTGCTATACCATATGAGCTTTAAATCTGTTATGATTTAAGAAAAAAAATAATTGTATAATACTGTATAGTGGAGAACTAGTACCCCAAATGATGTCATTTTCTTGATCTTGGGTCAATTCATTTCTTCTGTTCAGTATAGATAGTGGAAAGAAAAAAGAGATCCCTGATTGATTTTGCTAGGGGCACAGATGTCGGGGGAAAAAAGTGACGAATAAGTTTCCATGTGGTTTTCATGACTTCATTGTGTCCCGGAGTCAGTCAGATGAGGTTAGATGACAGAAATTAATTCCTTCTCCACTATACGACAATCCTGTCCCTGAAACAAGAACGTTCAGTCGCTCCGTGTCCCCACAGAGGGTCTTTCCACTTTTAGAGCACAGCATGGAATTCCCTTAATTCATCAGAATAACTCACATCACCTCTCCACGTGAGGGATTTGTCCTCCGTAGGATCTTTTCTGCTGGTCGGAGGTTTAAGGTGTACCAAGATTTCAAACAACTGTGACTTCCTCCTGAGTTCGGTGGCAAAAATGTTAAATAGGGATGAGAGAGCTGTGTGATATCAAGAATAATTTATGACATTAAATGTGTTCTACTTAACACAGAGCTCTCCTGCTGATATATCTAAGGCACAGATAATGGCGAGGAACTGCTCAGATGCATTTGAAGAACTGGCCTACCCCAGAACATTAGCTTCATCCCACGTTTCAAACATAAATAAACTAGATGCCATTTGTTTTTTTATTAAAGAAGCTGAGAGGGTTGTTTTTCCACAGCCATCTGTACATTCAGGGGGGGGTTAAAATCCATTAGGCAAACAATAAAAAGAATACTATGAATTATTCAATCTCAAAGAAAAAAAACAAAACAAACAAACAAACAAAAAACAATTCTTTAAAAAATGACATAAGAAATAAGAAATAAATTTATTATTATTATATATTGTGCTTTAATATAGAAGCTGAGAGCATTGGCTCTCAATTACAATGAGGAGCTTAACGGTAGATATATATATATATATATATATATATATATATATATATATATATATATATATATATATATATATAATAAAGGAAAAATGTTTAATGCTTATTTTTACCGAAAAACAAAATGTATTTTTATTTTATTTTTATTGTTATTTTATTTTATTTTATTTTATTTTATTTTATTTTATTTTATTTTATTTTATTTTATTTTATTTATTTTCAGTGTTGCTCTGTCCACTGTAGTGAACACCCTGCATGATTAAAAACCTCTATTTATTTATGCATAATAATAGTAAGATGAAAAATAAGAAAGAAGGAAAGAAAAAGGAACATTCCAGGAAAATGGTATCTGCTTTAGAAACAAAGGAGTACATCCCAGTGGCTTTTCAAAACTGCAGATTTGATTGTTTCAAAGCACTTTTCCCCCCCTTAAATGCATCTATAATATCAACTGAGACTTCATAAGGTGGAACCAATTTATCTTACTCCTCACTTTGAATAGAATTAGCATTCTCTCTAAATCACCTAATTAGTTTTTGCTCATTAAATTAAGATTCATGCCGCTTTTTCATCAAGATAAACAGCACTGTGCATTTTATCTGGTCGAAGAGAGCTGGATCACAGTGCCAGATTTGCGGCTCTGCTGTGCCACTCACTCCTGCTAAAGAAATTGAGGGAATAACACGTGATCTCAAATTCAGAGCTTCTCAGCTGTATTTCTGACAATCACAGCTAACACTTTTAGACATTAAACTTTTGTAAATAAATGGGAATAAAAAGAAATGTAATTAATTGTATACTTTCATCAGTTAAATAATCTTTGAAATGAATAGCTAGGCTCATCATTCATTTCAGTATGAGAGTTAAGTTCACTCTACTAATTATTTGATTTTTCAACATTTTCTCTGTCAGTTTGTAATCATATGTGTTTTTATTAGTTTGTTTGTATTTTTTGTTTGTTTGTTTTTATTTATGCAATTTGTTTTCTAAATACAAACAGACTCATTTGACTGTGGATTTCAATAGTAATTCATTATTAAATAATATATATATATTTTTTTTTCATTTGTTTTTTTCGTCTTATATATATTTACACATAGCTGGAAATTACTTGATTGGCTTCTATTTCTTTCTTTCTTTATATTTATTTATTTTTTAATCCAGTCTATTAATATTTATTATTTAAAATGAATTATTCCACACTATTTTATGATTGTCAAATTGATTAATCATGATTAATTGCATCCAAAATAAAAGTATGTGTACTGTGTATATTTATATGTATATATAAATACACACATATACATGTATATATTTAACAAGTATGAATAAATCATATATAAATATACATATACATATACATGTAAATATTTCAATATTTAAGAAATATATGTAATTTATATTTATATAAATCATATATAAATATGAATGTACATACACATTTCTTAAATATACATGTGTCTGTGTATGTGTGTGTGTGTGTGTGTGTGTGTGTGTTTACCCCTTACCAACCCTAAATGGCATGTTAAAACAAAACATATTGTGATTTGTCAATTTACATGTCAATCAAACTTTTTTTTTCTTTTTTTTTTCTTTAAGTGGGTGGTTCTTGCCTAGAATAAGCTGCATTGTAAACTGGACCTTATGCAACAATAAATCAGTCAGTTCTGGACCTGAAAATCTCATGATGCCTATTTTTATTTATTTATTTATTTCCTTCTACATCCACTTTGAAGTAAATGAACTGTGATCTACTCCTTCACACAAGCTGTTTGAGTAAGCTTTCCTTTCCTCAAACACTTGTTAGACAACACAAAGCAGGTCATGCCAGGTTAATCTGTGTTCCTCAGAAGAAAAGATGTCCATTAATATTGATAAGCACGTGTGAATTATTAATAGAGGGGAAGGTGAAACTCAGGTGCAGCTCTGGAAATTAAGTTACGATTGAAAGATTATAAAGGCATAACGCAATGAAAAAGACAGAATTCAGTCACGAATGAAGAACTTGTAATGCCCAGAAAATGAGAGTGGGCCGCTTAGGGATGGTCGGATAACCGAGTGGAGGAGTAGAGAGAGAGTGACAGAGGCCTCCTTCCATGAGACGTTTGAAACGATAAACACAGTAGCCTATAGAGTCCAGGGTTTCATGAGAGGGGTATCAAACGTAATGCCAAAGCAGAACCTCAGGAGAAGCTTACTGTATTTGCATCTCAGTCACATTTACTTTGAAGATTTCCACAGTGTTACATTGCGCTTGGACACACTGCACCTCCCGCCTGCCGAGTTCAAGCCGGCCAGAAACGGCTTTTTGACAGCTTTTTTGCTTGTTTTTTCCTGCCACATAAGTGAAATGTAAATTCGCTGTGGCTTTCATGCCACCATAACCTCCAGGGTTAGAATGTTAATTAGCATGGTAAACATGTTTTTGAAAATAATTTCATATTATGAAGGAACACAATGTGATAAAGGGGGTTAAAGGATTAGTGTTGTTTCAGCTGTCTGTTAAATCTTTCAACTTATGAGAACGTGATGGGAAAAAAGTACCTTTTTGAACAGGGTCGGAAGAATCAAAGTGTTGAAATGAGGAATGGTTACCACCAAGCAGTAAATGTGCACATTTTATGTGTGCAAGTTAATTATGCCACTTCAGAGGAGCTTGTGAAAGGATAAGGAAAGCTGCATAAATTTAGCTGTAATCCAGGCAGGCAGAACTCATTTGCAGGGATGGTCTTATCTGGGCACTGCAGCTTTCTCACAAAATTAACCTTGGATATTTGGGCCCAATTCAGAGAGTGTTTGATTCTCTCTCTCTCTCTCTCTCTCTCTCTCTCTCTCTCTCTCTCTCTCTCTCTCTCTCCCTCTCTCTCTCCCTCCCTTTTTTTCACTTGCTTACCCCTGTAATTCTCTCATCCTTTTCACAATCCCTTTGCTGCTCTTCCTCACTCTCTCTCTTTCACATTCACCCTTCCCTCCTCTGAGAGGAGGCCATAAAGAGTAACGCAGAGAGAAGAACAGAGTTCTTGGAGCGATGTTTGACAGAATAAATAAACAAGGCCAATACTAAGCCCTTATACATGAATGACAATGTACACTACACACAATTACACAACTGAATGTGTCCTTCAGTGTAAATTCTGTTTAATCAAAAGCATGTCAGTCTTGCTCTCTCTCTCTCTCTCTCTCTCTCTCTGTTTCTCTCTCTCTCTTTCTCCCTGTCTCAGTGATCACATGGTCATTATTTGTCCGGAAGGTCCATTTAATTTTTTTATTTTTTATTTTTTCATGATCGTCATCATTAATATTCCTAAGAGCATGACTATTATAGATAAATTAGGTCTGCAAGTCAAAACAAATTTTAATCAAATTAATTATATGATGCCCTTATTACTTAATTACATTAAATCACAGTTAATTGCACATATAAATATTTGCTAAGAAAAGCCCCCAAATTAAAATAATGAAATACCTTACATTATTGTGGCATACAGAGTGAATCACTAAATAGATATTTTTAAAAGTTGCTTTTGAATTCAATATATATTCCATACTGACTAAATTAATTAAGTCCTTTCAAACTGTTGCTCCACAATAGTTCATTTTTAGTCAGGTTTCTCTTTCAGCTTAAGAAATTTACATTAATAAGAGAAGTAATTAATATGTGTTTTTAAATAGTACACATCTGATCAAAAGTGACAGTAAGTACTTTTACATTTTAACAAAAGAAAATATATGAAAATTCCGATAAATGGTGTTCTTCTGAACTTTCTATGCATCAAAGAATCCTGGTTGGAAATGTCATGGTTTCCACAAAAAATATTAAGCAGCACAACTATTTGCAACATTAATAAAAATAAGAAGTGTTTTTTAAGCACCTAATCAGCATATTACACTGAGAAGAAAAAAAAAGTGTAAATTTCACAGTTGACTAGAAAGAAACTGCAAGTATAACATTGAATTAAATGTAAAATTATAATTATGTATTTTCTTATGAAACAAACTCCTATAATCTTTGTTTATTTATTATATCTTATATCTTATTCTTATTCTTATTCTGATTCACATTTACATTCACATTCACAATCACAATCATTTCTACCCATGCATTTGTTTTTTATTAATGTGGCTTGCTCTGAAGTCGCTCTCAGTTGCTAACATAGTCTTTGTAAACCACTTCCATCACTGTGTCCATTTTTTAAGGTGAAGTGAACAACAGAGCATGTATCAGGCTGTGCTTTCGTTTGCTAATAGCTGCTTCTTTTTATGTATGTACATCTAGCTTAAAAGCTTCAAGCCGTATGATAACATATGCTAATCATTCTTCAGTGTCCATGAGGCTTCAAAGTAGCGCTGCAAAATCTCAAATGAAGATTATTTTTATTTTAAGTGGAAGAGCTTGAGAATGCTAAAGCCTCTTTTTATTGCACGCTGTACGTTCCTGATGTTCAAGCACTTGTAGAAAGACAGGAAGATGACATGTTCTTTTAAATCTGGGGAGGTTTGGGAATATATGTAGCCTTTGGTTTCCAAACACTTACTTTTAGGAGTTTTTCTGTACTTAGAATAAACTTTAAAGGTATTTGCTACTGTGCTGAACTTTTCTCATCAGCTATTAGCTAACTTAATATGAACATGCTGTTTTTATAAGTTTGTGAGAAAATCAGCTCAAATAATGATACATTTAGTCTAAAAAAGACAAGTATAATTCCCTGTGGTGTAATAATGTACACTTTTTTATATATATAATAAGTCGCTTTCCCAACAGACTCCTGAAGAGTAAAGTGGCAATATTGAATTTCAAATTATAATTCCAACACCATATAAGCCACTTTAAAATGGTGTGTAAGAAGTCACCCAGAATACACATCATATTCCTGCTGACTCCTCAGTTTATGTTGGAAGGATGGAGCACAGTTCGCTCCTTTGGGTATCAGAAAGAAAATCACAAACAGCATGGCAAACATAGATAAGCCCACAATTCTACATATTATTGACAGCGGCATGAAAATCACGGCTGATTGGACTAATTGAAATTCATCCACGAGTCATGGCATTTAGCTCCCTCTCTCTCCTTCCCTGTAGCGCATTCATCCAGACAGCATGAAGGATGGATGTTAATTAGTTAACACTTAAATACCAAGCTCACTATCCCTGGAACCCACCAACTCCCACCCCACCCTAAAAGAAGGAGGGGTGCTTTGTGACAGTAGATATGCTTTGTTTTTGAGAGAGAATCTTTCAAGCATTCAAAATGGCCATCTAGGACACACCTAATTTCTTTTCAAGTATACATTATTGTCCAGAAAATGAGCTGAGCATACAATCGCTGCACAGTCATGGCATGCTGCCACTACAGGAAGTGCAATGGCACCCATAGTGTCATCATTTACTCACCCTCATGTCGTTCCTGACATCAGGGTGAGTGAATGATGACAAAATGTGTGATTTTCTTTCAGCCATGGAACACAAAGATATATATTTAGCATAGCATTTTGTTCTTTTTTTTGTTTGTTTTTTTACATACAACAAAAGTAAACAGTGTCTAGTTTACTTGTCTACAAAAATAGACAACGGTTATAATAAAGATATTGTAAATGTCTATTTGATGTGTTTAAAAAAAGTTTTTTTTTTTTTTTACCTTATGAGAACTGATTATGAAAAAAAAAAGTTTGTTCCAGAAGAGTTTTGTGTGTTTTAAAATTCTAGGACAGACGAGCTGTAGTGTCAAAGTTGAAGCATATGCAATATTGTTTTACATTTCCTGTATACAAGTCTTATTGTAAATTTTTCAAAAAGACAGAATATGTCTAAACCTTAATGTTGAGAATGATTTTGCTGTCTTAAGTTTGAAATCCTAGAGACTGCAATACTGTAAATTAATCATTATGATTTCAAAACTAACCTGCCATTTCCCCTTCAAATACTTTCAATAAATTATTCTAACTAAATCAAAACACATAAGACATAATATTATTATCTCTGGGCCCCCAAACATTAAGACAATAAAATCATTTGTTAACTTTAAGGTTTTCGAAGATTCACAGTGATTTGTATGCAAGTTATTGATAAAATTGTTGCATCTTCTCCAACTTTGACAAATCGTCTGTCCTAAAATAAGGATTTTGACCATAGACTGTAAAAAAATATGGACGTAGTGTCCGTGACGTCACCCATAGACTCCTCAATAGCGGTTTTGAAGCTCAAAGTGTGCAGAGCGGGCCGTTGCCATCTTGGCAGCGCGTCACTGCGCGACTCTCCCGGATAATCGAAAATGGGCAAAAAGGCGGGAGCTGGTTGCTGAAGCCACGCCCACCTAGCGCGACGGCATTGTCAGCAGCGGCAATCCACCTGTCACTCAAGTGGCCACGCCCTTAATTATGCAGAACTTTAAGGCTTAATATAATTTAAAAAGATGAGTTATAAAAAAATTCACCCCCCTCACAGTTGTCATGAAGGGCAAAATTAGCAATATAGACCAAAATAATTTTTTGAACCAGGCTGTAAACATGTTTTTTTCTGCTGTAAAGTTGGGCATTTTAACATGGTGAGTCTATGGGACTGACTCCCTTTTGCAGCCAGCCTCAAGCGGCCAGTCGATGAATTACAGTTTTAGTCACTTCCTTATTGGCTTCACGAGAGAGAGAGCGAGGTTGCCGCTCGATTTTGACACACACAAAAATCTTCTGGCACATTTCGAGGAACAGTACGATAATACGTTAGCATTCTTAGAGAAGTAGATGACATTCATTACTTGCTACCAAAGCTTTTTTTTTCCTAATTGGAGAAAAATTAATTTGAAGAAACAGCAAGACAATTAACTGGGTTGTTTTATCAGGCTGGTGCAGTCTGGAGAAGCATCACTGCTAAAATGGTGGTGGCCCATCTGAGCTGCCAGGCACAATCTCCTCTGAGCCGTTTCAGGGACTTTGTTGATCTAATTTTTCAATTAACCTCCTCGATTTAACTCTCATCATAAAGCGGTGCATGTTTGCTCCAAAGAGCAAATAAAATCGCCTGGTTCTCTCCCTTACTTTCCTCCTCTCTCTGTTTCATTTCAGTGTACTCTCTCTCTCTCTCTCTCTCTCTCTCTCTCTCTCTCTCTCTCTCTCTCTCTCTCTCTCTCTCTCTCTCTCTCTGGTGTGGTATGTGTGGTTGTAGACAGGCAGCGGTGGCTGTGCTTCACAGGACTGGGGTGGACTTTGAAGAGGACAGAGCTGATTGTTTCAGATTTGAAAAGCTGAATCTGTCATAAGCAGAGAGCACTTTGGAGATATTGTGGTGTTCCTATGGCATCCTTTCTTGGCAGGGTTTGGCTAACAGAGCAAGACTATGATGAAAAAAAAACATATGACAAAGAAAGAATTATGTTTGTTTATGTATAAAAATACACATATACATATGCCTATCTATCTATCTATCTATCTATCTATCTATCTATCTATCTATCTGTCTGTCTGTCTGTCTGTCTGTCTGTCTGTCTATAAACTTAGTTTACTAAAATTATTCATTTATTTTTACAGCATACATTTCAAAAGTTCAAGATCAGAAAGATTTTTTTAGAAATTATTGTTTATTCAGCAAGAATGCATTAAATTGATTAAAGGTTACTGCATAACTTTACAAACGATTCCTATTTAAAATAAATGCTGTTTATTTTTTTAAAGAATCATGAAAAAAAATATATATTTCCACAAAAATATTAAGCAGCACAACTTGTTTCAACATTGTTATTAATAAGAAATGGTTCTTGAACAGCAAATCATCATATTAAAATCATTTCTAAAGGGTCATCTGACACTATATATGTCATTTTTATTTGAAAAAAATATATATATTATCAAATTATTTTATTTGAATTGATTAAAAATGAATAAAAGGATTAAAGGAGCCATGTGTAATGTCTGGCAAAAAAATCAAGTCATACTCCACATTCCATACCAGATGGGGGCAGTATGCCTCAATAAAGTGAATTGGTCTACTCTAGAGTAACAAACGAGAAACGGCATAGTCTCTATGCTCCGCCCCTACCTTCACAACAACCCTAGAGCCACAGCCGAAGCCTAAAGGACGTTTTGCCTCCAGAGGAACGTTGGGTGATGTCAAGTGATTTTGAAACATGACATCTTCAAGCTACTCCCCTTCACCTTTACCAGTGAATATGTTCATATTCGTTTATTACATTTTGAGTTGTATATACACATTATTTGAATTAAATTAATTTGACAGACAGCATTCTGTCAACATCATTGGTCAACATCAGACAGCTGATGTTGACCAAGCTAGCGCCAACCAACGTAACCAGAGCTGCCAACTCTCAAGCATTCACCGTGAGACACACGCAATTGACTCTTTTCACACGCTTTCAAAAACTTGACCGCTCTGAATACAGTGAGTGAGTGCACGCGCTGCGCTCTCTCTCTCTCTCTCTCTCTCTCTCTCTCTCTCTCTCTCTCTCTCTCTCTCTCTCGGGTTCATTATCATCGAAGACATTTCAAGCTTCTTAGGTAATGTTACATTTTAGCATCAGCTTGGTAGAGACGGGCTTTGGTAGATAACAGGTGAAAACCGGATCGGATCTGTGGGTAAGTTATAGCTAGCTAATTATCAAACGCAGCTACGGTTAGCCATCGCTAACATTAGCACGTTTATCGAACAGCCTTCGATACATTTCTATGTTATAACTTCCCGAAAAAAATACGCAAACATATAAAACAAACTTCTAGCGAAATACTAACAGCATCTTACTTACCAATCCAAAAGAAATGTTGCAAGTTCGGAGTCGAACCTCATTTCTTTCAAGTCCATCAGTTGTCTCCAGCGATGGAAAGCAGTGCCGATGTTTACTCTGTTTCGGCTCCTTTTCTTATCGGATTTGATTTGTGATTCCGAGCGCGGTTATTTCCCTGTAGCGGGTGGTGGTGGTAGGTGTCTCTTGCCAAGGGCTTCAGCCATCCTTCCGCTCTCTTCCCTGAACTGAAATGAAGTAGTGGGCTGTACTTTCCACACGATTGACATCAGGTTCAAGTACGCCCACAAGCCGTGCGAGTTATTCGTGTATTGCAGGTTGGCTGGTGGTTATTTTGCCCGCATACCGCCTCCCATGGCCGAAACTGGTATTACGACACCTGTCGGGCCGTGGCTAGTAATGCTAATGCTAATTAAGGTTGATATCTCTGCAGCACTATAACGTGACATTTTTTTAATGACATCATCGCCCTTATTTCTTCTCATTCTTTTGATGCGTGTAGGTCATTTTTTGGATATTTTTACCTCAATTTTTACACATGGCACCTTTAAATAATAGAAAGGACCAATGGTTCAAGATAAAAAGAAAAATCAATGAAAAGAAAAGTTGCTACTGGTCAAAAATGTGTGACACTTTTTACAAAAAGAAAAGAAAAGAAAAGAAAAGAAAAGAAAAGAAAAGAAAAGAAAAGAAAAGAAAATAACTTTCACTTACACATACTACTTTGTTTTAAGGAGTCACAATAATGTAACATGTTCCCTTTAATATTAATGTTTCCCAACACAGTTAGCCCAATGATCACTGTTTATTCCTTTTAGAAAAGTTATAATGCATGTCAATGCCTTGAGCTTTCCATTTAAGATGAAGGCTGAATTATCTTTGAACATATTGCTGGTGGAGTTAGACTCTGGAACGGGATCCGGCTCAAAATGGAAGCTCAGCAAATGGAAGCACCAAAGCAGCGTCACTCGCCGATTAATCACTGCTAATGAGCTACGGGCCTTGAGGAATACAAGAAAAATCCAAACAAATTAATAGAAAGCAATGGAGAAGATTGTAAAATACTCATTTGCATCCCTCCACAACAGACAACAATTCCCCTATCCAATCAGTGCTCGGGTTTTAAGAAATCAAACATACTCTTATCTAGGGAGGGATGCTCCTCTGACAAGCCTGTGATTGAATGAATGCATTATCCTTTGCTCAAAGAGATGCGCTGTTTCGCTCAACTTTTCCCAGGGTTGCTTGCCTGGGTCGGCATATGTTTATGGCTGCCGAGGTTGTCCTGTTATGGATGACTTGGGCATACGGTGGAGAAAGACTCCTTCAAACTGATGGAGGGAGAGTGCGCTGCTTATTTCAGCACAAATGTTCACCCCGAGAGCAGGCTTTTAGCATCTTAAGCACAGGCCACGGTGTAGAGCATGTCAACAGTGCAGCTCTAATAGATCAATCTGGCTTTTCAAGATGAATTCAGTTCTGAATAATTTTGAGCAGCATGGGGAACCTTTCACTGCTCAGTAAGTATATACACTGGTCGTCCAAAAAAAAATAAAATAAAATTCACCTCCTCGATTTAACTAAGCAGATAGTTAAGATCCTCCCATTGGATAACTACTGCATGGATGATTATGTTATGTGCCCAAAGAATGAGGTCAGCTGACTACCTGGATATACTGAATGACCAGGTTATTCCGTCAATTAAATTTTACTTCCCTGATGGCACGGGCATATATTCCAAGATGACAATGACGGGATTCATCGGGCTCAAATTGTGAATGAGGGGTTCAGTGAGCATTCAACATAATTTTCACACATGGATTGGCCACAACAGAGTCCAAAGTCAGACCTTTACCCCAATGAGAATCTTTGGGATGTGCTGGAGAAGACTTTGTGCAGCGGTCCGACTCTCCCATCTTCAATACAAGATCCTGGCGAAAAATTTATGCAACTCTGGATGGTAATAAATGTTGTGACATTGCATAAGCTTATCGAAATGATGCCACAGTGAATGCATGCCATAATCAAAGCTAAAGGCAGTCCAATGAAATATTAGAGTGTGTGACTTTTTTGGGGGATGGGCAGTGTATATATAAGACTTATTGAGACGTTCAAAGGGAGCACACTTGGGAGTGCTGTTTTTGTAATATACGGGTTTAAAATGAATTATATTTGGTATATTTAATATTAAAAAGCTTCACAGATTGTTTTAATCATTTTCCGTGTCCCTTGACACGGTACAGTTAATTTATTGTATTACTGTGTCAGATGAGTAAATCATTGAATGACACTACAGAAAGTGGCTTTAGAAGTAAAGTTTTAGTTTTGTTACATTTTGTTAAACAAATTTTTTAAATACAGTGTTATGTTAGTGTTATGAACATACAATTATACTATTTATGTAAATATTTATATGCTTTTATTATAAGTTTTCAGGTTTGCATTTTTACGTTTTAATAATTTAGTTATGCAATTATATTATTATATATTATATTTATCTCTCTCTTATATTATATTATATTATATTATACTTTTATTAGTTTTTAACATTTAAATTTAGCTTTGATTTATATTTATTTCAGTTTCAGTTTTTTTAATGTTAGTATTTTAACTTATTTTATTTCAGTCAGATTTTCCGTCTAATATTAAATTTTCAAGAAAAAAATAGTTAACTGTAACACTGATAATAATTTTTATACAATATTCTAAAATAATAAAAAATAATTTAATTATTGAACGTTTCTATAAAATGTAGTAAATTGTATCAAATTTATTGCACCTTTTATTTTATTTCCATATCGTTGCATCTCACTGTTTTTCTGTGCCTTGTAGGGAGCATTTTCCATTGCACACCATCTAGCTATTTTTGAACACAATGTATTTGTCTGTTGTAAATGGCTGCTTACTCATTTTGTGTTGCCTGCTTAAATTCATTTGACATTATTTTTAACATAATAAATTGCATCAAATGAAAGTGTTGAAATGACAGCCCTAAGTTTCATTGAAATTATGTTCGTTAATTTATAGAGTATTTGTGTTTCCTTCCAAATCTGCCCTCGTCGCTATCACACAATTTCTGCATGAGCCACATGTAAATCTTCCATACAGTGTCAATTCAGATTCAGTTCACGCACAGAGGGGAAAAAACTCACAGCAGAGAGACGCTCTGATTACTACTCAGCCATAATCCCTTTTCTCTGATCTCTGCTGATTTTAGTTTAATATTCCTGGGACTTTTTAGTAGGGGGAATTATTCAAATACAAGGTGGAAATCACTTCTTTACCTGCAGGCATTTGAAGGGAAGTTTGGAGGGAACGAGGGTGGGTGGGAGATAAATCGGAGCAAAGTGCTTATATGGCCTCAGAGGTTTTTCCTCCCTGATGTTTCCTTCCACGTCAGCCGGACATCTCGAACACTCGAGGTTATTTCCCCTCCTGCCCTGCTAATTTACTAGCGGGTGGCATGTGTTTGGAAATGGAAAAAAATCTTGCTTTTGAGCTTCAGCAACCCACCCCCCAGGCCAACCAGACTCTCCCCCCGATCCGGGGTGTTCGCTGATAGCAGTGTGATAGTTGCCATGCCTTGAATTTCATTCCAGGATCACACTTCACCAGCAGAGGAACAGGGGCTGCTAAATCAGTCTAGCATGTCAACCATTCACATTGGCCTTGTTCAGTTTCATTGTTTCTCACAATTTATTTATTATTTTGTATGCAACATAAGGAACACATTCTGTTTTAAACCTGAAGTGTTTAATTTTTGCACCACTGTCATCAAATTTGGTTTATCTCTTTTTTAATGCCACTATATGACTTCAGACAAGAATAAATAACAAAGAAATATAGTACATATGTTGTATTGATCAGTTTTATGATACTTTTATTGCGATTTTGCATCTTTGTTTAAGTGTGGAATCTTTATTTTTCATTTTCTTATTGGCAGAACATTCTTCAAAACATCTCTTTTTGTGTTCCACTGAAGAAAGAAATCCATACAGGTTTGAAACAACATGAGGGTGAGTAAATAAGATCAGAATTGTCATTTGTGGTTGAACAAGTCATTAAAAACATTGAAATCAATACACAACTCACCTTTCAGCATCATATTTGTGTACGTACACCTGATAAACACCTTAAAGAATTGGATGCAATGCATTTATCATAAATGTTGCAGATGTGATGTATTACAGAAGATAAAAATGCCATCTTCCTGATAAAAAATGCATATAGTACAGTGAATAGACAAGTAAGGTATGTATGACATCAAGACACATGACGACACAGATAACTCTTCCACCCATAATGCTATGGTGAATTTGTATTGGGGAATGTTTGGCTGGAAATCAAGGTCCAGAATGCAACCTCAGCCTTTTATCCAGGACTAGCTTTGTGTAAGTGCCAGCCTGCGGATTCACACTCTGGGAACAGTCACTTGGAGACCCGCTGTCAACACAAGCACAGCACAAAGACTCCCAAACCGCCTTCAGTCTGACAATGTGCAGCTTTAAGCTCTCTGCCAGCTACCTGATTGGGGTGGTGGATGCCAGCAGAAGAGCTTAAGTACAGGCTTCAGAAAGGTTTACTACCAATATCTGTATTTACCCAGTTTCCCTGCAAACCTCTGTTTTGCCTAGAATAACAAGATATAACTATTTTTATAATAGTTTTAGAATTTTATTTTATTTTTATACCAGATGCTGGCATAAAATGCTTTTTAATGGAAGATAAATTTTCTCTTGATATAAAAGGTGTGTAATGTTTGTTCTGCAGCAGAATTGAGAAAACAATAACTGTTATCACACAGGTTTCCCAAATACTTTCCCATCTGTTGGTTGAGCCAGTGTTGCTATATGGTCCTATATGATGCACCAAAGATGCATCAGTTTAATCACCATTCTATATTAATGCTCTGCTTTAATTGATACACACACACACACACACACACACACACACACACGCACACACACACATCACTCGTACCAAAATACAGTGAGAGGGAGAGAGGTCAGAGATCGCAGATTGTGCTGTGCACACACAGAAACTTATTGTCAGCCTGCCTTGTGACTTTTATTAGTAAAATAGCCTATAGGCCTACTAGATCGCTACATTATGTTCCTCAGCAACGAGGTGGAAAAACTCTGTTTTTGAAGTAACTAAACAGCTTCATTGTTTAGACGCACAAATGCAGGTAATTTACACACACAACTGTCATCTCTCTCTCTCCCTCTCACCCACTCTCTCGATTGATTCAGTCAGATTAATTCAAATAAATGGTATAATAATTCATTCAAATAAATGTGGTCTCACTGCACCGTGTGTGTCCGATCAGAAGCTAGAGCTAGCGAACTGTTACTGATGATATTTTTTATTTTATTTTTTTTTACTCTTCTGGTCAAATATTCCACTGCAAACGTGATAAACAGCTTTAAAGTGGTAGTTCAGTTTCATTTGCTGGTCCCCATTAACTTGCGTAGTGTTTTTTTTCCTTCATACTATAGTCAGTGGGGACCAGCAACTGAAGGTGAACTATCCCTTAAAGTTGTCAATTCTGGCAAATAACCATGGTATAAGCGGGATAATCCAAGACTAGCTGTGCAATAAGCAATTTTAATGCATTCCGCTTCATGTTGGGTGCTTGGCCTCCACTTCACAGTATCCCTTACTTGTTTTAGCTTTTCTACTTTCCTTTCCTTTTTTTTTTTTTTTTTTTTTAATTAGCCAAAACTTTTTTTTATTGTTTCCGTTAACAACAATTAAGTTTTCTTTTTTTTTTTTTTTTTTTTACAAATAATACAAATGTATTTTATTTAGTTTTCATATCAATGTACATAAGTTCTTCCTATTTTCTGTGCCTTGTCCCATTAGAACCACATTTTTAAGATATTTTGTCAAGGTAGAAACAGTTTTATGAAGTTTTTCACCCATTCCATTCTGTTATAAAAACATCAATATATTTGCACTCTTCCATTTCAAGAAAATAGCATTCAAAACACACACGATGTGCTGTTACTAACTTTAGCATGCTTAGCCCCTTCCACTAGACAGGAAAGCAGTGACTTCTGAGTGCGTAACGTGTCTAACTTTTTTAAGAGGGTTTGGAGAAGTAAAAGAAAAAATCTGGAAACTACGCTGCACATTATTCAGTGTAAAATAGTACAGAATAATACATATTAGGATGCTTTTGATGGTGCATTAGTGTTCTGCAGAAATCTGTTCCCTTCAACTCAATGAAAGTTGCATCTGTATGAATGGTGTTGCTAGTCAACCAGAAGGGGCTAGCTGGGCCAGGCTAACCAGCTAAACCTTAGCCCATTGGGTTAAAAAAACACACACAATATACTATTGGCTTACTTATAGTTGTCTCTGTATACTAAGCTATAGGAGAATAAATTAACCTCCACGAAAGTACACACATCACCTTTTATGTGAGCATTGTCTGATACATTCACATTTTTATTGTTAGCTTTGGTTAAAGGAGCTACAGTTACATATCAGAGCTTTGGCTGGACTATTCTTATGAATTTGTGTTTTGATGGCAGCAGTCCCCATTTATTTGCTCTAATGTACAGTGCCCTCTGCAGGCAATTTGTAACCCACAAATTTGAAGAACTGGCAACATTTTCAATTCCTTTGAACACAGTATGCACATAATATCCCCTCAAAACACACACATACAGAAATGCATATACAATACCTTTTGTACTGGACATTCGACATGACAGACACTAACACAAACACACAGACTCACGCATCCACTCCTTCTAAAAATGTAAACACCACTCAGAAGGTGCAGAGCCTGAATTTTAAGCAGACAGATGCATGCTAATTAATCACACAGACTAATGTCTCGTACCCCAACAGGCTGTTTTCCCTGTGCTCTTCCTCTTGGTATGGCAAATAACAGGCCTGCCTGCCATGCAGCTAGACACTTTGTCAAACAAATATGATCAATACAAAGCTAATGATGTGTAAATTGTTTATGATGTTCTGTGCAATGAGCAGCCCTAGTGTGAGTGTGTGTGTGTGTAAGGGAGGGTAATCACTGCCATCAGCTTGACATAATCAGGAGGAAATGAATATGAGTATTTCACAGCACACTTTAAGCCAAACAGCGATCTGAGGGCCTGTGATGGATGCAGGGCAATTCGAATGATGTGAGTGATTGTTCGTGTATTTTTTTCCCTGTGAAGTATAGATCAAATGTGGGCCATATGAAATGTATTGGAGTGAAACAGGTACGTAATGGACTGGCATGTGTAAATGAAACATGTTCTCTGATTTTGTTATAACAGTGCAGTATAAGAAATGATGAATGCTTTAACAACATTGTATGTAGGCCTGTAAATTACAGTCACATTGAAAATCTGGGAATTAACATCTACAATAAAAACAATTTGAAGAATTTCATTGAAGAATTAATTGAAAAATGCTTCAAATGTACTTTAAATATATAAACATTTATTTTGGTTACACTTTGTTTTACGGTGTCCTCGTTACAGTGTAATTATACATTGAAGTACTAAGTAATATTCATTAACTGTATGTACTTTATAGTTAGGGTTAAAATTAACAAACTTGGCACATATATATCCATCTATCCACTACAAAAGTAAAACAGTCATTGCAACTCATTTCTCAAATGATTGAGATTATTGTTCAGTGCTGTGAGTAATGCATGCTAACAACATCATTGGCAGGTGTGTGTAAAAGGAGATGTTCATGCATCAAATTGAAAACACACACTTCAGCTCTCCAGCAGACAGTGGTGCAGCCAGCAGTTCAGGCAGTCTGCAGTGTCTTCTGTAAGGGGAATGCGGTGTGTGCCTGCTGGGCTGTCACACACCAGCCAAAAGGAAGCAGAACCAACCCTAATCCAACACACTGAAGCAATGCATCATTCTGCTGAATCCTCTGTTAGATGCATGCAGGTGCAACACAAATCCATACATATATACTATTTATTTTATGGTGTACATAATTTTAAATAATTTTATAATATTTAATAATCATATTGATGTTTAATATATGGAATATATATATGGAATATATTTTATTATATTAATATATATATAATCTATTTATTTATTTTGTTTAAGATTAAAGTTTGAAAATCTCCCATTTGACTCAATATTCATCATACAAGATTTAACTGACAGTGATTATTGTCTGCATACAGAATTGCGGTTGATCTTCTTTCATGCGTCTATTTCCATACTGACTTTTGATTGTGGTCTTTCTAATTAACCATTTAGAGCTGCCCAAATTGCTCTGGTACTTAATTTGTGTAGAATCAAAGCCAGAAACTTTAACACTATCGTAGTGCTTCCTTATAAGAACTTCTAGTTCCCTCAGGTAAAGTTAACATGGTATTATTACTGAAACAGACAAAAATGCAATCTGACTCTTATGAATCTTTGAAATGAGCAATGGGGCAAAATCATTGCCTTTTGGGAATAATGGGGATATACATATTTATAACCAAATAAAATACAACAGATACATACATCAAAACAAACAAAGAGGACTAATCTGAATTTCAACATTTGTGCTATGGCTGTTTATGGCCCATTTTAGCCCATTTTGCACTATGCATAATGTAGAGCATTGAATTCGTAAATAAAATAACTATGGTAATTTCATGCGATTTCACTATAAATCAGGTTTCAGCTCTACTTGGCTCTGATGGTACATGTAACGTTTGAAACTGAAACTAAAAAAATGAAATTTCTTGACACAGTCTCACCATGCAAGAGATGGATTTTCCTCTCCAGGAAACAAATGAACAAAAAGAGCATTCAATATGTAATTACCTGTCATAGACACAGTCACACCGGTGAAGGGAATTCAATATGCAATCGTGACACTTCCGGCATAATGTGATGGAAATAAGTGTTTGTTTCGGTAGGTGTGTGGGGGGGGGGGTATAGGTTAGTGTGTGTGTGTGCATGTAGTTTAGTGGTTTGTTGGTGCCAAAGAAACTGCATAGTTGTTCATTATGACCAACCATAGAAGAAAATGAAGGCATGGGGAGATGTTTCGTTTCATGGACCAAAAACACTGTTTATGACACTTAAGTTTATCTCAGACATTTCAAAATCTCTCTCTCTCTCTCTCCCTCTCTCACTCTTTGTAATGGTTGTGTGAGTCTCACTCAATATTTCTCATTCTTATTAACTGCATGGGTGCAATTTATTTTCCTCTCAGGCAATGGAGGTGGTTGGGAATGTGGGAGACTCTGGTCGACGCTGATAAGCCCACGCTCACATACAGGCCTGCAGGAGAGAGCAGATTTACCAGGAAGACAATGTCCACTAGGTCACATGCGTGCGCATACACATGGACACATGAGTGGAGTAATTTACTGCACAAACACAGATAAACTTAAATAAACAGATAACAGACTAACACATGCTTACAGGAGCCAAACATGCACAGTCGTTCAACATATCACCTACACATGCAGATAACATCATATAACACATAAAAGCAAGGGAACTTGCCACCTGACCCACAAAACAGTCGACCATGTTAAGGTATAGTTTACTCACCCTCATGCTGTTCTAGTCTTTCTTGTATGGAACACAAAGTCATAAATTCTGACTAATGTACTGATCGTAACCAAAACGAGTCAGTGAATGAACAGACTGTTTTTTTGAACTGAATCAATTGATCTGATTCAAAAGAATGATTTGTTTACCAAGCAGATGTTCTCATGAATTCTCAGGAGTGTGTCAAGAAAAGCTAGTGCTAGTGCTTCAATATTTTCAGTGAATAATTATTTACATGTTGCAGTATTTATCACATAAAGCATACATGGTGTACAAAGCATATACTTAGAATTTGGTCCGCTTTTAGGGGACGTTCACACATAACGTGTTTTTGCGTTTGAGTTTTGTATCAAAGCTGCCCTTCTAGTACATAAAATGGAAAAGCAGCACAGTGGAAAGCAAGAACACGATCTGTGTGAACAGCCCCTTATAATACTATGATTATGATAGTTTGAGGTTTACAGCCCTAGTCCTCATGTACTTTCATTGTAGTGTATAGAGTGACAAGGATGTTTTTTGTGTACCAGAAGTCAGACAGAATGAAATAATACAAGTAAATATTGGTATCATTTTTATGCCTTTAAGTTTCTTCCCAACTATCTAAAGCTGAATTAAACAAGATATAATCAGGGGATAGTAATTTCATTTGTGCTGCTTAGTTAGTAACTAACATTAAAGAGAATGTTTCAGAGCTGTAAAAATATGGAATGAGATTCCTCCCTATAGTTGCTTGTTTGTGTTTATGTCTAGGAGCCGAGCAAAGCAGCAGGATGATAAGGGAGAAAAACGACAGTGCACACTGTGGAGTCAGGAGCACAGAGACGTCTATAAACTAAAAGAAGCACTGCACTGTCGGAATATGACAGCCAATCCATCAGGGAAATGGAAGCTCTGTCTACTGCACCAAGGAGAGAGTGGGCAGAACTTTTATAAATAGTCACGCATTTTTAAGGGAAATTGAAAGTTGTCAGACATATGCTTTCTGGTCTTTCTGTTGATCATCCAAGTGGCCACGCTGGCTGAATATGACTGAAACATCAAAGCATACAAAGTAGGAAGGTTGTAGGCTAATGTATGGAAGGGCATGAATGGATGATTTTATATGTGGCCTTGTTCGGTCTGGGGTTCGGTCTGATGAAAAGCTAATAATTCATTAAATCAAATGTAACATTAATAAAAAAAAATGGCCTACACAATTAATTGAAATAAAACTGAATCAGCTACAGTATATATATTAAAGATTATTCAATCGAAGGTTATATAATTAAAGAAGTATAGGTTGTTGCACTGCATGTTTCAGAGTCAAGAAGCTCATAATACTGTGTTTTCAGAGTGTTTCGATTCACAGTAAATGCTGCTTCTCACAAACTCCATCTCTGCAGGCACTGTGAGTGTAACACATTTGGGAACGTAATAGATTCACTTTATTTACATTTGTATAAAATCTGACATTTTTGTGGACAGAATGTTATAGAATTTCACCAATATTCCATCAAAATATTGTACAGCTGTAGGGTTCGACATGTTAAAAGCTTGAGGGTTTAAACATTTGAAAAGGAATTTATTTGTTAAAAATCACTATTACACTTGCTAAAAAGATATTTTATAATATGGTATTAATATAATATTTTATCTGTGTACTTAGATGTTGTGTGACCATTAACAAACATCTTGAACATGCAAATGCGTCAGAAAAATTATTTAAATATTAACATTAGAATTTCAGATGGCACTTGAAGTGAATAATTTATCTCTAATTGGTTTGGCTGACACAAAAATTTGGGGAACCCCTCACTTAGAGATAATGAAGGGATGATACTAATTGAATATAATGGAATAATGTGGAAAAGTTAAGCTTTTTTGGTTTATAACATTGGAGTTGTTCCTTTGATCTATCCAGGGTGGACTGAGGTCAACCAGGGACAACATGGTCCCAGGATACAACTGTTAAAGATAAAATGGCAATGGGTTGATAATGTTCTAGACAGCATCAGTAAGAAGTAAGAATGTCAGGATGTTTTCTTAATTTTGTCAAGAGACACCCAACATGGTGAATGGTTGCTACCTTAGATATGAATCATCAAATTCAATCAAAACTTCCATACAGAGCATGAGTGTTTTGAATTTTTACATTTGGGAAGAAAAATATGGAAATGATCATTGAGGATACAAAAATTTAACTTCAAAGAGGAAACAGTGTATCTAATTCAAAGAATAGCGGAGTGAAATAGGCAGGAGAGGCAGTTGATTAAAGCTGAATATCTCCTCATGTGGAAATGTTAGGCAGACTTTTGAGAATGCAGTTAAAGAGAAGTACCCCGGGGCTCGGGACAAAATATGTTACATGGACGTGTGGTCATCCTTTCATCTGTGCATGGCCAGCGAGACCTACGCTATTAACCTCATCAAAACTAGCATGGCCTGAAAGTCAATTATTATGCCATGCCCTGAGGAATGTTTCCCACTCTTCTTTTTGGACAATAACTGAACCCACATGAAAAGGGAGTTTAACTTTGAAGTAACTGCTAGCAGTTGCAAAAGCTGTTGCAAAGAAGAGTCACATTAAGCTGACTACCAATTAGCAGATAGAGGCCTGAAAATTAGCACCATCGCATTGGCGTCATTAGGTCCAGCAACTGCCCTGTGTAATCTCATAATGGCTGAAGGATTATATGATGCCATTTTGCTTATTTAGGTGCAGAAAAAATATGTAGAAATATATGTTTCTGTTTCAAATGTCAAATTCAAACAGCTTCCTCAATCACCAGACCCACACATCATTAGGGCTGGAAGGGAAAAACGGCACGACCAGTGAAGTCCAATTTCTGAATGAATAACTCCTGTAAGGCGGTTCATTGTAGTGAATCAAAAACATACAGTGCGAACCAGGAGAATTTCTAGCCTTTCATAAGTACCTGTGCACAGGCCCCCAAAGTTCAAGAGCATGAATTTCCACCCCCTTTATTCAACAGTTACATTTATTTATTTATTTTTTTATTGAGAACAGAGCTTTTCTGAATGATACCTAATAAGCTCTTCATATATTGCTAAGCATTTCAGTTATTTTGTCCACTTTTTGTAGTAATGTGTAATTGTAAAATAGCATAAATATAATCATACTTCTGCAAAAGAGGTTTTTGAGAGTAGTTAAGATATCCTGCTATTAATTAAAACAATTTTCTGCTGTTAGATGCCAGAGCAGAAATTTACCAGAATGCATGAGCTGCTCTAATCCATACAGAGAAAGTGAATGAGGACCAGAGGCTTTCAATCTCCAAAAAGGACTATGAAAGCATGATAAATGTACCTTATGACTCATGCACCATTTTCCCCATCTTCTGAAGCCACATGGTAGCTCAGTGTGAGGAACAAAGGGAGAGTAAATGATGACAGAATTGTCATTTTCGGGTGATCTATTCTTCTAATGGCTTTGTTTTGCTTGGATGAGCTCCACGCTAATCATTTCAACAGCTTTCATAAGAATATTTCTTAACTTCTCTTTGTCAATTAATTTCAAGCATTTCAGTTTCCAATTGAATAAAGGATTGCACGTTGGTATAGATTGTCTCTTTCCAAAGGAGTAAATAATCATATCTAAAATGACGATTAAATTAGCGCAGCCCTGCACATGGAGGTAACAACACAGAGATAACATCTCCACACAGGAGCAATGTGTTTGTAATCAAATTCACTCAATTTCAGCCACACGCTCCAGTGAAAGAGTTTGTGAGCAAAAGCAATGGGCACCTCAGCAAAGATAAACGGTGGCCAAGGTTGCATGATTTACACCATATGAATGGATAAATATTTCAATTTAAATGCAAAACATTAAACTGGCAGAGGCAGTCGATCAATGCAAGCATTCCATAACATACATCTTAAGGGTTCATAAATAATAGCCCATGCAATTACTCCTCTTCAAATGAGGTTTTAAAGCAGGTGTGGCACAGTACATCTTTATAATGCTTTGATTTCCTAAACCTTGTGTCATTCTTGTTCTTAGTGTAATTGCTTCTGTCTTTTGCCTCATCAAGCTGACAGATATCTGCAGCAAGATAGTTTCTCAAGATCTTCATGCGACTCCTCTGTGGGTTTCTCCATTTACGGCATCTCGGTCCATCACCGATATCGTCACTACATACTGAAAAATGCTGTATGCAAACTTAGTGATGAAGGTATATTTTCTGATAAAAGATGTTCTGTCATGTGCCTCATTTTTAATTTCTTCTTTTTATATATAATTTGAAAGAGTCTCTCGAGTTCCCACCTAGCAAACGAAACATTCTCAGAACATTTGCAAGGTCACAGGTAACATTAATAGAATATTTATTCAAAGTTATCTGGTCTTTAGTAACAAATTCAACATTTTTCTGAAACATTTTATTTTTAAACGCTACTATTTAGCAGTTTCAGAGGGTTCTAAAAAAAGTAGCATTTTGATAATCATTGCAAAATAATAAACAGAATGCTCCCCTTAATGTTGTCTTTTACGTTCACATAACATTTAAAAAGCTGGACGTTCAGAGAACGATCCGAAATAACGTTTTCATAACTTTATGTAAATATTTGCAAAACGTTCTTAGAAAATATTTTTTTTAGTTGGGCAAGTGAAATGTATTATGTTGAGTATATGTTGTGAAATATTTTTACAATTTAAAACATTTGTTTTCTATTTTAATATATTTTAAAATGTAAATTATTTCTGGGATGCTAAACTTAAATTTTCAGCAGTGATTACTCCAGTCTTCAGGGTCACATGATCCTTCAGTTTGTGCTCAGGAAACATTTCTGATTATTATCAGTGTTGAAAATGCTGCTTAATATTTGGAAACCATTTTTATTTATTTATTTATTTTTTAATGAATGGAAAGTTCAAAAGAACAGTATTTATTTATTTGTGTGACAATGTCTTTATTGTTCTGCAATATACAGCAATTCATAAACTGCACCCATATAGGCAGAATGTATTATTAAAAATATTTCAGCCCACAATAATGCATAAAAAAATAAAAAAAATAAAAACTTACTGACAGATATGTGGTGCTGCACAATCATATTTACCTTGGTTAATATGAAACATTAATTTCATTTTTGGCAATATCACATGTCATGTAGAATGGAAAATGCTGGCAATAGAATGGTGACAGTGATGATGATGCTTATGATGATATCCGAAAAGTTTTTGATGCCACGGGATAAAAACTGTGGCTTTCCAGCACAATACAGTGCTATTTGTCATCGGGCAAGGACAGTCGTAATCATCCTTTCCATGTGCCTTTCCCCATCAGTCTTCTCCTAGCTGTGTATCAGGATCAATCTAGGCTCATTTATTTTAATCGTCTCCTGTTTGCTAAAATGGCAAAGTCAACAGAGGACGACAGAAACCAGCCTCACTCTCAAAACAGTCAGTTCCTGGTCTCATAACATTGT
Source organism: allo-octoploid hybrid of Carassius auratus x Cyprinus carpio (assembly GCA_024542945.1). Classification (NCBI taxonomy): domain Eukaryota; kingdom Metazoa; phylum Chordata; class Actinopteri; order Cypriniformes; species allo-octoploid hybrid of Carassius auratus x Cyprinus carpio. Next base: position 12,096,686 of record CM045060.1, on the reverse strand, counting down.
TCTAATTATTCTGCAAACATATGAGAGTTTTAATACTTGTTGTAACCTTCAATGTTTCCTTAAATATAAATAAAATTTAGTTTTTTTTTTTTGTTTGTTTGTTTTTTGAAAAATTTTTTTAAGGTAATTCACAAGAGCTTAATTATTAAATATCTTATTTGAACTACAAGACAGACTCAACCATAGTTATGTAATAAACACACCTTACATTGAGAACTAGAGTGACCCTATCAAAATATTTAAATATACAAGTGGAACATTTGTCAAAAATATTAATCCAGTAAACTGACTAAGCACTGAACTCTTAGTGGCAAGTAATTTAAATTCAAAGCAAGCCCATGAAATAGCATACAGATCTGTATGGCAACAATAAACAAATATATCAGTGGATTGTAATGTGCGAGGACAACAGGGGATGGACTTTCTGGAAGCATCATTATGGATTATGGATTTTAGGTAAGTAAATGTAAACATACACCGTGATGGTATTGTCCATTGACTTTAGCGTTTTTCTTTTATTACAAATAATGCGAAATATACTTTTAAAATGACTTTAATGACAAACTACGACGCAAAATGTAAACAACACGCCCATGGAAAATTATTTGGTGAACATAAAAGGCAATGGCAATGGTTTCAAACTCTTTTCTCTGGAGTCGGTAAATGTGTCTCCCTGCTCGAACTGATGCGGCGGTTGCTATGGCTTCCAACTCCTACTTTGTGAGCTCAACGTCAGCACAATGTGTACACGTGATACACAATACCGTAGACGTACTACGCAGAACATGAGTTGAAGAGGCGTTCGCAGTACCTTTGTCCAAGCTATCCAAACGCGAAAATCCCATAAAGTGAGTAATCCTCGCTGTTATGTTATATGTTATGTTATACATGCAACAGAATCGCCATTAGAATGTGCAGCATGTGGTGTGAGATGAAAGAAATACGCGTTAATAGGTAGCATGAGGCTACTGCTGCTTTAGCTCGCTGGCTAACTGATGTGAAGTTCCACTCTCCATCACTCAGCTTTACAAACACATCATTTCACATACATTCAAAGAAATATCCGCAGTTTTCCACCTAACGTTACATTATATAGCACAGTGCGTCTTTGTAATTCCAGGAACTCTTGTAGCTTCTGTAGCCACCTTAATAAATTAAACTGACACTCATAATCTGTGTTACGCATGTCAGTTTTTGTGTTTATATTTTTATTTATCCAGTGCAGCTCTGTGACAGTTAAATAGATAAATACTTTTGTTGCAAAAATGGCTAATTTTCAACTAATTCTGCACTGCAGAGGATACTTGCAGATGTGAATAGATAAGATTAGATTAGATTCAACTTTATTGTCATTGCACTTGTAAGGTACAAGGCAACGAAATGCAGTTAGCATCTAACCCGAAGTGCAATAAGCAGTAAGTACAGGATATACAGTGTCTGCAATATGTTACAGATGTACAATATATAAACAGATAAGGCACTACTATGGACATAATTTACAGATTTTTAAATACTATCAGTATGATATACAAATAGGTGTACATTGAACATACTATACAGATGGATTATGTAAAAAGTGTATGTACACTATAAGCAGAAACGATGAACATATGAACATAATTTACACTAGTGCAATGGACACTAAAAAAGTCCATAGAAAATATTCCAGTTTGCAAATGGATCCTTCAGTATTTACAATCATTTAGTTAGTTTTAGTTGTTTTAGGTGATTGTATTGTACATTTATACGTGTTGTTTTAGTGTTTTCTAAAAGAAATCTCATTGGGAAGTGTTTTTTTTTTTCTTTATCTAGTGGATCGGGGGTCGAAGCGGCGGCAGGTGAAGCCTTTGGCTGATTCATTGCTGGATGCTCTGGATTATGACAGCTCAGATGACAGTGATTTTGAAGTTGGAGATGCATCAGGTAAATAATAATAAAAAAAGGAATCTCAAAACCCATTTTTGTCACATTGATGTATGTGTTTGTTATACTGAAAAAACTCAAAAATGGTACTGTGGCTTAAGTGGATCTGTAAAATTATGACAAGTAGTGATGGCAAGTCTCATACTGTTGAAATAATCAAAACATGACTGATGGTTACATTTATATTTATACGGCAGACGGCCATTTTAGACTTGGCCCCTGCATGGGTTTTCTCACCTGTCATGAAAACAGCTGCTGAGGTGGAGATGAGACCTTCATCACCACGTGCGTCACTGTTTTTTCCCTGGCTGTTGATTAGACCTCCTGCAATGCATTACTAACACTGAACTCACATAGGCAATGGCTCCATATCACCATGACAGACTGGAGGTTAACGCGAAAAGCTATCCCATCAAGCTGCTGTCAACAAAAGTGTAGACATATCTGCAACCTGATAATGAAATTCTAACACTTTGACCCCTTTGGGTCTTGAAGTTTTGCTGCATATAGGAACTTCTGGTAAGAAATTGCATGCAGTGTCAAATTATTCTGATCTGACAATACAGTATATCATTGTCATAGGCCGTATAAAATTATACAGATGTATTAATTACCAACCACACATTCATAGTTCATGGTGGTGTTAAATGCATGGAAATCACATTTCATGAAGCCTTCTGTTGATGTTACATGGAAGGATGAGCTTTCATGTTTATGAAACCCCCAAAAAGACAAAAAAACAATAGGGCGCTGCTAAAATAATCTCACATACTTGTGTATCAGGTTCAGAGGGCACTGGCAACGGAAGTGATGAGGAGGGTTCAAAGGACAGCGCTGCAGGCTCTGAGAGTGACTTTGACGGTGTTGGCTCAGCCGATGAAGAGGGCGTAGATGATGAAGAGGCCAAAGAATTGAACGAAGACACTGAAGAAGAGGAGAAAGCCAAGGACCAGTCTTTTTCCGAGGAGACCAGCAGCAAAGAAGCAGGTGGAACCTCCAAGAATCGCAAAAAAGGAGAAAAATCCTCAGATACAGAACCAAATGGTACTGGCACCGCAGAGGAAGGCTCAGCAGAGCCGAAAAAATGGAACCTACGGCGGAACCGGCCCATGCTGGACTTCACTACAATGGAAGAGCTAAACGAAATGGATGATTATGACAGTGAGGATGACAATGACTGGAGGCCCACACAAGGAAAAAAGAAAGGCAAGGCATCATCTGGGAAGGAGAAAGAAGGGAGTCAGGAAGAGGATGATGGGGGTAGTGATGAAGAGGACAATGAGGATGATGAGAACGAGACCAGTAGTAGTGATAGTGAGGAAGAAGGGAAGAAATCAAAAAGGAAAGCAGGCAAGAGCACAGGGGCGTTTGATGAGGAGGAGACCAATGACAGCCACAGCACATCCCATGGGAAGGGCAATGAGGTACATTCTCCTCTGACACTGCACTGCTGTTTAAATGATTGGGATCAATAAGAAATGTTTTTGAAAGGAATTCATACTTTTATTCAGCAAAGGTGCATTAAATTGATAAAACGTGACAGTAAAGACATTTATAATGTTACAAAAGATTTCTGTTTCCAATTAATGCTGTTCTTTGGAACTTTCTTTTGATCAAAGAATCCAGAAAAAATGCATCACTGTTTTCAGAAACAAATTAAGCAACTGTTTTTAACACTGATAACAATGAGGTATGTTTCTTGAGCAGCAAATCAGCATATCGGAATGATTTCAGAAGGATCATGTGACACTAAAGACTGGAGTAATGGCTTTGCTATTACAGGAATAGAATAATTATTTTTTACGAATATATAAAAAATAGAAAACAGAAAAATGTTAAATTGCAATACTTTTCCATAATATTACTGTTTTTAATGAAGTATTTTATTTATTTCTTTTTTTCAATGAAGAATCTTACCAAACCCTAAACTTTTAAAATTACAATTATTAACTTTACTTATTCATTCTCAAAATAAATTCTGTATTCTTCAGAATGCTCAATTTAATTACTTTCTACACACTATATGGACTTTATCTTATGTATTTATTCAAGATATTTTGCTGGAGTCTTCCAAGTATTTTCTCATTCATGTTTGTTCAAATATATACTCATACTGTAATTGTCGTAACTCATACTTCATGTTTATTGTTAAGATTTTATTACATTCCACCTTTCAACTAATGCAAACAACTTCACAAAGTACAATTCAGATTTTATTTATTATTATTTTATTTTATTATAAACTAGATGTCTGTCTCCATAATTTACTGAAAACTGGTATGTGTGTGTGCCCTTTTTTTTCCACAATGAGTGCAGACAAAATCAAATAGCTGATCTATCCACTTGTTTAAATTTGTTCAAAAGTTCATCTGTATGGAATCAATTCGAATTCTCGAATGCAAGTGTATTATTGTGCATTTAGGAATACACAAACAATCAGATAATCCAGTCAATGGCTCACATTCCATCAGATTGTTGATACAAAAGCGCAATTCTTGTGAATGGGCTTATCTGAGAACTTCAGTGTATAGGATTGGTTAATCTTCCAATCTCAGAGTTGGCATTAGAACAGAAGCTTTTGAGTGGCTTTACTTTGTTGTCTCAAGTTTTTTCCACACTGGTCCAATTCAGTTTTTTTTTTTTTTTTTTTTATAGGAAGATATTTGAACTGTGGTAGAGGACTCTAGACTTATCAGTTGTAGCATCCCTAACTGGAGTTGGATTGCTAAGTTATCCATTGCTTTCTCAGGACTCTCTGTTGGAACGGCCCCAGACCTGGAGCTCCCAGCGGATGGAGCATATCCTTATCTGCTGTGTGTGTCTGGGAGACAACAGCGAAGATGCGGATGAGATCATCCAGTGTGACAACTGTGGCGTGACCGTGCATGAAGGTAAAATCCCAAACTCTGCAGCCTGCCACCAAAAAACTCAGCTCAAATATTGATCTCAAATGTTTGCACAAAGTTTTGAACAATGAGTTTTAAAATATATTTCAATATTCAGTTCCTCGCTTCCCAGCACAGATCTCTAACTTGGACAAAAAAAGCTTAAAGGTGCACTCACATTTTGGTTTTATGTATAGAAATGTGTAGCAATTTTCAGAAATATGATGTATACACACATGATAAGAATACTCCAGTGGTGTCAGTCTTCTAGAAAAAGCTCACGTTGATATCAAATGATTGGCCATGTCATGCAATTCATGCTTATGATGCAACCGAGTTACTAATAATAAACAGAATTATTAGCTGTTAGTCAATCACTGGCTCTGCACCAATATACCTAAACTCATTAGTTCAGACTTATGTGCCCTCCAGAAACTTGCGTTCTGCTCGTGGTGTCATCCCAAAGAGGCACAGAATTACTCTCATGGACCTTTTTTGCACACAGCAGAATATCTATGGCAAAAGCGTTTTTCAGTTGCTGCATTCTTTTTTTTTTTTTTTTGCATTTCACTGTAATAGTATGAAAAAGACAATATATATTGCACATTTATGGTCTGTTCTCCCGATTTAATTTACGATATATCCCATTAGTAATTCACTGGAATGCACGGATAATCTCTTGTTTTTCTCCTCGAATCCTCACGTCTCTTTCCAGGCTTGTTTGTTTTCACAGGTAAATACAATTTTTTGTCTTCAAAATGATGGAACTCACTTTTACGTGGTTTCATACTGAAGTTAATGAATATTTTGGATTAAGGCAATGCATGTTACATAATACAGATATATTTTACAGTGATATTTCACCCTTCCGTTATTGCTGTGGAAAGAATCACTGTTTTAGGGTTATTCATGGTTTGTCGAAAGCACCTTGTTCATGCTTTTACACTTTTACATGTCATTTTAATGTTCAATAGTTGAAGGGGGAGTAGAATAATGTCATCTCATTATACCCAGTTTAAAAAAAAAAAAAAAAGGGATGAAAGCGTCTGCTAAATGGTTAAATGAATGAAATGAATGATGTAGTTATGTTTACATTAGAAGGTCTGAAACCACTGGTGCTATTAGGATGAATAAGAAAACCTACATTTTAGGTAGTTATTTTTCAGATAGAAAAGAATAAAAGCTCAAGCAACAGTTCTGTTCCTCTCAAGTTTGTTGTGAAGCTCATCTCATTGTACGCCATACACTTGCAATGCGCTTGTACACTAGATTCCATTGTAAAGCGTGAGGAGAATAAACACAGAACGGAGAGTGATCTTCATCATCCCACATTATTAGCTCTTTGGAAACAAAAATCAATTACGCTTTAAACCGTCTTGTAGCGGCGGCGGTCTCATTCAGACGGGCCCGCTTAACACCAACCGGGCAGGCTGGATCAATGTGTCACCACTAATTTTCAATTACTCACTGATTTATTTCTTTAATTATTTATTTACTGCTTGTTTTTGTGCTGATGTTCTGTTGATTTGCAAAAGCCTCACAGGTAGTTCTACACAGGGGAAAAAAAGTAGAAGCCTGTTCTGCTTGAATGCATTGAAATTTTATGAGATTCAGTTTTGTGCACATAGTTTAGCTATGATTGGAAATAACCTTTAATAAATCAGATTTAAAGAACTAATTAAAAACATTTGGCTGGTCATATCATCTCAAAATGTTCAAATTATGTAAAAAAAAAATGTAATCTCATGAGTGTACATTATTAAAGTTGCAATGAAAATACATAGTGATGTACAACAGAGGGTTAAAGATTATTGAGGAAAAAAGGAGAGAGGTACGGGGGTCTTGGTTCTGTCAGTTGGTTGTTGATTGGATGGAGGTAGATTTAAATTCGAGCTTGTAATTGATTTTAAGAAAGGGGCATGGTTTAAGACTAAATGATTGGAGATGTCCAGTATGCATCACCAGAGGAAAGTCTGATGTTTAACAGGAAGATGGAGTTTGACGTTTTGATTCTAGATCAGCAAAAGTTTTAAAAAATAATAAATAATATACCTTTTGAAAATAGATATTTGATATTAATTTGGATGTTTAGTTTTATGTGGTGTGGCATAGTGCCAAAAGATGAGGATTGTTCAGAGTAGAATTAAAAGGTTGCTGGCTCAAGCCCCCTGAGGAACAACAGTCACTGTTGTGCCCTTGAGCAACAAGCTTAATCTCCGGAGGGATTGTCTGTAACACGTAAATCACTTTGGATTAAAGCATCTGTTAAATGACTACTTACTTACCTGCTTGCTTATCAGATTTCACCTGGTGAGGACACAATGGTTAATCACATCTTCAGATCATGTGCCTGTTCGTCCTTTCAGATCAGCACATATCAATAAGTGGTTTAAGCGGTGGCAAACAAAGAATATATGCACTCAGTTTACTTAAACATGCATTAGGTTCCCCTATATATGCATTGTAATAGTAATGTACTTTATGCTACAGCATATGTCCCACCCCCTAGTTGATTATTGATGAATGTCTCAGTGGATTTTTGAAAACTGCAATGGATCTCAGAAGGGTGAATCTGATTAAATTCCTGGGAATTCTCAGATTCAAAGGGAAAATTAAGAGATTATATTTGTACAAAGAGAATCATTTTGATGACCATTTAAGATTCAGCACAAAATTGTCATTGCTATTGTGGAAAGAAAGTGTCAATTGTATCAATGTAATGAAAATCATCCTGGTTTCATTCATTCAATGCTTTTTTATGAAAAATATAAAGTACTGTTTAAAAGTTGGTATTTTTTAAATATTCTGAAAGTGAAAAAGTGAAAGTGACGTGTTGTGTTTTTGAAATGTTTCTTAGGCTCACCAGGGATTTATTTGATCAAAAATACAGTAACAAATAGTAATATTGTATGATATTATTGTCATGTGAAGTATTTTAATAATATTTTATTGTTAATTTATTTTAATTAATATTAAGTTAAATCTTTTATATTTGAATATATTTTAAAATGTAATTTATTCCTGTAATGGCAAAACTGAATTTTCAGCAGCCATTACTCCAGTTTTCAGTGTCACATGATCCTTCAGAAATCATTCTAATATGCTAATTTGCTCGAGAAACATTTCTTGTCATTATAAATGTTGAAAGAAGCTGCTAACAACTGGTTGATGAATAGAAAGGTAAAACAAATAGTGTTTTTTTGAAATAATAATAATAATAATAATAATAATAATAATTAAAACCTTTTGAAATTTTATAAATGTCTATGTACACACACACACACACACACACACATATATATTCACTTACAATTCACTTACACTTACAATTCATCCACAAAAGTTAGGGAGCATGAGCAATGGCATTTCTAAACAGTTTGTATCAAGCAATTTTGTAATTTTTCAACTAAAAAAAAAAAAGTTTAATTTTAGGAGCCACTGGGTAGGGTCATTTTTAGTCTGAAGCTGTCAGTGGTGTTATCTAAGTCAAATAAGCTGCACTCTCAAACTGATAGCATGTCTGAGTTAGAAAATGGTTAAATCGGTCACTGGCTCTGCCATACTGGTTAGATGACACATACAACAACAGTGAGGGATCCATTTTAAGCAAACACACTTTCTTGTGCACGCACACACACTCACTCAGTCACTCACCTCCTCCCCCTTTAGTGTCAGCTCACTGAAACAAGCTACTTCATAACCTAGTGCCACTGAATCAGAGGGCAACCTTGAAGCATCCAGGAGTCTTTACCGTGCCAAGAGCAGTGTTGCAGTGTCAGTGCTCATAGCCACACACTTCTCAGATTCATACACACACAAAGTCTCTTGCTTTCCTCTTCAGGAGTGAAATAGAAAATGTAAAATGCAGTGAGGCCTATGGAGGAATGCAGAATCTGTTCTGCAGTCCTCTTCCTCTCACTCTCTTCTTCTTGCTTTCTCAGTCCTGTTGTGGGAATATCTTAGGACTTTTAAAAGTGGCATGATCAATTCTTCACATCGTGGTACCAGTAATTAAATAGTAACAACATATATCGCGCTCTAGCTGCTTTGTACTTGCTTTTGAGTTTAGCAGTAAAACTATATAACTTTTTCATGTTTTTTTTTTTTTTTTATATACCACATAACCATATTATAATTATTCTAATATTTCATAAGAATGATATTAATTTGGATTCAGAAGAATTTGGTATAATGGTACAAATCTGGTATTATTATTATTGTTATTGCTATTATTTTATGTACATTAATTATAAGCAAAAGTACAAAAACAACTGCTTCATATTGTATAACATTGAGCCACATTCAAAGTTTTAGTAAAACAGTGATTTGGTGAATTCTTGCACCAAATTGTATTTCTAAAATAAAATTGCTACAATAATTAACAAACCTGTCTGTGTTAGAAACAAAGGTTTTAAAATGCAGTTTTGCTGTTAAAAGGGCATAGCAGAATGTCTACCAATATTTATTATTATTATTAATTTTTTTAACTGCCCAGCCTTCGACAGTCATTCTTTTTAGCTCAATGATTGTCAAAGATTGTGAATGTAAATTCATTGTAATACTTTAAAGATGGCAATAATAGGGAATTAGGTAAGAAAGTATTGTGAGTCTTGCCATTTTGTCTGTATAATCTTACATACTGCATTTGGTAATTTGGTAAATACTTAATTAAGTACTGTTATTCAAATGCTTTATATATAGGTTAGGTTATAGGATAGGTCAGCCAAAAAATTTAAATGTTCATAATTCACCTACTGTCATGTTGTTTCAAACCTGCATGGCTTTTCTTTCTTCTTTGGAATACAAACAATATATATTTTGTACAATGTTGGTAACCAAATGAAGTGTTTGGTGACCAGTGACTTCCACTATATGGACCAAAAAACACTCTTGTGTTCCACAGAAAAAAGAAATACAGATTTAACAGAATTTTTATTTCTGGCTGAACTATCCTTAATCACCAGTCTAACTCTGTATCAGAGTTGTTTGAACTGATCCAATATCTACTTGAATGATATTTCCTATAGATCACATCCAGACAGAGAATGGCAGCAGCTTCCAAGGGGCTGGACAGCTGTTTCAGAGCAAAATTCTTGACCTGGGCTAGTCGCTTGCCACCTGCTAGTACCAGCTGCTCCATGGTACCAGTATTCCCAGTGGGAGAGGGCATGATTGGTCCAGGAGGTGGGGCGGCCCTCATGGCTGACTGTGTTACAAATGCTCGCTTGATATTTGTGCACTAGTTTGAAAAGGTGACCTTTAGACAAGTGCCACTGAATAAGGTGCAGTTTCTGTAATGCTCTTCGCATTCAGACCATCATCCCAGACCAGCGATCACCCGCTGTTTCTTCACATCAGCTATTTTGGGTCAGGCTGCTTCTGCCAAAGCCATAGAGCTTTTGAAAAGCATTAAAAAGAGTCTGTTTTCGGCAGCCTGGCACAGTAAAAAATGGGATGTCACGTCTCAAACTGTGGGGTGCATGGGTGGCTGCTGAAACAAAGGATTTAGATTCTAATCTGCCTATTTACCGAGACAAAGTTCAAGTGGCAGTTTTGCTTAACGTTGCAGTATTTGGATAACTCCACTCAGCAGCGAGATTTGGAAATGTTCTTGGGAAGGAGCCAGGAAAAATTGAATGATAAAGTATTGGAGCAAAGGGGCCACAAGAGCAGCACCGAAGATAAGAGACAAGCTGTCATCCTTAGATGCGCGCAAGTGTCTCACAGCTTGACTCTGAAGCTCGGCAGTCTGTGGAGGCTTTGACCTCGCATATGGCCTCACACAAACTCTAAAGGGAAAGACTCTATCAGAGAAAAGTAATGGAGGCTCATCTTCGATCAGAGCAGAGAGGATTACCGGCGCCTCTTGGTTCCAGTAGTTGACGCGCGATTCCCGTCTGAGCTCAAACTAGCACTCGCACAATGCTTTTGATTAGCATCTAACTCTAATGCGCTCAATTTGCAGGCTCGTCATTACCCGAGAAGTGTTAAAAGAGGAGCTCCTCACCACACTTGATCTGGTCTGCAATGGCTATTCAAGCTAATTATGAATCCTTGTTTTCTGCCTCCGACTTGTTTGTTGTTTTTATGTCCTTTAGTAGTTCATTAAAACAAAAAGAGGAATTTTCCCGGCTGTGTTGTAATGGTCGCCACTGTCATTCAGTGGAGTGAGTTTATTAAAACCGTTCCCCAGTAAAAAGCATCACATCGTTCAGTAATGGCTTTGCACTCATTGGAACACCAATTACCATGCTGCTGGTATTGATTTCAGTAAGACCCTAATGAGATCTGGACCGTAAAGTTAATTATTTCCCCAGACATGTGCAATTCATTTAAGTTGGTTACTTGCTGAAATGTTTTTTTTTTTTTTATTTATTTTTTTTTTTTATCAAATTTAGTCCTCACAGAATTTTTTTTTTTTTTTATCTCGTCTTCTGCTTTGTCTCACTTTGTCTTGAGTAAGTTTTCAGTTAAGTCCTACTTGCATATCCAAATTTATGCTTAAAAGGTTAGTATTCACTAAAATAAGCATGTGTTCATTAGGGAAGTAATAATACATTGATGCATTAAAATCAATCTAAATACTCAATGTTAAATGTTATAATGACTATAATTTTCACTGAATTATTATTATTATTATTTTTTTTTATCCATATCAATTTAATTCCTGACCTATATTTAGTTGTAAAATAATTTTGAAACTTAATGACGATGAGTTAAACCAGACTGATGTGTCGTGGTCATGAATGTACATCGAAGACTGACAAGGAAGAGAAGACATTGTTGGATAAAAGTCCTCATTTTTGTTTTCTTTGCACACAAAAACTGTTCTTGTAGCTTCATAACATTACGGTGAAGATAAAAAATCTTTGGTTCTTATTTTTTAATAACAAAGATAAAAGAATGACAAAGATACACATTACTACTACACATAATAATATACAAATAAAACAAACAGTGCTTTATTTTCAGGTACAATATGTGTATTTAGCAGGAGCATTCAAAAAACTGAATGAACAAATATAAAAATAAAACACTATATAAACTGATTCCTAAAGCAACTGTATTAATTTCTTCAGTCAAGAGCAGCGAGTGATTTTTGTTTTATTTACGTTAAAGGAATAGTTCACCCAAAAATAAAAATTTTGTCAGCTGTCTGTCAATTCTGTCATAGTGTTTTATTTTTATACCACCATTTACTCACTCAAAAGTGGTTTTAAACCTGAATGAGTTTCTTTCTTCTTCTGAACATAAATGCTATTTTGAAGATCGTGTAAAACCAAACAGTTGCTGGGCCACAGTGACTTCCAGAGTATTTTTTGCTAGTATCAAATTCTGTGTGGACCAGCAACTGTTTGGTTACCCACATTCTACAAAATATCTTATTTTGTGTTCAGCACAAGAAAGAAATTAATACAGGTTTGGGACAATGTGACAGTGACTAAATAATGACAGAAATTAAATTTTAGGGTGATCTATCCCTTGACAGTAATGACAGTAGGCTGCATGTTTAATAGTCCTACTGTCACTTTAAGACCTGCACGCATCTAATATCAGAGTATGTGAGCGGAGTGGAGCGGCAACAATTTCCCCTCCGCGCTCCGAGCATTTAATAATCACTCCACTCCAAGTTCACCATTTCCCGCTCCCGCTCCACTCCGCGCTCACTGATACCAGAAACACTGCTCCTACTTCGCTCCATGGCCAAAGTATTTCAGTATGTTTGAAATGTTCATAACGTAGCCTATATTAAAATAATAAAATAAATGAAAAACAGGAGAGTCTCAAAGTGGCTTAGGCTATTGTGTGCAAACTTTTTTATGCTGACAAAATAGCATGGTTGTCAGCATCAAAAGGTATAATTGCTGCTTTCTGCTGTGCAAATTTTGTTTGTGATGAAAATAACAGTTTACATTTTCGTCAGTTATTTTATCTACAGATCGATGCATTTTTTACAGATTTCTGCTCATTCAAAATAAGATACAGAAGAAGTAGCACTGTAAGTTTACATTTGTTTGAATGCATTATTGTGAATGTGCTGTACCTGTTTAAATCATGCTTTAACCCAAAAATATTCAATAAAAGGAACAGACAAACTTCTTGAGAACTAGCCTTTAACTTCCCGCTCGACTATTGCCGTCATTTATAACCTTCTGATTGGAGAGATCCAACTGTATCAAGCTATCTCTAAATATGTTTAACGTGAATTCTTGCTTAATATGCAGTTATATTACGGGCCGTTGGCATGAATTGTACTCGTGGTGGAGCGCTCTTGGAGTGAGAGAAAACCACTGCACTGACATTTAAAAAATCTTTCCCTCGCTTCAATCAAAATCACACCGCTCCGCTCCGCTCCGCTTACGTACTCTGTCTAATATACAGACAAGTATACGTTTTTCTCTTGACTCTTTACTTTCATTTTAGACATAACCAACTTCTACATGTCTACATGTAAACCTTGTGTGTTTTGACAGTATTAGCGCAAAAGATAACTTCAATAATCAATAAAAAATAAAAGAATAAAAGTTCAATAATTAGGCGCTGTTTGACAGGCTTTAGCGCGCGGTTCGGGTGTATGCGGCGCTCAGAAAAAGCACAGGTCAGACCAGCGCGCGAATTAAACATTTAGCAAGGAAGCACAAGCAAATAATGTGAGAGTAACTCTACCGCTGAGTTAACACTGCTGTGAATGCATGTGGAGTTGTACCGTATATGATGGAGGCGCCAGAACTGCAGCTGATAGAATGTGCGCTGTAGCAGGATACTACGATATTTCTTAAAAAGCAGATTGTGGAGACATTTTTATCATCCACGATCAAAAATCGTCATATGTCACACCCCTAGATTTCATCAAAAATATCTTAATTTGTGTTCCAAAGATGAACAAATGTTTTACAGGTTTGGAACAACATGAGTGATTAATAACAGAATTTTCTTTTTTGGGTGAACTATCCCTTTAAAACTTGGTCTAGTGCAAACTTTGGAGACTAGTCTGTCTTGTGCTTTTAGCTGTGTATTTTGTTACAGGAATAATGGTTTTGTTTTCCGCCTTTATTTCATGTTGTGTTATGACAGTTTTTTATGATAGGTCTATGTTTTGGGAACACTGTGAGAGGCTTTGTGTGCTGAACTGCCTTAGTTTTATAAATCGGTTTCTTATCAGAAGTTAAACAGTTTTGCTTGAAGGTATTTGCTATGCGGAGTGTAGCAGGATGTATTGAAACCACTTTGCACATGTATTTTCACACTGGTGCACCGGGCAGAAGAGCTCACATTATCCCTTTGTACAGATGGGTAATTGCTAAATTATTTCAGGTTAAGTATTTTGCTCAAGGTTAAAAACATGTTTCTCCCTTGCTCTGTCTGATCTTCCAGTCCTCAGACCATAAATGCTGTTCCCTTGCTTCCTGTCTAAGTTTCAGCTTGCCTTCAAGGAGGATTGTATAATCACAATGAACCTGTGATGCATATGACCCTAGGCTGGGTTGCGGCACAATCTCTGCCTCAGGTGGTGTGCCTGTGGGTTTACAAGGTACCAAAATGCTAAAATTACACTTTAGGCCTAGTGATTCTTGGCTGGAGTAAGCTACAGTGTGGTGAAAAGGTTTTTTTTTTTTTGTGTCACTAAATGGTTTCAGTTGTTCTTGGAATGAGTCTCAGTGTCTCAAAATATAGTCAAAACTGAGAATATTCAACCATCTGTGCATCACCAGAAGGTAAAGTTTAATTGGGTGGTGCAGGAGGACAATTATCCAAAACACAGAATCCAGATCACATCTGAATGGCTAAAAATAATCAGTTTTGAAGTCTTAAAGTTGCCCAGGGAAAGTCCTGACTTGAATCCATTGGAAAGGATGTGATAAGGACCTAAAAACATTTTACCATTGTGCTTTTTAGAAATGCCCTTAACCCCGGGGTGCTTCAGGGATGGTTGTTCCTTCAGAAATATAAATGTATTTAAAAAATAAATAAATAAATAAATAAATAAATAATCTGCTTGTAAAATATTGTAAACAAATAAAAGTCTGGAAAATTATTTTTTTATAATATGCAGAGGGGAAGTATGTAATGTGTTCAATAGCTAGGCTACATGCCAGAGTAGTGAAAACAATTTTGACTTTCATTGACTATTGGAACAAAACATTTCAAACCAATTTATTAAGCAAATTCAAGCCTTTGTTCTTAAAAAGGTGCCTTGCTGAATCGCATTGGTTTCATCCCAGTACAAAACCAGCTTCACAGAATACAAGTGTTAAATTAAAATGTTATCTGGTTTGATAGAACCTTGAATTTCTTTTTCACTTGCATGTTTCATTTTATTTCTTTTCACTTGCCTCTTAATGAGGAAATGATTTATTCCACGCATTGCTGGTTATGAAAATGACTGTATTGTTTTGTGAAAGAGAGAGTGCTGGTTTTCAAAAGTCTTTTTTTTTTTTTTAAGTAACTGTGAATCAGTTTTGCTGATTAACATCAAGGCAGCTGCCATTCGTAGCTTTTACCTCATCTTTCCCCCCCTCTCTCTCAGGTCTGTGGGCTCTAATTGGCCCTATTCATTCATTCCTGTGCCCCCCCATCTTGATTCTGTTGTTCCTCTCTGTGCTTCTGCTTTGCATGCTGACTTGGCTAATATTTGAGCTATTGAATAAATCTACACTTCATCCTGGATGAAAAATATTAGCATTTAGGGAAGAAACCGAGTGAATATAATTGAAATACATCACTGCGCTGAACGTTTACTCATTAATCATTTGACAAAGACAGAAAGTACTTCATATTAAAGGAATGTTCTGGTTTCAATATGGAGTAAAAGTTGTAGTTGTTAATTACCCCTGGGAATATAGTTTTTTGGTACAGAGTTGGGCAATAAACTTTCAAATATTGCTTATAGCCACAAGTATAGCATAGCCACACAATTTCCTTGTTTTCTGGTAGTTTGCCTATATTATTTAGTTATATATATATATATATATATATATATATATATATGTGTGTATATGTATGTATGTATGTAGTGTAATATATATATAGATATATATATAATCATATATATATATGTATATGTATATGTATATATGTATTGTATATATGTACTATATATATTTCTATATATATATATATATATATATATATATATATATATATATATATTGTGTATAATATATATATTAATATATATATTATAATATATATATATATATATATCATGTGACACCAAAGACTGAAGTAATAATGCTGAAAATTCAGCATTGCCATCAAATAAATACATTTAATTTTTAAATATATTAAAACAGAAAACAGTTATTTTAAAAGTAGTAATATTACTGTTTAATGTATTTTTGATCCGTGCAGCCTTAGTGAGCATAAGAGACTAACAAAAATATCTGATTCACATTGCAGACTTTAAACTCTCCGGATACTGGTTCCATTCAGTTCTGTTGTAGGTGCCTGTAAATGACTGCAAGTTTTGCTAAAATAAAAATTATACCACTATCACTGCAAGGAAACATTTGCTTGAAGTCAGAACTGTAATGAAGTTAATTTGTTCCCTTAGGTTATTAGAGATGCAAATAAACCAACTCACTGTCATTTTTATAGTGTGCAGATAAATGATCGCATACCCGGCATTGTTTGCACATCATGAGAGTGAAGTTGAACACCTAACAAAGAGGTTGTTGAATAACACACACACACACACACACTACACATAATACCGTCAGTCTTTGCCTCATTGTCTGATTTCAGTCATATTCTGACACATACACACAGCACCCTAGCCTGTTAACTCAATCTTGAACCTTCCTCCATTAAATCTTAAAAGTGTTCCTCTTGATTTTGTCACCACCCTTCCCCAGGTCACTCTTTAACTGCCAAGCTCCTCATTTCTGACAAGGATAATCTTCTCCTCAGGGATTATGAAGCTCTCCTATAGTCATCACTTTTTTCCAGCTTAGCTCATATTAGCCAGCACCCTGTGGCTTAGCAGGTCCAGCTTTGTATCTGAGTTCAAAAGGAACATCTGAGATTTGCTTGACGCTTCAGCAGTAAGTCCGTTAAACCAGCAAACTGATCATTGCGAGCTCCAGCCCTATGGTTCAAAGCCCAGTCAGTAATACGCACCCAACTGTTGCCAGCAGTGTTCCCATAATACCTTTCTTTAAGTAAATAAACGTCAGGCTGGGCTTCGTAATGGGACCCATCACCACTTGGTTCAAAAAGACTGCACGATGAGAATATGAAAGCCTAATATTTGCTCCCACTGGTGAGAGATGCTGTGTGTTCTTCACGTGCACTTAGGTTACCTGTGTTTGCTCTTGGAAAAAGTGACCTGGATGGTTCTGGCAAACATAAATTGTCCAGCTCAACATATTTTACCTCACGGAATTGCACACCTTAATTTTTCCCCTAAGCTTTAATATCGACCACTCCCAAGTTCTGCAGTGTTTATCACTAGAGCCTGCTGGTTGGAACTCAGAGAAAAGCCATGCTTAAGCATTCACTGCACATTTTGCTGTTTGGGTCTTTTGTGGGAAGTATGCAAAGTACCCAAACTTTTATTTGCTTGTCTCTCTCTCCATTTCTCCAATGCCCGGGGGCTGGTTTGCTGTATTAGGAACAGGAACGTTATCTCTGCAGTGTTGAGAAGGAGCTGATTGCGGCGCTTATTGGTGGCATGGAGCACGTTTGCTGAGTGTAATAGGCGTCATGGTAACCTGATCAACACAGTAATTGTCTTGGCAACCTGAGGAAATTAAGGGGACAGCATTGAAATGCTTTTGTTGGCCCAATGCTTCCATCTTTGACTTGTGATGCTACCATTTGATCAAATGGCCATATTATTAGCTTTGTCTGGAAAAAGTTTAGCAACAAAAGCATTCTGTGCTCTAGATTTCTTTGTTCTTTTGCCATGCATGGTCAGGCAGCTAAGCACTAAGGACATTTTCTGCTGTAGTTCAGTTTTTAAAGTGCACTGTCAACATTTTCACATTTCCACCCCTTAAAAAAAAGCTGTTTTATACCAGATTTATTTTTAATGTTAACAAGTGAAAATACTTGTTTTTTAATTAAATGTTATTACATTCTTCATTTTTGTTAAATGTTAAGGATTTTTCTCCAGAACAATTAAATAGCTGAAATGTGATTTAATTTTTAAACTAGTCTTATTGATGCTTCCAAGGTGAAGTCATTATTGCTATTTCAACACAGCCTCAACTATGCCAGCCAGTTAACATTACCTTGTATCTTGACATTTAAATTAAACAAATTTTGAAGAAAAAAAAAAGAAACAAACAAACTATATTTATTTATCAATACATCAGAAGACTCAAGATTTCTATTTTTAAATAAATTATTCTTTTGAACTTTCTATTCCTCAAAGAGTCCTGAAAAAAAACAACAACAAAGAAATATTAAGAGACACAAATGTTTTCAATATTTGATCATTTGTATATGCATATTTATGCATGTACTGCACAGATCAGTTTTTATGATTGTGAATAGGTTTTATTGCAACAACTTTAAAAGAAGAACTGAGCCCTCAGTAATATGAAATACTCAACATTCATTTCTTTCATTCGGATTGATTTTTCTTTTTCTTTTTTCTCAGGTTGTTATGGTGTCGATGGTGAAAGTGACTCTATCATGAGCTCGGCCTCGGAGAACTCGACAGAACCGTGGTTCTGTGACGCGTGCAAGAATGGCGTCACACCCAGCTGCGAACTCTGTCCCAGTCAGGACGGCATCTTCAAAGAAACTGATGCGGGGAGGTGAGTTTTAACCGATGCTCGGTCTGATATTACGTTTATCATCATTAGCACACTCATTAAAGGCACAGCCATCTCCGTCACACCTTTTCATGTTTGAGTTACTTCTTTAATTGTTGTATATCCGTTGAAAGTTTTATGCCACCCTCTGAGCTAAGATGCTGGAAAAATGCTAAATAAGTGAAATACTTAAAGAGGCACAGGCGTGTGCAGGATGAGTGAAGGAGAGAAGAAGTGGCGGATTTGGCTAGGAGGGGGAGGGATGGGGCTGAGAGAGAGGGAGCGGAAGAGGAAGAGACAGTCGTCTGAAGCGTGAAGACTCAAGCCACGTTATCACTGATAGTGCTCCTCAGCCTGCCTGCACCCAAATTTACTACTTCACTAGAGCATGAAAAACACAGCAAATTAAAGTGTGGAGTGTGCGCTCACCAAAGATGGATATCTTTATATTGGACTTCGGATTCTCCTTCCTAAAGTCTGCATTTGAAATTCTGTCATACCAAATGGCAAAGTTTGAACATGTAACTGAATATTTCCTCTTCTGAATGGCTTAAGGATTATAGCAATTATTCAAGGAATAGTGAATAGTAGTCCATTATACTAGATGCTGCTTTGTTCTACTAATGATGGACCTCTGAATTAATGTTATTATAATCATATGATTTGTTATTCAGCTCATGATGTGAATAAGAAACTGTCCTTATACTATGAAAACTGTAAAAATAGATATTATGGATGAGTGCTCAACTTTGCTTTGTTCTGCTGAAGGTGGGTGCACGTGGTGTGTGCCCTTTATGTTCCAGGGGTCGCATTTGGAGATATTGACAAGCTGCGGCCTGTAACACTCACAGAGATGAACTACTCAAAGTATGGAGCAAAGGCAAGTATCAAAAGTTACTAATAACGTACAGCTAAAAAAATAAATAAATAACATTACCTCAAGAACAGGTTATTATACTGGCAACCCTGCTCAGTTCAGCTCCAGCCCTAATCAAACACACCTGAACCAGCTAATCAAGGTCTTCAGGATCACTTGAAAAGTCAGAGGCTAGGTTTGCTGAAGCTGGTTGGAAATACACTTTGCAGGACAGTGGGTCCCCAGGAGTAGGGTTGAAGATCTATACTGATCCAGTTACCAACATTTATGTAATTTCTTTCTTCTGCAGCAAAATACACCATACTGTGAAATTCTAAAATGTTATGTAATATACATAGCACTTACACTCACCATGACTGCATTTATTTAAAAGAAATACAGTAAAAACAGAACTTTAAGTTGTAGTAATATTTAGAAATGTTGAAACTTAAAATTATATTTTAATGGTAACGTGATATTTTAATGGTAATGTGATATGAGGGTAAGCAGTCTTCAGTGTCACATGATCTTTCAGAAATCATTCTAATATGCTGATTTGGTGCTGAAGAAATATTCTGAAACATTCTCTCAAGAATCATTTAACAAAAATGGTTAAAAACAGTTGCATTGCTTAATATATCTGTGGAAACCCAATAGTTGTTTTTCGAACATTTTTAAAAGAGAGTTCAAAAGAACAGCATTCATTTGAAATGGAAATGTTTTGTAACATTATTAATGAGTTTACTGACACTTTTGATCAATTTAATCCATCCTTGCTGAATAAAAGTATTAATTTCTTATATATATATATATATATATATATATATATATATATATATATATATATATATATATATAAACTTCACTGGTAGTGTATTTCTATGGTAGTGTATGTTTCAATGGTATATGTAAACAAAATTATATTAATAAAACAGAAATTAACTGTTTTTAGTTTGTCAGATTGTCACAGATGTACGAATATCAACTGAAAACAATCAATAAAATCACTGATTAATTGGTGCATCCTAGATATTACTCGAACTAATTTAAATTGCTTAAAAACCCGTTTTCTTTTTCTTTTCATTTTTGACACTTTATTTAAAAAACAAAAGAAATTTCTGATAAATGATGTGAAGTGCTGACTTCCTCCTTTGAGCAAAGGGCATCTTTCACTTCCCTCCCAAGAATTTCTGTCGACTGTAGACATTTTGACATTTACTCTATCTGACATTATTTTATGTGTCAGTAAGTCAGAAGAGGTTCCTTTTACTGGGAAGCAAATTACTTTAGAAGCACTTGAAAGGCTTTCTTTAATGGTTTGTGCTGTACATGTGAAAAGAAATTACTCCTAGAGAAAGGCTATTATTATTTTAATTTTGAACTCCAGTAATTGGAGAAAGTCAAATGGGCTTTTAGAGACTCATTGTCCATCTTATCTTTAATATAGAACTATACAGTAAATGAATGTGGGATTGTTATAATGGTGTTTAAAGATCTTTTTTTCCATATCCAAGCTGTGTTACACAATCAGCTTTCAGTTTACCTTTCTTTCTTGACTGCAAAAATAGAAATAATCCCAAATATGTGAAGTCAGCAAATGCTAGAAAGTTTTCCCTGTCATGTTTTTCTTAGTACTTTATAGTTTTCTGTCATTTGCTGTTGTCACAATGGCCTGTTAATGGTTTGCAGGAGTGCAGTTTGTGCGAGGATGCACGCTTTGCTCGCACAGGCGTTTGCATCAGCTGTGATGCTGGAATGTGCCGCTCGTTCTTCCACGTTACATGTGCTCAACGAGAAGGGCTGCTGTCTGAAGCAGCTGCGGAAGAGGTAAGTGTGTGCTCATCCTCTTTGATCTGCACTATTTGATGTTTTTCTCCAACTTCCCCACAGTTGCATTGCTGTGATTCCAGCTTTGTAATGTTTAGTGGTATGCTTTTAACATTCCAGCTTTCATCCACCGCTTTCAAGTAAAAAAATACAATAAAATCTAAAAAATATTCCTCAAATCCATTTCAACACTAATACAGATTTTTTACTTCACACCTACATTTGTTCTAAAACCTATTGGACTGTGCATTTTTAAAGAATATTCTGGGTATTTCTTTTTACTGTAATGGAAATGGATGGAGGACTGGGGTTTCCAAACTCTAAAATGACAAAATCATCATGAAGATGTCATAAAAATGGTCCATTTGACTTGTATACGGTATAAAAGTTTCTCTCTTCATCAGAACACATTTGGAGAATTTTAGCATTACATCAACTGCTCACCAGTGGATCCTCTGCAGTGAATGGGTGCCGTTAGAATGAGAAACAGAACAGCTGATAGAAACATCACAATAATCCTCAAGTACTCCACACCACGCCAGTCCATCAATTTATGTCTTGTGCAAATTTCTTGATGGATTGTGGTGTGAGAGGACAACAGGGGATGGACTTTTTCACTGAAGGAAGCATTATTATGGATTAGAGACTCTCCTTTTGGTCAGAATTGACGCCTTACTGATGGATTTGTTTCTTACAAACACACAGTTTCTCACTTCACAAGATGCTAATTGATGGACTGGAGTTGTGCGGGTTAATTGTGGATTATGTTGTTTTTATCAGCTGTTTGCTCTCATTCTAACGGCACCCATTCACTGTTGAGGATTCATTGGTGAGCAAGGTATGTAATTCTAAACCTCTACAAATCTGTTCTGATGAAACAAACTCATCTACATCTTGGATGTCCTGAGGGTGAGTAAATTTTTTGGTGAACTGTACCTTTAGGAAGATACCGATTCTCTGTCAACACATTTTTCACATGCACATTTGATCTTCAAATGCGAGAGTTTATCAAACAGATACCTGTAAGCGTAGAAAGAGGGCTCAGAGCACGAGGTCATCCAGTTGAACAAATTCCCAGCCCAGGCCGTGGTCACAGACCATCAGCCTCGTGGCTCAAATATGCAGTCCATATTGGAGAAGCATATGATGGTGGCGTTCAGCACAGATAAACACTGGCGAAAAGTGCCTACTCACTACAATTCACTTAATCCAGTCAGCTGTGCAAAGGGCCTCATATCAACAGGTGAGTGGGCTGATAGCATCCAGCGAGACACCTTAAGCCTAAACGATTCTGTGGATGACGGAAAATGGCTGTGCTTCCATCTGCCCTTGAGCGAGGGGGTGAAATGCTATGCTTGTGACGAGGAGATGTGAGCTCGGCCAGAGAAACTTGCTGCTAACGTCTCAGCTGGAGAGATTTGAAACTGTTGAAATAGGCTGACATTGTCTAAGGTTCTCTCCCCTTCCATAGAAGGCTTTTTCTGAGAAAGGCAGATCTTCAGACCCTTTCCATTCCTGGAAAAATCCCACCAGCCTTACATCAGTCATTGTCTTGCCCCCCAGCATCAGCTCCCACATTCTCTGCAAAATGTACTTGTCCTTTTAAAGGGAGGAGAATTTTTACAGGCCGTTTGTGAATGGCTATTTATCACAGCTATCAGGGAATGCGCAGCCACCGATGGTCTATAAAAATCTGGAGCACTGGGCATCATTATCCCAACAGTGAGTAAGCGTGAACCTATATTTCAGAAGATACTCCCGTTTCCCCTATAATCAAAATCTACATTAGAATTATCAGGTGTCTGAGCAACCAAGCACCTGCAACAATTATGTCACGTTAACAATAATGAGGTATTTGAAGATGAAGGGAAATATCTTGAAATAACCTTACTCTAATCACTAAGAGATTGTTCTTAAGGACTTCGGCCCTTCTCTCACCTTCCTCCAAGTTGTGTGCATTTTAAGAAGTAGATTAAACACTGTGTATTGCACCACAATGTTTTGTTTTTTTATGCTTTCAGACGACACGTTATACATCAGTAGATTTTTTTAATAATACTGACTTTGCAAGACATCTGCATTTGTTTGGATCAACAGAAAGTGAAGGTATTCGCCAAAAACTGTTTTCTTGAATCAGTCTTGAACACACAGGTTGACCAGTGTTTGTTTAGAGAAGGGTCTTCAACTGGAGGGAACTGATCCATAGCCCTACTGATGAGGGTCTACTAATTGTTACATTTCATACTAATTTTAAACATTAGACAATATTATTTTGAAATTAAATTAACTTCTACCAAGTTAAAGAAGCAAAAAGTTCAGCTTCTGGTTCCATTGTCCCTACCAGAATAAATTATATAAAGCAACAATAAAATGTGATGTACATGTATGACTCTGTACATGAATCATTATTTTAATGGCTTTGGAAAATACACTATCGTACAGAATTTGGTAGTCGATAATTTGTTTTATTTTTTGAAAGAATTCTCTTATTTTCCTCAAGGCTGCATTTGTTTAATCAAAAATACAGTCAAAATAAAAACAGTATTGTGAAATATTATTTTCAAAACTGAATTTTCAGCAGCCATTACCCTAGTCTTCAGTGTCACATGATCATTTAGAAATCATTCTAATATGCTGATTTGCTGGCCAAGAAACATTTCTTCTTATCAGTTTAATTTTAAATGGTTGCTGAATGTTTTTGTGGGTTCTTTAAATAGAAAGCTCACTATAACACCATTTATTTGAAATGTAAAAACTTTTTAATGTTAGTAAAATCTGACTCCAAACTTTTGAACGGTATCATAAATTATGAAAATGCATTAATATGATGCTATACACATGATGTTATAGGCCAGGCTGATCATCAGTTTTATGTTTTTTAAAAATGTAACATCTCTTTATTTACCAAAGGGTACTTGGTAAGAAAAAGTTTTAGAGAATAAAAAATAAAGCAATTAGTTTTGAGAGGCTGTGTTTCACCATACACTGTGTACAGTTGACAAGCAGTCTAGTAGCTTGCTGCCTTAATACAGATTTGTGTTTATCACAGTTTTGCAGTGGCTGTGTATTGTAAGCATTTCATCCAGTCAGAATTTTAATTGGACCCATCCATTTTATATTGTTAATAAAACATAATATAAGACAGATTATTAATGACATGTCATACGTCACTAATTTTTATTTTTTTTATCAAGCTATATTTCAAGTCTCGTGGGTGTCTGTACTTAAAGTCATGATCCACTTATACCCACAGGACATTGCTGATCCATTCTTTGCCTACTGCAAGCAGCATGCAGACCGCTTTGACAGGAAATGGAAAAGGAAGAATTACCTGGCCCTGCAGTCCTACTGCAAAGTGTCTTTGCAGGAAAGGGAGAAGCAGCTCACACCTGAAGCTCAGGTCCGCTTTACTCTGAGGCAGACATTGCCTTCCATACATCAGACAGTCAAGATCAGTCATCATTCATTTTTGAATGCCTGTGATTTCCCAACCTCTAGGCTCGAATAACCACGAGGCTTCAGCAGTACAGAGCGAAAGCAGAGCTGTCTCGAAACACTCGGCCGCAGGCGTGGGTGCCACGAGAGAAGCTTCCCAGGCCGCTCACCTCTAGTGCTTCAGCTATCCGTAAGCTGATGCGTAAAGCCGAGCTCATGGGTATCAGCACAGACATCTTCCCCGTGGACACATCCGATACCAGCGCAAGCGTGGACGGACGGCGTAAACATAAGCAACCTGCCCTTACGGCAGACTTTGTTAACTACTACCTAGGTAGGTGGTTTGAAACAGTTCTCAAATGTCACAGTTCTGTATTCCAATTTTGATACCACAGCGAAACCTAGTTTAACTAATATAAAGTAGTTCACCCAAAACATTTGGCAGAAATGTATTAATCGTCAGGCCATTCAAGATGTAGAGGAGTTTGTTTGTTCAGCTTTACATCACTTGCTCATCATTGGATCCTCTGCAGTGAATGGGTGCCGTCAGAAAGAGAGTCCAAACAGCTGATAAAAACATTACAATAATCCACAAGTAATCCACACGACACCTGTCTATCAATGAATGTCTTGTCAAGTCTGTAATAAACACATCCATCAAGACGTTTTTAACTTAACATCCTGGATACCCTGAAGTTGAGGTACATTTTCAGTAATCTTAAATTTTTGGGTGAACTATTTCTTTAAAGACAGGTAAACAGACAAAATTAAAATAAGAACAACTAAACAAATAACAAGGGATAGCATAAATAAATACAATAGAACAAAGATACTGATGAAATGGTATAAACAGTCAAACGTAAGAAAACTGCAGTCTTCACTATGTAGATGAATGCTTTATAAAGTTACAAGCATTATTCAGTCAACAGCACGGAGTGATTTCTCTGTCTTTTGTTGCTTTGATTGATTGATTGATTGATTATCATTAATGATACAGATTATGCTTTATGCTTAATGCACGCATTATGCTTAATACACACTTCCAATATACTGATACACATGCAGATTCTTACTCTACTGTTTACTTTCACTTTAAAAAACATTGTTTGAGGATACCTGCCAAGAGGGGCATTTTTTATGTTTTTTTTTTTTTTTTTTTTTGTGTTTGTGTGTGTTCAAGCACACAAATATGTGAACAAGAACTTAATTTGGTACAGCTGAGTTCTCTTTTGCTTCTTTTTGCACTTGAATTATTTAAAACCACTTAAATGTTTAAATTTGGCAAGACTTAAAAACATGTCACAATTCTGTCAACTGTCCCGAGGTGTCTTTGACGCTGGCCCCAAGCCAGTCCATATTGTCAAGCCCTGTTAACACATCAGGTCTGTGATTTATTTTTTTGAGAATCACCATTTATCAACCCACCTATAACAATGTTTTCTGCCTCTTTTTTTTCTCTCTCCATTTTAATGGCTAAAACAAGCATTGATGCATTTGTAGCATATGACTTACTATCCCTAACATACATGAATCTGCCTGCAGAACAGCAGGCTGTATCAGACAGTAAGCACAAGACATGCATCTCGCTCTGTAGCCTTGCAGCTAGGCACTTGCCCTCCAAATGAGTGATGTTAAGAGCAGATGTGTGGAGTAACCTTGGGCACACACTCCATTAGGTTCCAGCAGGAGGCCAATCCTCTATCAGCACACTTTCTCTCCCTCTTTTTCTCTTAACATTGCTCTTTTTGTGTACTTTCTCCCTCAATCTTCCTTTGATATACTTTTTTCTGTACTCTGATAGCAATCTCAGTATCGATTTGTTCATGTCTGTTGGTATTCAGAGCGGAACATGAGGATGATTCAGATCCAGGACAACATCGTGGAGCAGAAGAACCTTAAAGACAAGCTGGAGAGTGAGCAGGAGAAACTGCACGTGGAGTACAACAAGGTCCGTCTACTGTTGACACTCCAGGCTTTCGCTTTCTGTTTTGTACATTAGCACTTGTCCGTAGTAGCACAGTTGTTTTGGCCATTGGTGCTTAAGCAGAGGCACGCACACCAGGAAATAATGAAGCGCTGCTGGAATATTATTCAAGGAGCGTGTGGAAAGCTCCTGAACAGCTACTAAATAATACCAATTATGTGTCAGTCTTTCCATTTACTATTCAACTGTGAAGTCTCCTTTCAAACTACATTGTGTTGAACCAACTGCAGGGAGGAATAAAAAAAAATAAGGCAGGAATCTTGTATAACACATAAAAACTAGCAGTGAATGTATTTGCTAACTAAAAAATAAACATTTAGCAGAAGACTGAAAATTAAACTGAAGCTACAAATGGAAATAGAATGACTTAACCAGTGTGTTCTGAAGCTAACAGTGTCATTTTAGTATTACTTATATACTTTTGTAGTATTTATTAATAATTTGAATTATAAATTTGACACTTGTTTTTCGTTTTCATTTTAACTTTAGTTGAAATTTTAGTTATTTTTTTAACAAAAACATTAAACAATTAACAACAGCAACAAAAACACTGATCTTTCACTGAAGCAACAAATAAAACGAGTACGAAAAAAGAAAAGGAAAAAATAAAGTTGTTGCAAACCAACCAACTACATTTCAAAAAATACAAACCAAAGAATCAAAATAAAAATATATTTATGAACAATTAAACTAACACAAATTTAAATGCTAAAATAAAAAAATATAAAAACTTATGAAATGTTCAAAACACCAGGTATAACAGCAACTAATGTTCTGTGCTGTTTTATTTATTTGCCTCCTACCCTAAATCCTCCTAAACATGATCTCTTGAAATAGATTTGCGTAGATGGTGTTTTCTCATCTGGCCCAATGAGGGAAAAAGCGATGAAAGCGAGGAGAGAAAGTTGGAGGAGTTAATGTGGCGTCCAGTCTTTCTGCGCCACATGTATTAAGTGGTATTAATGGAGTGTGTGTTGTTAATTACGGCACTCAACATGCATTAGCACGACGCCGGCCTCAAAGAGAGATCCCGATGAAAATCAACATCTGTGAAAAGCTGACTGCTTATTCACAAAAGTTGTGTCTAAGGCAGGGCCTGAGTCATCTGGAAATTATGTGTAATAATCCTGAATTATTTAGTATGCTACATAGTTAGTTTGATTGTTTGGTTTGATATTTTTAACATCAAATTTTTGATAACTGCAATGCATTTGCGTCACCAATGAGAAAATGCTAATGCGTGAGTGTTAGGTGTTTATCACTGTAGCTAGGTGATGACTCCACGATAATTATAAATAACATATTACTTAGATATGAATAACACTAATAGTATATCTCTATATATTGTTGTTTGTGCTGTAAATTCTGTAAAATGTATTTATTATTACATAACCATGTAAAATTTACAAGATTTTTGCATAATCCAGTAAATATTCAACTAGAAATGGACACATTTCCTCCTCCTATGTAACACAACAGAAGATATTTTGAAAAATGACTTTTTTATGTTTACAATGAAAGTAAATGGGGCCCAATATTGTTTGAAACCCAGTTTTCTTAAAAATATCTTGTGTGTTTGGCAGAATTTTTTTTTTTTTTGTTGGGTGAACTGTCCTTTTAAGTGCCCTAATGCTTGTAGGGGCCACTGTAAATATAGGCTTGAGTTTGTTATTAATTAAATTTTTGTAAACGCCATTAAAATGAATATGTAACTATATAAATAATTGCATTATTATGTGTTAGCCCCCGCTGAGCTGTCAGTATTAATCTGGAGTGTGTGTTAGAGAGGAGCCGGTTTTAAATGTAAACTCAAGCTCCACGTGGAGCCTCATCTTCACAGACAGTGGAGATAAGGGGCGGCTCTCTGTAGTTTCATTTCACATACCCATAATAACTTCACCTCTCCACTGTTTCCTCTCATCATCGTCTTTATCAAATGCCTTCCTGACGCTTATCTACTGTCTGGAGCTGAGAGTGGCCCCTACACGGCGAAATGCCACAACTCTCTGTGTGTGAAAGAAACAGATGTAGACGCAGGAAGTGTAATGCTGCATTTTGTGGTGTGCTAGTCTCTGAATCTGTTAATCGTAGGAAATGTTATTTTTTGCGCGTGGGTGGGTTTTGATGTATAACATTTGTTGTTGGATTTTGTAACACCCTGTAAGCATATGCATGTATTTGCCATTCAGATTTGCGTACACCTTTGTATTTGTACACATTAGTCCGTCCGTGTGTGTGAGAGAGCTGACAGACTGAGCTGCCCGACTTGTCCTTGTCTTATCTTATCTCCCGCCTTGCCGCGGTTTTATCTGCCACAGCTGTGCGAGTCTCTGGAGGACCTGCAGAATGTCAATGGCCAGTTGAGGACCGAGGGCCAAGCCATATGGAGCATGATGGGGGGGATCCTTGGACAGGTATGGCTTACCTTCAGCCGCCTCATCTTTTCTCTCCCCTGTCCATCTTCATTCTGTCTCTCTCCGCCCCATCCCATCCTTGATCCAGCTGTACGCCTCATCTATCACAGCTCCAGTGAGCTTACAGCCCACCCTGATACAAACCGCTTCCTTCAAGCACTGATTAGATTGGGATGGGCCCAATATTACACTTTCATAGCATATTTCTGAATTCCACTACAAACCCATGTAATTCTAGGTTTCTTTTTTTTTTTTAGTTTGCTGTAACTATTTCCTACCCTCTCAGTGACCTTTAGGTTGAAGAGGCTGTTTTTGTTACTGTACCTTTAAGACTTCCATATGTAAATGCAGAGTGTGTTGTGAAGATAATTTGTCTTTATATATTTAATTTACATATCAAAAAAATATTCTTTACATTTTTAAAGTGAATTTAAGTATCTTATTTTGGATAATAAATAGAATAGAATTTTAAAACACTGATTCATTTTTTTGTTTTTGTTTATCATCTTTGAACATTATTTTGTTCCCTGCCCCTTTTAAGTTACGCTACTGTTCAGAAGTTTGGTGTCAGTTATGTTTTTTTTTTTTTAAGAAATACATATTTATTTCAGGAAGGATATATGAAATTGATCAAAAGTTTCAGTAAACAGTTACATTGTTACAACTGATTTTAAAATAATTCTATTTGCTGTTATACTGTTGTATATTTCAAATGTTGTTTTTTTATCTTTTAAAACTTAATCCTGCAAAAAAAAAAAAAAAAAAAAAAATGATTTTCACAAAATTATTAAGCAGCACAACTTTTTCAGCATTTATAATAATAAGAAATGTTTCTTGAGCAGCAAATCAGTTTATTGGAATGATTTCTGAAGAATCATGTGACACTGAAGACCGGAGTAATGGCTGATAAATTCAGCTCAGAAAATTCATTCTCTTAACATGAAAGCAGCTACTCTGAAATTACCTTTGTAATAATTGGCTAATGTTTTCACTATTGGCAAAGTGCACACCCTAATTTGTGGTTATGACATCAAAAACATAGTCTCAGCCTCATACCTTACGCCTGCGGACCGTTGGCTGAACATCTGATGCATATAGAACACAAAAGTGGAAACACTTCAGGGGTTTCGAAGTCGTCATCGGATTGGTTGAATTATACAGGATTTCCGGGAGACGTGTGTGTCGTCTTCTTTAATGTTCTGCCTGGAAACATAGATACCGTGATGCCAAACCCCCTCACGAAAGAAGAAAGCCGTCATGTTTACAACTGTGACAACAAACGCTTATCAGGATCAACTAAACACTGGATTCTCAAAAGTATGTGAAATATTTAAAATTTGCGGCATAGAATATTTAAAATAAGTCTGAGAGTTGAACACACGGGTCTGTTATTGTGGTGACATTTCCACGCCCCAAAATGTGACACTGAATGAAATGAACTGTGATTGGTTGTTTGACATGTTGGTCAAACGGCCTCATGGGTGGGCCTTGGCCAATGAAAGCTGCCATGGATTCCAGACCTTCAGCCGTCAATCAAGAGAGACTATCAAAAGCATAACTATATAGATATCCACATTTTTGCGGCTTAGTTTCCAGTAATAGGCATTAATGACGTCAATTTGAACATTTAAGTCTGCACAGTACATCAGACTCTTATTTTGAAAGCTTGTGCATTACAGCTCTTTAACCTTTAGTTAATAAAGTGTGAAGTGATTTGAGTCAACATCTCTTTGGCTAATAGACATCTTTCACAGTTTTGCTCTATGTTGTAGACGTTTTGGGTACTGAGACATGTCATGTGGATCTAGCGGCAGGAGCGTATTGTTTGCAGAATTAGTTTTGGACTTCAAAGTGGAATCCTTCTCCCAGGATTTTTTGCACCTGGGTAATGAGCTGTGATTGAAAGAAATCTAGATTGTAGGCAGCACCCCACAGGGTAGACAGCGTTGAGGTAATTCTCTTCGCTGTAATGGGCCTCCTGTTTGCGAAATTCTTTCATTTGCGCTAACTGATTGACCTGTCATTGGCCATGCACTCAGCCCTGACTCTGTAGCTAAAAGCCGCCAACCTCTCCCCTGCTCACTATGGCAACCACATCACCAAGGTGCATCGCCATGGGTGACAGTCACTTAATGAGTGGGAAAATGTGAAAGTATGAAATGTTCTGTAGATCTCTCTTTTTGTCTAAATAACAGTCTGTTCTTAGAATGCCATTTAGCAGGATATGTGCAGAAACAAAAATGTCATTGGCAACAGCAACCATGAAAGGAATAGTTAGGATTCTGGGTTTTAAAATAATCAAAAAGTTTGTCAAAAAGTTTATCCTCTTTGTTGGAGCGAAACGTTGCTCAATTTCATGCATATTCTTTGTGCGTATGTGAAGAATTAGTGTAGTGGTAAAAAGCCTAGGCTGAAAGGCCACAGACACAAACACTTACAGCATGGCTTCAGAGTGAGAGTTTGTCACTGAGGAGAGTATTGCCAGTCCTCTGTGTTTTTTCACTTTTTTAATCACTATAATACACCCAGGAAGAGTGAATTTGATGAGATGCCTGCCTGGAATGAAGAGGACACAATTCCTTGTGATAACCTAAAACTGCAACAATCTGAACTGCCGCTTGCGTCGTTATCTCACTTTTGATACAGCGACGTTTAAAAGCACCCATTTGTATGCACCCATGCGCACTTGTTTAAAACTTAATTTGCGCTGAATAACCAGTTACCCGGCTTAGAGAGTGTGTAAGATGGTTAATTAAAAGGATCTCTTAAAATGTCCTCTCGGCAGATAAATGCCGCAATAATGGAGCGAGAAGGTAGAAGGAGGCGAGGAGCGCTGAGTGGTCTGGAAAAGAGCGAGCCAGTGAATCTGCAATGATGGTCATAAATCACATAATTAGAAAACCCGCACCGCTCAAGTAGCAACATCAGTCAAGGCGCCCCGCTCCTTTGTGTCATCTATCTACTACATTTTCGTTCCCTATCAGTCATTGGCGTCTGCACATAACCCTCAAATTATTGATGATCTCAGGAGAGGGTCTTGTCTGTCGTGCCACCCTGTATGAGGGAGGACTCTCACCGGTGCATTTTGAAAGGGGTATAAGAAAGTCTTTGGTAGCAAAAGGATCTTATGACCTTTGCAAACTTGTATGCAGCGAGTAATTTGGTGTCGTAAACAAAATGATCTTCTAAATTTTAATAACACTATACTTTTTGTTGTTTCCTTACAGCATTAAATTACGGAAAACTAATGCTAATGTTGCTGTTGGTATGATGGCAAACTTGACATTTTTCTCTTGTCTGAGCAACACAATCAGCCTCTGAGTTTTATTTATTTTATGTGAAGTCAGTAGAAATGCTACTGTGAATTAAATTTTTATTTTTTTTGCAAATATTTTATACTTTATGCCCTTTAGTTGCATTTAGTTGCTTCAACAATGATATCAAATCGAACAATGATCTGATTCAGAAATTGGGACTGATTTGGTTCCTGATGTGATATGAACAAGCTATTCTTTTTGAATAAGTATTCCACAGTTTTGGATGTTCTTATCTTAGAGTGTAAAGTTATTGCAGAAAAACAACAAAACTTGGCTTAACAAAAACCTTACATGCAGCATGAGCAGTTTTTAATCTAAATTAGATTGTATAATTTTGAAATTTGAAGTAAAAACAGAACGGTCTCACATTAATCATGTTAAACTATATTACATAAAACATCTATATGAAACAAAAACAGCAGATGGCCTAAATGAAAACTCAAATTCACTCTCTGACAGCAGGTGGCGCTTATGGAACAGCCACAATATAGGGGAAACTATAGCCACAAAATAAACTTTTATCTAAACTTTTCTGAAGACAGTCGATTCCCCTCAGAGATATGAATGGACTTTATGCACAATCACTTCTGTGTTTTGCCTCACTTAGCTCAGTTACATCCAGTGCTGTGGTGGAAGCCCTTTTTTGATATTGCCGTTAACTGTGGAGACATCGCGGGGGAAGTTGATAAAATACACTCGCTTTTTTTTTAAAAGAGCTTCCCCGGACTACTGTGAACGATGTTAATCGCATTCTGAAGCAGTCACTCCTAACAGCAAGAAGGAGAAGTTTGGAGTTACATCAACACTTTGAGGGTGAGTATTCTCATGCTATATCCAACTAGTGAATCTAGCAAAGTCACAGTTTCTTACAGTTCATACTTGTATTTTCATTATTTGTTTTAATCTATCCAGAGAACGTGTTTACTTGTATTGTATTCATTTTGACTGATGTGCTTGTTTATGCAACGTATATGATTTTTGTACTGTGAATAATAACTGAATAATTTCTCAATTTCCAACAAGAATCAGATGACAATGAGAGTTAAACACGAGCGTGTTGTGTTTCAGGCAGTGTGGAAGGCAAAATATTAGCTTAAGTCTCAATTAAATGCTTGTTTTACACTGCCGTTTTAGAGGTTTCTGTACAAAGACAGGCATAGTGAAACTATTTGCTAAAAAGATTTTTAAATTAGGGTATAGTACTCCTTACAGTATATATGTAAATAGAATATTTAAATATTAAACAATATTTAAGATTTAAAATATTTATATTTACATTTCTACTTAAATATTTGAATAGAATATTAATGCTTGACTTAATACAGGACATTAGGAGCAATCAAAACCAACAAAAGAGCAACAATATATAAGTGTTGTCAAGTCCCAATTAGTCTAACACAGTACATGTAGCAAGTTTTTTTATTTTCCTTTTTTTTTTTTTTTTTTTTTATAATAATTAAAAGGTAGATAGAACTATTGTTAAAGGGTCAATTTATTTATTTTTCATAATAATTAAAAAGAAAAATAGAAAGTAGACAGTGTTAGAGGGTTACTTGTTTTAATAAAAAAGAAAACAAGTAGATAGAACAGAAATAGAATAGAGCGTTCTAGTGTTAGAGGGTCAAGTGTAGATGGAGGAGATGTGTCTTTAGCTGATTCTTGGTTACCAAATTATCAAATCCTTTTAATATAAACTTGATTGATTAAGGGATAATGTAATATATAAATACATGCATACTTTTAGGTCAAATTATTTTTATTGGCTTGGTCAGAAAGATTATTGTTGAGACAGAACAGAACATAACCTCTGTTCTGTGTGATACATTAGATTTCTGGATGAACGGGGTGTAATACAGCATTTCTCTGGACAGTAGTCATTATTCAGAAAAATGTAACTGCTGAATTTACCTACTATAATCAGTAAATTCATCAATGCAGATTTTTTACATAAACTTCACATTTTTTGCTTAACTCATAATTTATAAAAAATATCTAATATATGAGATCAGTCCTAGATGTAACAAATAGCACTACCAAGTGTGAAAAATAAACTTTTTTATTTAAAAATTATAGAGCAGTATTTTAAAGGGCATTTGAGAGCATTATAAGCATTAGTTTTTTGTTTGTTTGTTTGTTTGTTTTCTAACCATACAAAAACATGTCATGACATCCATTTAGGTCAAATTAGGAGTGGGTGATATGGAAAAAATATCATATCACGGTTTCTTTTAGAAATATCACGATTCACAATTTTATCACGATTCTTTGTCATGTTGGTTTTAAGATTTTGCAAGTTGTCTGAGCATTACAGCCAAACTAATTACCCTATTAAAAAGACAAAGCCTTTCAAGGTAACAAAAAAAAAAAGAATGGCAGATATTTAGGCCAAAGAGGGTGAAGATAAAAATCTTCGTTCTTATTTTTTAATAACAAAGATATAAGAATGACAAAGATACACATTACAACTACACATAATATACAAATAAAACAAACAGTGCTTTATTTTCAGGTACAATATGTGTATTTAGCAGGAGCATTCAAGAAATTGAATTAACAAATATAAAAATAAAACACTTT
Source organism: allo-octoploid hybrid of Carassius auratus x Cyprinus carpio (assembly GCA_024542945.1). NCBI lineage: Eukaryota > Metazoa > Chordata > Actinopteri > Cypriniformes > allo-octoploid hybrid of Carassius auratus x Cyprinus carpio. The sequence goes on along the minus strand of CM045060.1, from coordinate 12,061,705 downwards.
ATAAACTGATTCCTAAAGCAACTGTATTAATTTCTTCAGTCAAGAGCAGCGAGTGATTTTTCTCTGTGTTTTTTTTAATTATTTTTTTAAATTATTATTATTAATGTTAAAGGAATAGTTCACCCAAAAATAAAAATTTCGCCAGCTGTCTGTCAATTCTGTCATAATGCTTTATTTTTATACCACCATTTACTCACTCAAAAGTTGTTTTAAACCTGAATGACTTGATTTCTTCTGAACATAAACGCTATTTTGAGGAACGTGGAAAACTAAACAGTTGCTGGTCCACAGTAACATACGTAGTATTTTTTTGCTAATATCAAATTCAGTGTGGACCAGCAACTGTTTGGTTACCCACATTCTTTAAAATATCTTTTGTGTTCAGCACAAGAAAGAAATTAATACAGGTTTGGGACAACGTGACAGTGAGTAAATAATGATAAAATTGAATTTTAGTGTGATCTATCCCTTTAATGACAGTCGCATGTTTAATAGACCTACTGTCCCTTTAAGACCTGCATGCATCGAATATACAGGCACGTATAAGTTTTTCTCTCAACTGTTTACTTTAATTTTAGACATAACCAACTGCGTCTACATGTAAACCTCGTGTGTTTTGACAGTATTAGCGCAAAAGATAACTTAGTTCAATAATCAGACACTGTTTGACAGGCTTTAGCACGTGCGCTTCGGGTGTATGCAGCGCTCAGAAAAAGCACAGGTCAGACCAGTGTGCGAATGAAACATTTAAAAGCACACAGAGTGTAACTCTACCGCTGAGTCAACACTGCTGTGAATGCATGTGGCATTGTACAGTATATGACGGTGGAGCCAGAACTGTAGCTGATAGAATGTGCGCTGTAGCACGATACTACGATATTTCTTCAAAAGCAGATCGTGAAGACATTTTTATCATCCACAAACAAAAATCGCCATATCGCACACCCCTAGGTCAAATTATTCAAACATACTAAGAAAGATGAATATAATGTACAATATTGAAGGTCAGAGTAAAGATTAAAAACAAGGGAATTTTCTTTAATACTTTTTTGTTTTTATTTCAGGAGTAGAATATACAGAGGTGTCACCAGCGAGCTGCCTGACCTCTCAGTCCTCCAAGTGGCCGAGGTGTATTAAGACTTTGACAGCACTGGATTCCCTTTGGCCACCACAATCAGGATGTACAGTGAGGATTCATTAGTGGATTGCGCCTTTGGAATAGTTTATGCTGGGAATGTATTGTCATACCAGCAGAAACAACCTGCAACATTACTCTCCATCAAGATGCCCAATTGACGCCACACCTGCCACTTGTTGGTCAAACCCTTGACTCATCTGTCTGCTTGTTTGTCCATAGTGAACATAGAGTTTTTTGTATAGACACAACATTGTACAGGAAATGTTTAAGACTTTATTTATACATGTTATATTTAGTTACTATATTTAGTTATAGTTACTTATATATACATGTTATATTTACATGTATGCATTATCACAGTTCAGGTAACACTGAATCAAATTTGTTCATATTTATGTTCACATTGAGGCATTGCAGATAACACCAAAGTGTCAAAGTTACTTATATTTACGTGTTTACATTATCTACATTTGTAAAATAAAAAAATTAAAAAAAAAATGCAAATTTATCTATCCACGATTTATATAGTACATATTATTTTTATTTATATATTGTGCTGTTCTATTTTATTGTTAAGAGTGTGAGTAGTCAAGGGTATAAATTAAGTCTGTATCTTGTCTCTTTAATACTTGGTTTGTATTAAGGGTGTTGTGCTGTAAAGGAGTAGATGTTCTACTGGTGTGCACGACGGGACACAACAATGTTTGGTGAAACTACTGTCTTCGACTGTTAATATTTTAAAACTTTCAGGATACAATAACTAGAATGAGATGTTATATATTTTTATGGTTATGGCAATACTTATTTAGAAAATATTAATTTTTGCGGCTAGTACGAAAATTGCGGTTAGTAGGCTTTGCTATAGTGCTATATGGACGTGAAGTCACAGGCTGAGATTCTTTCGGAAATATGTAAGCAGCATTCGTGCATATAGTCCATGGTATCGCGATTCGTTTACCATCTCAACCAATTTGAAATGTCACATATGTATCGATTTTCAACTGGCTCGGGGTGCAATTTGAAAAAGGTTCATTAGTGTACAAAATTATTCACAAAGATTTTATATTTTGTATCCATCAGGTACTGTACAATCAAATAAAACCAAATTCAAAAATCGGTGCTCCTGTATTGTCCATTAAACTTTTGTGTGGAAGAAAAATGGTCATTTAGCTCTTTCCCCACATTAAATGTTGTTTCTCTAATTCCTGTTTATCTTTAGTAATGTTTAGAAGTTGTATGTTTTTGTGAATGTAAAAAATGTTATATTAAGTGAAATATTTCATGTGGACATCAACATCATTCTGGGTTCCCCAGAATGATCCAGTCCACCCCATTTGGAAATTGTGTGAGTTATATGACCCCTCTCACAGTACCATTGGGATTCTCCATAAGACAGCAAAGTCTGCCTGGCTCTCTCAGCAGATGGCCAACCGCCTGTTCGACTGTTTTGTGAGGCTTTTTTTTATTATTATTATATTGCTGTTGTTGTTTTTTGTTTTGTTTTGTTCTAAGACAAACACCTTTCTCCAAATAATATTCCCTCTGAAATGGTGTGGATAGGCGGGACTGTCCACAGTAACCCAGAGCTTGCAGGATGTAAGACCTGGCATCTCCTGGCTCAGCTCTCCAGCCTGTTATAATCCCTGCGGTGCGGTCACCATGGGCACACTGAACTGAGCACGCTCAGATTAGAAAGCCTCTGGAGAGAAGCTGCTCTGTGTTGCTGTGCGACCAGATCCTACTAGATGATTTTTTTAATTAACCCAGACAGAAAAGATGCAGCATAGATGTATAGACAGAAAATAGAACACTTCTTTTTTTCTTTTCCTGGCCACTATCCTCTCTCCAAACCCCATCAAAGCATCTCTAGAAGTAAGTTAGGGTATGTTTCCTTGCATTTGCGCTATTAGAGGGGTCACAGTGCTTTGTGTGATGCATCATAGCCATGATCAAAGCTATTAGGTAGGTTACATATAGAAGAAATGAGAGAAAAACAGGCATTTCTGTTTCACAGTTATTTCTGTGCCAAGAGCAGCATCAAACAGAAATGCAATTATTCAAACAAGTTTGCCAAATGCTCCGGCCAGCTTCCGTTGTCACAAACCCACCATTTATTGAAGGCATCATTTGTTAAGGCAATGTTTCTATGTCAGGCCCGCTCAAACAAACATAAAGCTTCATAGAACCACAGTGTTTGTGCTTGTTGTTTCTTTTACTTAAGGATCAGATAAAAGTGTTTTAACATTGACGAAAAACATATATAGAGGGGAAGACAGAAAATCCTTCACACAACATTAACAGATACATTTTTATAATATAAATAAACAAGCAAAAAATGTCAATGCTCAGGGACAAAACATTTTTGATTGAACAGTAATGATGTTCTTGCTCTGAGCACTTTTTTTCCTCTTAATAAATTTACTTTTTTTAAAGGGGTATCTACATTTGCATTTCCTTTCATTTATTTGAGTCTTCGTACAAAAGTGAAAAAAAATGTAAATGCTCTCTTTTTCTGTCTGTCCTTCAAAAAAAATCCATCCATGTATCTGTCAAAAAAATCACCGAAAACAGATTTGTTGAAAATGAATGTTATATTCTAAAATATTTAATTGCATTTCACCGAATAGTGCTCGATATGGATATGAATATCTCAGGTCGTGGAGTTATTTGAGAAGATGTGCTGGCAGACAATAAAACAGGCTGAAATATCGAATAGAGATGCATTGAAGGACCCAAGCCATTTCTAGTTACCGGAATATCATACTGGAGGTGTGCTCTTTTGACTGGGGCTAGTAAGCATCCACCCAGATCACCTCATCAACTGTATAGCACTGCCCTGAAAAAACACTCAAGTAACTTTCTCGGGTTATGAAGGTCTAGTTTAATATTATGCTTTTTGTTTGTTAATAAATAATTGTATGTGTCTTTCAAATGTAGTGAATTTCAGTGGTTTGCTTTATTTACAGAAATTGAACTCTCCTGCAGTTCTGAAAGCTCCCAAAGAGAGAAAGCCGAGCAAGAAGGAGGGAGGTTCACCAGGGAAGGCATCGAACCTACCAGCTATGCTCTACAGGTTAGCTTGCAGCTGTTAAAGCAGGGATCTTTAACTCTGCACCTGGAGAGCTACCGTCCTGCAGACTTCAGTTCTAATCGTGCTCCAACACACCTGTCTGTAATTATCAAGTAGCCCTGATCAACTTGATTAGCTGGTTCAGATGTGTTTGATTGGGGTTGGAGCTGAAATCTGTAGGACGGTAGCTCTCCAGGAGCAGGGTTGGAGACCACTGCATTAAAGGGTGCCAGCAGGTGCCCGGCATCAGTCATAACTCCTGGCCACTGTTATTATAATATCATTTTTAAATGTAGACGTAGAGTTCATAAATTATGCACTGAAAGTGAGAAAAAATGTGTGAAAAGATGCCTAAAAAGCAATGTTTTACTGTGGTTGTATGCTGTAAATAAGAAACAGTTTTGTGTTCTGTGCAGCTGTGGCATCTGTAAGAAAAACCAAGACCAGCATCTTTTACTGCTATGTGACACCTGTAAGCTGCATTACCACCTGGGCTGCCTGGACCCGCCTCTCACACGCATGCCGAAGAAGACCAAAAACAGCTACTGGTGAGAACAGGAATGGGAGATGGAATTAAAATGTGGGAAAATTAACTTCTGGAAGTGCTGACATTTCTTGAGCAGGGTTTCTAATATTCAGTACTGGCTAATAATTGTAAAAAGGTAACATTTAAAAAAGTTAATACAAGCAATAAAATTAAAAACTTGCTTATTAAGATATTTAGAAAATATTGAAAAATATTTAGAAAATATCGCACTAAAGAATCTGGCTATTCCTTTGGTTTTATTATTATTATTTTATTTATTTTTTTGCAGGATATTTAATGACACTTTTGTTGAAATGAATACGACACATCTGCTTCCGATGGAAAAACATTGACATGGACCTTGAAAGCCACTCTCTCATCTCAAAGATTTCTCCATATTGAGAAATCAATAAGGTCAGAGGAAAGCAAAAGAATTCCTGACTCCTTTGTCTTTCTCTCTCTTTCTGTCCGTCACTCTTCCTTTCCCAGGCAGTGCTCTGAGTGCGACCAGGCTAGCAGTGATGAGGCTGACATCGCCATGGAGACGCTACCGGATGGAACCAAAAGGTCCAGGAGGCAGATCAAGGGACCAATCAAATTTATCCCTCAAGAAATGAGCCCAGAACCCAAGAAGCTTCAAGTGAGAGGGACTGTGAGTATGAGCATATCATAGTTCACTGATGACAAACGTGTTAAAAAATACTGGAAAGAAGGCTCCTAATACCCCTTTTCCACCAACACAAAGTCAGCGCTGGTGTCAGTTCTGCTGCGTTTCACAGATCTCCATTAATGATTAAGGTGGTTTTCTAACCAAGGACCACTAGTGCATCACATAATCAGTTATGTGTTCGTTCAGCTCTTAAGTCAGTGAAAACATGGATGAGAGAGACCTACAAATCTTTTGGAAAATGTTATTGGAAAATTGGAATTACGTGGTTCAAGGGACTCGGTCTACTAGTCCATTTTAAGCTTCGTCTAGCTCTCTCTGATTGGTGGTTTAACTCTAGCTGTCGTCTTAGGTGAAACTTTCATTCACTGATTTGAAATTGATTCTATGCTCCTCACGTAAAGTAGATATTTGACTTGTTCTTTAGTCTCTTGAGCTTTCGGAGAGGTTATCGGTGAAGGTCACAACAGCTAGCCTTATTGATTACTTTGAAATGGACAACCTAAACACTTTATCGTCTTTAATTATTTAATAAAATCACCTTGAAACTGCTAGCCATAATTAAGCCATCAGTAAAAACCCCACTGGAACTGCTCCCTAGCATTTCAGTTTTATTGGAACATTAGCATTTAGAATTGTTTCCGAAACTTAACGAGCTGTCTTGCGGACTACTCCATACAAAGGCAGCTGCTATGAAAGATAGCTCAGCCTCAGAAGTGACTGATTTGGAACGCTCTTTAAAATGATATTGTGCTATGTCTTGCTTGCCTTAAAATGGATTCAAATACATTAGACATTAACATTTTGCTAAGCCAACAGCACAATATCAAAGACTGTGTATAGGTATCAATATGTACCAAGTTCACTCAATGGGAGAAAGTGTAACGCACATTTTGGCAGAATAAATCCCGCCATAAATAAAAGAGCCAGCTGCCAATAGGTAAAGTCATTGCTTCATTGCAGCTGCTATTAGAAGCTCCTGGTTTCCATAGAAACAGTCTGTGTTTTTAGACGCACACTGGGCTGCACAAGCGCTTTGGTTTTACCAACGTGAAATATAGACTTTTTAAATATTTGAGAATAAATAAGACATTTTTGGGACAGTTTATCAGATTTTGCTGCTGATTTAAAAAAAAAAAAATGTTGTAGAGTTTGTCTCTATAAGTTGGTCTCACATTCATAGCACTGACCAACAGAAAACTGCTGTACGAGCTGTTTTTTACACAGCACTACACCATAAAAGACAATAGACTTTTTTGCCAAGTGTGTAGTATTGCTGGCTCACCTGTGATGCCTTAAAATGCTGCCTTTGTAGGCAGCTCACTGTAACAGTGAATATTTAATTGTCTGTTAAATGATCAGACTTGTACACACACTACCTCTAGCTGTGAGGGTAGAGGTGTGTGTGTGTGTTCTCAGACTTGAGATAGGGCTTGTCTTTCAGGCTCTCCATGGCTTCCACTTATCACTGTCCAGCATTCTCTGATCCTGCGATAGTGCTCCGGCGGCCCGGCTCGCTTAAGGAAGACAAAAGATATGCATCGGAGAAACGACATGCTCTCCAGGCCTCCTTCATTTTGTCTTTTTCAACCTTTTGTTTTAAAGCTTAGTCAATAAACCTTTCCCTGACAGTTTTTTTTTAAATCAAACTAGAAAGTAAAGCACAATTTTAGATGGCTTCTGCAGCACTGCAGCCACTCGCCTTGGCTGACGGCTGTCAAAATAGCTCACACAAAGGTAAAAGGAAAGACTTCTGGATGATATTTTTTGTTTGCTGTATTTACGTGTGAGTGTGGGCTTGCGTATGCCAGGCAGGGTTAATGTGTTTTCCCTTTAGTCTCTGAGACGCTTGCCCAGAAGTGAGGCTTCAGTGGAGAGCAGCTGGATTAAAAGGCTTTTATTTTTCTCTCTCTTCTGTAGCTCCGGCTAAACTCCACCAGAGAAAGATGCTTCATTGCAGAATTTATCTTCACTTGCACTACAGAGTGTGGGAGCAGCTGAAGGAGCCCTGCTTTGCATTTTTAATGCCCTTAACCAGCCGATGTGGCGGTGGCAAGCCCTTGTAAAGCTGTGTTCTGATTTATCACGGCCAGCTAATCGACCCCCCGCCATCCCTCCGTTCAGGAGCCAGTGGTGTTCGGCTTCACTAATGTGCCACATTTCTGCGGCCACTGAATACCGACCCTCCTGCACAACTGAAATGGCTCTCATGAATGACACATACTGAGAATTTGTCTAGACTCCATTGGACTTAAAATGTTTATGCATCATTCGTGAGACTGAGGGCATTGGAAATCTTGCTATAATCAGTGGAGTTTGCTAAAGCATTTTCATCATACTTTGATTTTTTTAAGTATTAAACAATTGATGCATAACTCACCATTGGTGATGCAGACATGAATGATACTTCAAGTTTTGCAGTTTTTGGAGGAGAGGTGTTCTATTCCTTTTCTAAGAGATCAGAAAAAATAGTTATTTTATTATTTTTATGTTTTCATCTTTTGCCTCTGTGCTCTTTAGGCCAAATAGTCCTATAGTTTTTTTTTTTTTTTTTTTTTTTTTACTTTGTCGCAAACTATTTTTCTGATCAAACACCTTGTTGATTATTTACATATTTGTCCTGGATTTTAAGCCATTAGTCGTCTTTGAATTACCGCAGTACTGTAGGCTACTCTGTTACTGTCCCTATGTATGCACCAATAGTTTTTCCAATCATGTGGAAACTGATTCAGTGTTTTTAAAGATGCAGCATTGCAAGGTCCTTAATTAAAAAGCAGGGTTTTTTCACAGAGTCGTCTTGACTGTCCATCTCCAAGTTTAGATTATGGTTTACATCAGTCCTTCACCACATTTACAGTTCTTTACTGTTACATGGAGGATCTCTGTGTGGAGGACCACTGATCTAGCCTTTAATAGATTACCTTAATCGAGTCTGCCTTAATGAAAGAATAATGAAATAAATGAGTGCCTTTGTTTGGTGCCACCATCGAGGGAGAAGTGGCAGAGACATTTAAGTGCCAGTTGGCAGTGTGGAAGCAGTTAGCATTTATAATGATAAGTGTTCAATCTGCTGTGTGGTGGCAAGCCAAAGGCGACAGATGGAATTGTTTTCACAATCTGTTTAAATATGTTGTCGTTTTTTCTTCCCTTTTTAAAAAGCCCCAGCTTGGCACACTTATGTGCCTGTTCGCATTAAGGTGGAGACGTTTGATTTGACTCGTGCAATGCTGTTGTTGTTTTTCTTGTTTTTATCAGCCACTGATGGAGATGAAGAGTTGATCTGCCGATGGTAGACAAGAAAAACAGTACAAAACGTGTCTCTAAATGAACAGGAGAGCACTCTGTGGAGAATGAGTTTGGATACTCAATTTTGGTTCATGGCACACACAAAAATCCAATTTAAGAGCCAGGGTTGACCCAATTGCGGAATGGCCTTATATCTGGATAGAGAGGGGCACCGGTTGGGGCTCTGGTCTGGGCTCTAAACAAAGGGATTGAATCCCTCTATGGCAAACAAGGGGGAGCCGGAATGAATGAGAGATTTGGATTAGAGAGGAGCACCACTGTTTGACATCTGTAGCTGCTACAGTGAGCCGCAAGTCACCAGCTGCTCTGCGTGAGCTGTTTACTCGTGGAGAGCGTTAAACTTTGTTCTGTTCAGCTTACTGCCACATGGATTGAACAACATCACATTGCAATCCAACTCAGCAGCTTTTCAGATTTCATTCTACTTTCATATTTTATTTATTTATTTTTTTTCTGTAATGAAGCCCTGAAGCGCAAAGTTAAGGACTTTTGGAAACATTTATAATTCGTTATATCAGCTTATGTTATTTTGTCTGTTTCATCTACATCTGGATATGCCTACTTCCCTACTCTAATAGTGTGTCCCAAATTGTAATATTAATAAAACCCATAACGCAACAGACTGTATACTTATTTAAACTGCAGCTTTTGATTTGATTATCATGATTTGGTAAGATATATCAAACACTGTTATTTCAGTTTTATTTTGATTAACTTTACAGTCTCTTCCTTTACATTAATGTTACGTTTTAATTATTAGTTTTTTGTCAGCTAATGAACCCCTGCAGTTTCCTCATTTAATGAACCCCTGTTCTGCACCATTGTTATTGGCACGAGGCAACACAAAAGAACGAAATAGTTTATGCAAGTGTGTGTCACATGGCACTTTCGGCTTTTTTTCTATTTTTGATGTACTACACAGTTACCCCTGTCATTATGACCAAGTGTCATTTTCCCTTTGACCAGAGAACCAGAGGCCAGAAGAGGAAGAGAATGTCCATCTGCGAAGAGGAGAAGATCGAGGTGAGCTTTCACTTCCTTACCCTGCACTCCTTTATCTCCCTCTAATATTTAGAGAGCGTGATGAAGGAAGACAGCTTGTGTATGTTTACACAGCAATCTCAGCCCTCTCCACTCACCAGCTTCATTCAAACACACACGGCGGTCGTCTCTAATAGCTTGTGTTTCCATAGGAACCGTCACCGCGGGAGCGCAGACAAAGGCAGTCGACTCTGCAGAAAAAGCCCAAAGCTGATGACACGCGGACCGAGTGCACCACCTGCAAGGGCCCTGGTGACAATGAAAACCTAGTGAGGTGGGTAAAACTTGTGAGATGCACGTTTCTGAAGCATCTGCGTACGTGAGAGTGTGTTTGATCTGGCTGGGGTGGGGGGAGGATGGGGTTATATTCACCTCGTGATTAAAGTTCAGGCTTCATTATAAGGACTCTGCCATGCATGTGTGAGTGGGAGGTAGTGCTGGCTCCACAGGGCCTTCTCTGTTTGGCTGCCACATGTATTTGCTCACTTGGTTTGGCAGTAATGAGCTGTCTGATTTACTGTCACCACTTGGCCTCAGGTATGAGGTTGCGGTTCCTTCAAATAGGATTATTTTAACGTAACCGTCAGATCCAGATCAATTATCCTGTCTTTTTCCTTCCTTTAACACCTCCTTGTCATGCTTTTTTAATGCCGTAACCTCGTTATGTTTCTGTTAAAATATATGCAAGCATGACTAAGAGACTTTTAATTGACACTCTCATAATAGACGTGCCAAACGTGACTTCCGTCACATCACGATTTGACATAAAGCTGTTTTTGGGTAATTGGAAAGTGGCCTGTCAAGTACTTCAAATGCTTTTACAATGCAAAGTAGGAGATATGCAATGTTTTGTACCGTCATGCAAAGCGGCTAGTTTGGGTTGGCTGCTGTTTGGCCTCAGCTGTGGTGTGAGGTGTGTTGCCCTGACTCTTTCTATCTTTGCATTGAACAGGTTGTGAGAGCCGGGCACCACCTCCTTCCCTAGAAAAGGACAGATGAGAGAGAGTGACAGGGAGAGAGAGAGAGGGAAATTAACTCGTTTGAAGAGCGGCGTTGGGGTCAGGGAGGAGTCGCAGATGGCCGCCTCCGACCGCCACCTTCGACCGTCCCTTCTGCCCAAAGCGGCCCGTGCCATGGACTTGATCATGGTTAAACGACGGCCCGGCGGAAATTTTCTGAAAGAACGAAAAGACTTTTGTATGTGGACTAACATGAAATTGAATCAGTTTGCACTGGGAGGGGGAGATCAACCCTCGTTGGACACTATAAAAGGACTTTATATGGACAGAATACTCAGTTAGCCAGTTTGGAGGCACATACTCACCCATAGGGTCGTTATTTGTGGAATACATGAACCGTGATGCTGGTTTTGGGCCTTTTGCTCTGTGGATTAAGCCAGATTCTGGGCTGTTTCACCATCTTTGTAAGCGATTTGCTGTCATCTGGCCTTCTTTGGGCCTCCTGGACTTTCTTTTTCTCTCTCACTTTTACATTGGCTCTATAACAGCGCACACCTTGTTCGATCAGCTGTGTTTATTGAGTCAGATGTGCTTCTGAAAGCTAATTGTGTCTTCTGTCTAGCTTCTTATTATGAATGCTTTTGTTTCTTGACTCGGCTCTATTTGGCCTGTGATATGTGAATTATATGGTTAAAAGTGATTCGATGATAGAAGTTAGAATCAGTAGAATAGTTTTTTAAATCGTTTGAATTTTTTACTAGTTGTGGTAGCATAATATAGCTCAATATGATAATATCCATACTTAAACTTATAGTTCTTTCCTTAGTATAATATCAGTGATAGGGTGAATCGCACAAAAACATATCCAGGTATATTTCACCATTTTTAATATTTTGACATGATTTTTATGATATTTAAGCATGTTTTCCATCTCTGTATTCTATTGTATTTATTTTACATATTTTTTGTGATACAATATGCAATTCGATAGTTTTTACTTTATTACAGTATTTTTTTTTTTTTTTTTACTTTTTGATATATGGATGCTTTACAATTTAAATAATTATTATTACTATAATTTTTTTTTGCATTACATTAATGACAGTTGGAAGAAATAATGTGCAACATTTTTATGAAACTTTTTGTTTAATTTTAATGTCACTATATATATATATATATATATATATATATATATATATATATATATATACACATACACACACACACACACACACACACACATATATATCAAATATTACTTTGCTTAAATAAGTTTCAATTTTTCCTGAAATTTGGGGTGAAATGTGACCTGCAGATGTTCTCAACAGGAGATTCACCCAGTAATGTCAGTAGAGTCATAGAGTGCTGAAACTCTGAAGTTACAGTAATGATTTGTTAACGTAGACTGTATTGGTATTTTGGCTTGCATCTGCTTTGACAGTCATGCTGTTTTATGCTTTGCAATGGCAAAAAGAAATCCTAACACACTGAAAAAAGCTACATTCCCGCACCCTGCATCCCATTTCCTCGTATCACAGTATGTTGTACTATTGACAGTGTAACTACCTAATTCCTAGCAGGATGGCTGACAGGTGACATGGGGCCCTAAGTTCCCACTTTGATGGTATCCTGTGGTTTCTACCTTCATACCATTGGGAACAGCCTCATGCCTTCTCAAACTCCTTGCTTGCACTAGACCAGACACAACACTTCCTTCCCTAGGATTTACACATCTTTCCTTCTCTGGATGTCTTCGGCTGCCCTTTAACCTCTCACCCTACTGTATCTTCAGCCACAGCTTTATCTCTCTCTTCTACAGCTGTCTTACCTAGCTCACAGCTTACTGTGTGTGTAAGTGTTTGTCTGGGTACATACTGCATCTGCTTTGCCGAGATAATGCTGCAAGATGGAGCCTTTTAGATTACAGTTTGCATGTTAAGTCATGTGATGTCAGTTAAGCGAAGTATTGAGCTCTTTTTTTTCTTTTTTCTTTTTTCAGGCATAAGCCGTGTGGCAGGTTTTTTTTTTTTTTTTTTTTTTTTTTTTTTTGAAATGTTTTGGAATTAAAAAGGTTATCTGTACTTGAATTTTTTTTTTCTACTTTTTTTGTACTTGATGTATTTATGTAATGTAAATATTTGACATGGTAATTTATTTCTTAGACATTCCCCATAGTTAATGTGTTAATGTGACTTGAGCTGAGATTATGGCATTGGATTTGTGAGTGTTTGTGTCCTGTGTATATGCAGTGATTTTGTTACCAGTCATCATTTCGCGCAAGTGTGGTTTTAGGACAGAGTCCTTGCTTCATGCAAGCCTTAATAAACTTAAAAAATTTTCACCTCATTGCCATAATGATGAATGAGTCTCAGTTATTGGATGGTGCAGGTTGTCTGTTGTTTATCACTGGAGAAGTGTCTGGTTCTGCCAGCCTTCATTGGCATCAAGTCCAGTCACTCTGCAACGTATTCTGACCAGAAATGCCCACTATTATTATATTTATTTATTATTTTAAATCAAATATTACAGTGTTTATTATAAATGATTTACCTATGCAAAGTTTTTTTTTTTTTTCCTATGGCCTTGTAATTCTATTTTTTTTTTTTTTTAATTCAACGTTTTTTTTTTTTTTTTTTTTTTTTTTTTAATAGCATAAAAAACATTTCAACAAACAAGAAAATGTATGTAACAACTACTACAACCCCCCCCACCCCCCACCCCCAACCCACTGCACGTCAGGACTGTGAAATTCTCATCTGGAGCATATGCATCAAAGTGCCCAGGCAGCCTAGTCTACAACAATTACAATAAGGGTGTGGTGATAAACCCATAACTTGTCTTTATGCGTGTGGTTACATATGCCCTGTGGATCATTTTAAAAATGAATAAATTGATGATTAGGGTTTGTGGATGCATGAAATGTATTATCCTCCACTGTTTCCCATTCAATTTTTCTATGAATTGGAGACAATTCTTATAACTTTTTGCTTTTGGTTTTCATGGTTGAGAATTGGGAATCCATTTCACTACCAGATGAGTTTGATGATCTGTACCCAAAGGTGCCTTATGTGCCTTAAACACTGCACGTATTTTAAAGGGGTCATATGGTGCTGCTAAAAATAACATTATTTTGTGTATTTGGTGTAATGAATTGTATTTATGCGGTTTAAGGTTAAAAAAAAAACATTATTTTCCACATACTGTACATTATTGTTTCTCCTCTATGCCCTGCCTTCTGAAACGTGTTGATTTTCACAAGGCTCATCGCTCTAAAAAGCGAGGTGTGCTGTGATTGGATAGCTATCTCGCGCATTGTGATCGGCCAAATGCCTCAAGCGTGTGACGGAAATGTTTCGGCTCTTAACATATTGTGATGCCTTGTCCGGCCGGAGTGACGAGACAAAAACATAAAACCCATTATAAACGTTATATAAACATGAGTTCTAGTCGTGTTTTCTTTTGGAAGGCAAAAACAAAGTAGTTTCGTTTTCTCAGTGAAACAGCGTCACACACCGCGGCCTTGAGTGACCAGAGGCCAGAGGCCTAGAGTGAGCCGCGGTCTAGAGTGAGCCACAGGCGGCTTGAGAACGGTGCGGCAGGCGGATTCTACGAAGGAGCGTACCTTGGTCTTGTAGCAACCACATGTGACGACCCCGGGCTGGACGCCGCTTCGTCCACAGTGAAAGTCCATTCTTTGATCCACAGAGCAAAGTTGATGTATTTCCTCAGTGACCAGCACGGATCAGCTTCAGGCATGACAAAGCGGATATCGTCCTCTTTTGGAAGGCCAAACAAAGTAGTTTGGCTTTCACAGTGAAACACACAGCGTCTATACGACATGACGGCAGCGGCAACAACAATACTACAACAAGAATAAAAGGTACGCCTTCTTTCTTTGTGTGAACATCTGGGCGGCGTTATGCAGATCTTCCCACACACTGACGTAGATATGTGGGGACGTGTTAGAACGAGCCATTTCAGGGGGGCGTGGACGAGTCTCAACTTTTATAAAGAATATCTCTTTGGATTTGAGACTTTAGTCTTTGCAACTTCACAGATCTTCTTTATGCACCAAGAGCTTGTTACACTCCAAAGAGAAAAGAAAATTTGAAATCGCATCATATGACCCCTTTAAAATATAGAAATAAAGTGTTGTGAAAAAAATCTATATTTTAATTAATTCTTGGAAATCTAGGAATGACTTTTCTCCTGTGTCATTTAATGTTAGAATACCTTTCATAGCCCAAGATGGCTGTACAAAAAAAAAAAAAAAAATTGCCATATAGTTAATAAGAAAATTGAGCTTCTATCTTTGTAAATATTTGGAGAGTGTAGGATAGAATAGATCCATAGTATAATGGGCACTTCCTGTAAGACAAATTGGCAAAATTAGTTATTTTTCTGTTTGTTTCCAAGGATCAAACCAGTGGCCTCATAATTTTAATAAAAAAAATATTAATTTCCCTTTCCCTTTGCAGCAGCATGTCATCCCTGATGACGTTTGAAGGCTGGGCAATAATCCCCAATGATCAACGCAATGACAATTAATGACAATTAAACCAACCAATCAGAGCTTGTTTTATTTTCTGGGTCATTTAGTGATGGGTAAATCTGACTGATATGCCAGACTGAAAAAAATTGTGGTATTTGTGTGTTTCTTTTTTCTTTCTTTCTGTCATTTTTTTTTTTTTTTTTTTTTGCTTCTGTTTGGCTAATAGTGTTTGAAACACAGACTTACCATAGTTCACAGTTTAATTTGTGTTTTTAGCCATTCCAGTTTCTTTAGTAAATAAATAAAATAGCGATGTTCATAGTATATAATGCCAAGTTTATTAAAAAGCTAGATTTGGAAACAAATTAGAGCAGAGAACAAATGCAGAGAAGCACATTTTACAATGTGGTGCATGTTATTTACTTTAAATTGTGTGATGCACCATCTGCCATTCTGCCTTGTAGGATACTGCATCAGCCTTCAGAAACACTTTTTGGTCAACAACATTAGAACTGTCAATTTCAGTCAGCTTGTTCCAATATGCGTCAGACAGTCAGTGAACAGACTTTGAATGTAAATGAAAAAGAGCTACGGCAGACGTAAGGTGGCTGTAACACATCTGAGTCTCTCTTCTGCTGTTTTCTCCTATTGTTTTTCCTTCTCCGTATTGCCGTTTTCCTGTTTAGCACATCTCATCTGCTCACACTTGTGCACTCGTCCTGTCTCTCTCCCTCTTTTCCACCAGCCGTCTCTTCCCCGTGCCAAGACCAGCTCTACAAAAAGGGAGAGGAAGGGAGAGAGAGGAGAGGCTTTCATGGGAAAATCTAGTTAGCAGCTTAACAAAAAGCCCAGTGTGTCTGCTAGTAAGCGAATAGCATTTGTGCTTATACAACAGTGACGGGGACAAGCTGCATTCCTGTGGCCTGGGCCCACCAAAGCTCTGAGCCTCTTATTATGGACCTGGAAAGATAGAATCAGTTTGGCATGACCAAAACCTGAGCACCCCAATTCCTCATACTCAGTCCAGTGGTCTGGTACGAGGGGTCCAGCGGGACCATCGGTTCTGGTCTGAACCCAGGGAGCAGAAAAAGGGGGAGGAGGATGTTCTGGAAGAGCAGTAACCTTTCCGATGATGAGCGCCTTTCCTATTACAGACTTGACATGGGATTCAGGGAGATGATTTAATGGCGGCATTTTGTTTTTGCTGACTTTACCTCTTTTATTTTTCCCTTTTGCACTCCCCACCACTATTAAAACAGAAAACCCGAGCAGCAGAGCTGCATAGTGTGGGAGGAGTGGCCAAGCAGCTGAAATCTATTACGCTACAGCTTCTACAGTGTCTTTTATCCTAACCAGTCCACTGCAGTGTATTTGTGCATCGCTGGTCTTCGGGATCGAGCGCCTCCCCCTCTTTGTGCATTTGCTAGATGACTTACGCAGCCCAGAGGTGCCTAACTAATTAGCAAAAGCATGGTAGAAACTAGTGAACTGCATTGCTGCCTGGAATTGATCCAGAGCTGAGGTGCCGTAGGACACGGTGGCAAAAACAGCCAAACTTCCCTTCCAACTCCAGAATCAACGCCATATCATTGCAATAAAGGAATATTGTGGGTTTAATATACTGTAAAATACTATAATACAGAACAGAATCTGCTATTATTGTTTTATTTTTATTTTTATTTTGTTCAAACTAGTTTTTCAAATGTATCAATTTGATTTTATTTTAGTAAAATGTGTTGTTTTATTAATATTTATTCATTTTAAATGGTTAAAAGTAATATTCTGAGTTTAATACAAGTTAAGGCCAATCAAAAAAAAAAAAAAAAGATGATTTGACCACCGACCCCCTAAAAAAAAAAAGGGAAAAATTAAGGTGTACAGTATGTGAGGTACTTAAAATAGATGTAAATAGGGCCAGTTTTTGGAGGATTTAAAAGCCGAAATGTGAATCTTACCATTTTTTAAAAGCACTTGCATGAATACTTTCATATTATTTGAGCTATAAAAACTGTTCTGTTCTGTAAAACTTTTTTTTTTTTCTTTTTTCAGTTTTAGTGTTACTGTTATGGTGGCAACGGATATAACTTTACACAGAAAAGATTAGTTAAGCATGTTTTTACATACACAAATCATGTTAACGTGTGGTGTTTCAATCTTGTGCCTATAAAATAAAAACTATATTTTAAATTTATAAATTGTCCCCATTTACTTCCATTGCAAATGCCTCGCTATAAGCTGGATTTTGGGGAAAAAGAGACAAATGAATTTTTTGTTGTTGTTGTTGTGGGAATCAACATCATTTCACATGTGCTGTTGAGCTTAACTTGCACTGAATCTGAATTTTTTATTTTTTTTTATTAACCTTAACCAGCACCATTAAAACCAGCAAACTGACCCTCCCTCAAATGTTAGAGGCAATAGTGTGCAGAAGTTGACACATCATGGCCCCCTGCTGTCTACTCAGAGAAACACACTGCGTCCCTCAGGTGGCTGGTGCTCCGACGGCTGCCCTGGCTTTGAGTACGAGACTAAATGAATGAGTGAGCCGTGCGGTAATGAGATAATAAAGAGGAGTTACTTTGTCAGTGCATCAGCTTGCTGCTGCGGCTTCAGCCATAAGCCCATTCATTGCCTCTCCTCCTTGTAAAACAAAGGCCTCTTAATAAAACCATTCCCACCTCAACAGTAAATCAAAAAGGAGGAGGCTCACAAAGGCTGATAATCTGCTCTCTCAACAGAAGGGATTCACGTAAAGACACGGGGGCACTTTGTCATGGCCGGCAGTCAATGGCCGAGTATCTTGTGTCATATTGATCCCTGTCACGTGGTGGCTCTCCAAGTAATTGTGCTGGACCCAAGTGATAAATTAGCTGCGTTTGTACCAGCCGTATAGCTGAGAGAAGCGGGTCGAAGAACGAAAGAGTTGCAATGGGAGTCTTGTGTATGCAGTAACACTTTGGATCCGAGTAAATCCAAGAAATAGCCAATTTATCGCTCTATCAAAATGATAGAATGCAATCTTCCGGTCTGCATGGGCAAGACAAAGTAACCGTTCAGACGTCTTGAGGTTTACTTGGTGTTTTGGTTACTGTTAAACACATCGCTATTGTTCAAGAGATTTGCGTTTCTGCCACCCAAGCGTTTTTATGGGGGTACTGTGGAAATTGCTCTCGCTCGCAGGAAGTTAATCCACAAAAGGGCCAGTCAAAATTACCATGCAGATTAATCCCTTAACACAAAACCTTTAATTACAATGTTCAAACATTTAGGAAGTAATCCTGTCTTTATTTTGGTATAAAAGGGGTGTTTTAGCTGTAGCTTATCAGGAGTAGTGTAACCATTCTTGTTTGTTGCCTTGTTTTGTACTTTGTTTTTTCAGCTAGTTCTAGATGTCCTCAAACGACTTTTTGTTAGATTCTCATGGTGTATGAAGGCAAGTATTACTATTCTTCATACTTTTGAACAAACCCGTGTGATGTGCATCCATCATCGTTTGTGTGGACATGATAATGGAAACCATGCAGCTTGTTACAGAGGGTGTACTATTACTTTTCTATGCAATCAGACTTCCGATTTTTCCCTAGAGGATGATGAAAAAAAAAAAAAGATCACATAGATACTGATGGTGGATTGGCCCGAGCCATAGAGACCAGTATATCAGACTCAGAGGTGGGCTCTTTTGGACTTGTCTTTTAGATTGTTGCTATGTTGTTGTTTTTTTTTATTATTTGTATTTTATCCTGCTTTTATCTTTTGGTGCATGTCTGTAGTTAAGGACTGATCAATTTATTCTGATCCTCTGAAACAAGGCCATATTATCATTTAATGAGAACCGATATTTGTCTCCAGAGTGATTTTTCTGTTGTGCCCCTTTGCTATCTCTTTTTGAAATTTCCAATTGGGCCTAAATATTCCAAGAATTATTCTGATGTTGGTTGATTGCCCGTATCTTTGCAAGATGATTGCAGTAATAACGATCTGTAAAACTGCAGCCCGGCGCCAATTTAACTTAAATATATCCTCTTTGTTTTATCCAGGGAGATTTAGAATTGTACATTATGGTATTAAAACATCCTTTGATTAAATGGAGTTGTCGTGTTATCTCTCCAATCACCGGGCTGTGTAGACGAAGGCCCCTGCCCTGAACCTGGCTGACTTGAT
Source organism: allo-octoploid hybrid of Carassius auratus x Cyprinus carpio (assembly GCA_024542945.1). Lineage (NCBI taxonomy): Eukaryota > Metazoa > Chordata > Actinopteri > Cypriniformes > allo-octoploid hybrid of Carassius auratus x Cyprinus carpio. Next base: position 12,042,345 of record CM045060.1, on the reverse strand, counting down.
CTGTCTTTAAAAGGAGCGTCGGGCTGAAATAGAGTTCTAAGAGCTAGGAAGAGAAGAGATCAAGCAACAGAGCCACCGGGCTTTCACCCTGAACCGAGAAACCAGCGAGAGGACGGGTGGCTGAGCATGCCAGGGGGTCTCTAAGAACTCCTCTTAGAGATTAAACAGTAGATGAAAGAGGATACGCATCACTAGCCGAGAGCAACATGTGTCACAGACAAAAGCAATCAATCGTGTTTTTCCACTCACCTCACATCCCAATAAGATTACATCAATCAATAGACTCTCTTATGAGTGATTGGATTCTGTCCGAGATCGGAGGAGAGAGTGGGGGGGAGGGAGGAGAGAAACGAGCAGCTCAATTTTCCCAATGATTAAAGCGGACCCAAATTGCTTTGATAACATCAAGGACTTTGTGACGGGGTCCGGAAGGGCAATGTGCGGAGCAGATAGATGTTGGCGCCTGCGTGTTGCAGGAAAGGGGATGACGCGTCACTTCATGGCGCAGAAACTCTTCAGAAACTTCTCACGTAGTGCTGGTGGAGTGGTGCTTTGTTATTAGCAGAGCACTAGTCTTTCATTCAGAAGTACAATGTAGAATTTGATCACTTCCCTGTTTTGGAGAAGAATCATGCTGGCTTTCTATTATCCATTCATTTCAAATCACAAATCAGTGGTTCTCCACTGGCTTTGCTGGAGATTTTATAGTGAACTTTAAGTGGCAACTCAACATAGTACTGGTTTTCTTTTGTTATACATGTTCAGCAGCATGTACTCCAGTCTTCAGTGTTACATGATCCATCTGAAATCATTCTAATATGCTGTTTTCCTTCCTTAAGAAACATTTCTTATTATTACCAATGTTGAAAAGGTTGTTGTGATTAATATTTTGTGGAAACCACCATTGAGTTTCAGGTTATGTCACTCCAGTTGAGACCCACTGTCAAACAGTTTCCCGCTGGAACAAGATGTCAACACAAAATGTAGCAATTCAGCATGCATTGAAACCAAAACCCCAAAAAAGTGATATTATATAGTATATAAATAAAGTAGATTTGTTCTCAGTAGTCTGTAGAAAGATATACTAATTTATTTCTTTATTCTGATGCACATGAAAGAGAAATTGAAAGTATATATATTAATTTTGAAAGGTTACTTCCTGTTGAACCGCCTATGATGATTGGCCATTGTCAATTTGAATTCCAATTAATCACAGGGCCGTCTGTCTGCCTGGGTTTGCATCACTGAGCAGTGTTTTAATTCAAAGATGTTAAACTGTGATACACAACAAATGCTACAAAAGGTTCATTAAGGCAAAGTAATTAAAGAAGTAAATGGCGAATTGGGGCGTGCTCCGCTAATAAAACGCAAGCCTCCCGTGGCTGCCGCAGGTCCTAAACTTTCCCCCCGCAGAAAGCCAGAGGAGTCTTTCACTCTTTCTTTATTTGCCTGAGTGAGGGATTCGTATGAAATCAATCGGCAACTGTGTGCAACAATAGCCGCGTGCTCATTAGAGTAGCACACACGCACTCCTGGTCATTTGTCTTCTTTTCATGAGGAAGCCTGGAGGTGATTTAAATTCCTCTTTCCTGTGCAGATATGCCTGTTCAGCCCCTCTGTGTGTGTGTGTGTGTGTGTACTGGTAACCTGGCCTCACATCTGCTCAGACAAAAGAATGTGCACTTGAGGGTACGTTTGTAATTGTAGTTGTCATCTTGCTCTTTGATTTCATTGTCCGTCTCATGTTTTGTTTTTTAACCTTTATAATATTGCAGTAAAACTGAACTTTCAGGATAATTGTTACTTGTGTTGCTTTAAAGGTTTTCTTTAAAGAATTATTCTGGGCTCAATACAAGTTAAGCATAATGGGTAGCATTTGAGGCATACAGTTTATTAGCACTGAAATTAATTTCCACTTGACCCTTCTTTGTTTAAAAAAAAAAAAGTCAATAGATAAAAAACAAAAATTGTTTTGCAACCTTTTAACCTTTTAAGTAAAATTTTATTATATATATATATATATATATATGATGGGTGAGTCAAAATTACTTCCTGTGGCAAACTATGTCACTAATATATATTTTAAACTTGATATATTCCTTTAATATGAAGAAAAATGCTTTACGTGATCAAGATACGAATATGTCATTAGAAAAAAATAAAAATAAATTAGCTATAATATGCTTAAAACCCAAATGCTTCATACAGTCTCGTGCAAAACTTGTTCATGTTAGCTGTCTGGCTCATTTAACAGCACTTTATGGACAAAATAATAAAACAGACGAGCATTTTTTCTCGTTAACTATTCCACTAACAAGTAAAAGGCAGCCGTTATTGCAAAGTATAATGGGATATGAGCAAAATTTTGGGAATCTTTCCATAGCAGGATTTTTTTCCACTTTACCCACTCTCTCTCTTCAGAGGAGGATCATGTAATGGAGGCAGCTTTGAGTTGACAGTCTGTCGCCAAGGGCAAGCCATTTTCTCATTGCTCTGTCACAATAAATATATGGATTAGAAACAGGAAGAAACTGCGCATGCTGAGGCACAAGCAGTATGCATCGTTTAAATGAGCTTGTGAATCGACTGCTGCTACAGTCTCATGTCGGATAAAGAGATGAAGTGTGTTTTTGTTGAGGGAAATTAACACATTTTATTTTTTCTTATGTAACAGAACAAGACGTTTATTGTCAACATGATTCACTTTAATCATACATAACTATTTCCATGCAACTGGCATTTAGCATTGTTTTTTTTCTTTTCTTTTCTTTTTTTTTCATGGTGTCCACTAATAGTGTTTCCACCTTTTAAACATTTCTACCTTCTTGCTGACCACTTAAATTAAATATGTTTTTGATATTGTCACTTTTATCAGGATAGGCTAAGTTGTAAATAAGTTTGGTTGGCTATACTGTATGTTAATTTGCTCAAAAACCTGGATTAAGCCCCATAATTTAGATAAAATTTCATCAAATAGTTGAAATTATGCTCACCAAAACTGCATTTATTTTATCCAAAATGTAGTGACAACAGTAATATTGTAATTTAAAATAACTTCTTATTAAGTTTCCAGACTACAGTAGTTTTGATCCAGTGGGAATTTGTGAATGTGTTTGTCTTTGGCTGCCCTATTGCAGCTCTGTCGGGGTTGTCATGGTAACCACAGGTGAGAGTCGGCTCATTCCCTTTTGCAAAGGCACCTTGAATTGCTCTCTTTGGACTTGAGAAGTTTATTTGGTTGCTTGATCAGAAACAGTGTGAAATATGCTGTGTGGATATGAGCAGAAAGCATCATTGTTGGCTTTTTGATCTTCAATCAGACTCTTAATGGCATGTAAACCTGTTGAACATCAATATGTGCTAGTTTTTGGTGTTTCTGCCATCATATTTCCTTAATAAATGAGGCTAATAAAGCAGAAATCAAGAGTGCGTTTGACCTTTTTGCATTCTCTCAATGATATGCAGTACTAATGACCAGAAAACTACACTAATGTGATGGCATTAGCCATTATATGCTGTGTTATAGTCGTTCAGTGTTGACAGAAGGTGTACATGTGTCTTCGGCATGAGGCTTTCTGCTCATTAGCACTGAGCCGCATCCTCATCCAGTCCTTTAATTAGCATTTGAAGTCTGTGATGGGCCTGAGTTTGAAAAGGGCTTCCATGTCACACAGCATCACATTCGGTGACACCAAGAATAACCCTGCCTCCACAAAAGTCTCAATGTTCCCACTCGTTCACCTGGCAGAAAAAAAATATGGCGCCTGTCCCTGTCTTGCTGTCATGCTGCGGGCTCGCTGATAAGACCGCCGCGTCCCCCGTCCCGTAATGGAGATGAGGATGGAGAACAAGCCTGTTGACCTCCCCGGCTCTTATCGGCTTTATCTGATTTACATTGCCAAATCTGAATCTTCTGTATTGATTACAACATAATTAGTTAATTATGGACAGGAAGGAGAGGAGAGCACGGACTGCAGGGTGAAGGGCACCTGGGTCCTCAGAAGATACACCTTATGAATGTTAAATGAGAGCTGAACTTAATGCACTGTGTGGTTCTTACAACAGTCTTATGAATGGAGATATAGTTAATGTGTTTTGACAACTGTCATCTCAGCATGTTAATTCATTGCAGTTAACTATTCAATAAGTAAGGAAAAGATGCATTTGTTTGTGCCCCCTGACCTGAATTTGGATTTTTCTTTTTTCCTTTTCTTTTTTTTTCTTTACAAGAATTTTCAATTTGTTGACATTAGTTATATAAATGAAATACATGAACAAACAGTGAACAAAACTTTTATAAAAGTTTATATCGTTTATATTTAGTTGATGTTATTTTATAAAATACTAACATTTTTAACATTTTAAATTGTGGAAATAGTATATTTATAAATGGACAATGCTGCATTTATTTGATCAAAGATACAGTAAAAACACTAATGTAGTGAAATATTATTACGGTTTAAAATTTTTAATGTTTTCTGTTTTAATGTTTTAAAATGTATTTATATTTTTAAATGTATTTCTAAATAAGAAACATTTCTTATCAATGCTGAAAATAGTTGTGAGGCTTAATATTTTTATAAAGACTGTGATACACTTTTTCAGTATTACTTGATGAATAGAAAGTTCAAAAGAACTTCCTTCATATGAAATAGAACTTTTATACCATTATAAAAGTTATTTATACACGTACCTTGGCTTTTTTTTATTATTTCATGTGTCATTGCAGAATAAAAGTACTCATGTATCATGTAATTAAATGTAATTCAAATTAAATTTATGTATTTATTTATTTTTTTGTAACTAATGTGGAATAGCCCTGAATTCTTCTGAGGATGTTGAGTAGCAATATTCAATACAGTTTTTTGTACGGCTGCAGAATAGTGTAATAATAGAAGCAAGATGGAGGTCTTTTTCAGTTTATGTAAAAGCGGATAGCTGGAGACGGTTGTTGAGCAGACCTATAACTAAGGACAGAATCTCAGTGTCTCTCTTGACACCTTGACTCTGGAATAAAAATCCTATAGAGATTTATCGGCAGGATGAGCTGAAACTCATTTCAGCAGGACCAATCGAGCAGCGTGTTTTATGATGGCTGTACAAGGCCGTGTGAGAGGTTGTGTGCCAATGTGTTTTGAATCTATTAAGCATCTGTTACCTGACAGCAAATGGCTCTGTCACCATCTATCATACCTGCCTGGTTAGGGCCACACTGGCCTCTTGGCAGGGTATAAGCAGATTGCGTGAGTGTGAGTGTGCGCCGGCACTGCAGCTGCATTTTAATGTATTCTCACTGCTAATATGCTGCCTGTTTTCCTCATAGGTGTGATGAGTGTCAGCTCTGTTACCACTTCGGCTGTCTGGACCCTCCCCTGAAGAAGTCACCCAAACAAACCGGCTATGGATGGATCTGTCAGGAATGTGACACCTCTTCATCAAAGGTGAGAGTCAACAAAAATCCCCCATCTACCCTCTCCAGTTTTGCATCAGTCGCCATCTAAAATCTAGTCAGTCCCCTACCTAGATATAATTTTGTGGCACTTCATTATATGTGCACTTACACTTCCAATGAGTTCTGGAATGTAGACAGCAAAATTATGGTCCTTTCTAAGGTTTTTGGTTTTCACCTACGTCTTTGGGAGCATCATAAATCTTACTGCAATACAATCCGGGAATGAAGTCATTCAAGAAAATAAATAAATAAATAAAAATAAAAATCCATGAAGAAAATATCCATGATGGCAATCAAATTCAAGAGAAATATTCAATATATAGTAAATACTGGAAAATAGCAACACATTTTTATTCTAATTAAAATAGACTCTTGCTTGAAAAAAATAACATCTTAAACCTGCCAAAGCTGGATTGCTAATAAAATTATTTAATATATATATGTGTGTTTGTGTGTGTGTGTGTGTGTTATGCTTTAATTTAAGGTGTCCTTGTTACAGTGCAATTATGCAAATAAATACTGAGTAAAATTAATTAGCAATGTACTTATTTTTGGGTTACTTTCTTGGTATCAGGCATAATTTACTGTTATTACTATAGTAAGTGCATGTGAAATTTGCAACGAGAACATTGTGAAATGAAGTTCTCTGTGCAGCATTTCTTGACAGAAAGAAAGAAAGAAAGAAAGAAAGAAATAAATATATTCTAACCAGGCTTATCTACTTCTTGGCTTTGTTAATTACAGATAAAAGCTAAGCGGATGTTGTTTGAAGATGCAAAAGAGTGTAATAGTGAAAGTCAGCCACCGTTTTAAATCCTAAAAACCTTCCACACACGTCAGCGGCTGCTCCCGTTCATGTTCCTAAAAGCCGCAGTTTAGCCGTGCTGTTCACTTAGACCCTGTTGATTATTTTTTTATTATTATTATTTTTGGAAATTGGCAAGTGCATTCACATTTCCCCAAACATTTAATTTCTATTTCTTATTGAATTTCAGTGCAATTAAAAGCAGTATGTGTCGTCTTAGAAACCTAATTAAGTTAATAAATGCATCTGCTTTTCAATTTATCTTTAAATGGACAGTCCTGCTAGCGGCATGGAAAATGGGGGTTAATTGATGTTTACTGAAGAGAAACTAAAAGATGAAAAATGATGGTGGTCTGACTGCATGGCGGAATGAGTAACATGAAATTATTGCTCAGGATTAAAATGAAAAGGTTAAAGCAGAGAGCATGATGATAGAATGAGAAATGAAGACAGATACTCTATACCCTGGAGATGTTAAGATGAATGGTGATGTATGCTAATAATGGTTATGATGATAACATGGTACATCTTCTAACCATCTTAGTTGTAATTTAAGGATTGGACCCCTCAAAGATATTAATATATACTCAAATTCTTCCAACGCTATTAATTTTATAGCTCAATAGAATACTATATGACAACAATTGTCATATTTGTTTCTATGTTTAATTTTGAATTTTTTTTTTAATCTAGGATTTTATTATCTAAAATAATATCTAAAATATCTATAAAGTGATTACTGTTTATTGTGCTAGTGCTGTCTCTGTACATGGTATTACCATTCCAAAAACATGATATTTTCATAGAAAATTTACAAAAATACAATATTACCATGGTATTACTACAATACAGTATCCACACACATGGCATTACGATTTTAAATGTACAAAATACATAGTATTACTATGGTAACATCAACTATGATACCATGTGGAAAAACATTACCTTACCATGGTAAATGTACAAAAGACATGAATACTCCATAATAAACCATAATAAATGTGCAAAAAAATAATAATATTAATAATAATAATAATAATTTAATATGGTAGTACTTGGACATTTCCGTACGTGTTTGATAAAAGTTGGTTAATAAAGTTTGTTCACAGATATTTCTTTCATTTGTTCAAAATTTGAAGATAAAATGAGATAAAAGGGCTTCCAGTTTGCTCACATGAGCCCTTTGTTTCAAATACATGTAAAAGTGCCTAATGTCTCGCTCGTAAAATCGACTGATAAAGAATTATGTTCTAGTAGCAGACCCCCTTTGTGTGTACTGTGTATCTCTTATAAATAGGGCTATTATAAGTCAAAGGCGTTGAAGAAAAGCTGCAGATCGGTAACCTGCTGCTACAGAGTGAGAGCTGTGCAGTTCAGAACAAAAGCAATGGAAGGAAGGCGAGTGGCGACAGAGAAAAGAGCTTTGGACAGTGGGAGGTGCACCAGGGCCACGGGGATTAAACAAGTCTTTGCCTTTAGAATGTGTTCAGTGACAGCCTGCCATGAGACCAGCCGCTCCCCGGGGACTCGCAGAGACCAGACACAATCCTGTTTTAATCACAGACATACACACACACACACACACACCAGGGTACACAAAACTCTCTCTCTCTCCCTCCGACACACACATGCTGTGCATGGTTTTGGTAGGACCTGTTGTCTTATTTCACCCTCACTACCTGGTTTCTAGTGTCCTCCATGGATTTTTCTTGCTCCTTCTAATGGTGTCATTTTATATCCTTTCTACAATTAAATGGTAAAGGAACGTTGACAGAACAAGAAACAAGAAAAGCACTTCTTCATTGTTTCTTTTTTTCCTCAGCTCTAGAAGTTGGCTTGAAGGCTACGTCAACACCACACATGCCTAATTCCGATTTTCTGCTCATTTTTTTTTTTTTTTTTTACATGACCACTTAAATATGATCAGGCACTCATTTCATATATAATATTTAATATGATATGATCTGGAACTTGCATTGGTTTTTCATTGTCAATGTTTAAAGAAAGTGTCAGAAAGAATGAGACAGTGTAAATAGATACATATATACTGTACATCAGTGTTATTTTAGTATCATTAATGTACTATTTTATATTTTTATTAATATTTTGGATTAGTGTTTATTTATTTTAGTTTTTAAGGTTTTTACACTATTGGGTTTTTACACTATTGCAGAGGTTTTTACACTATTGCAGCAGTAAGTGATCCATCCGTGTTAGATATATAGGTCTGGGTCTCTAAAGACCTGAATATGTAATGATTGGCAAAACACTCATGAATTTAAGAGTTCAAATTTATGAAACAACTTTGCTGAAGCATTGTCTGTTTTCTTGCAGTTTAAAGTCTTAAGATGTCTTAAATTTTTACAATATTAAGCCTTAAATGTCAAATAGTCAACAATTTAATTGATGGGGTCTTAATTACGACAATAAACGTTAGCAGGTTATCTTGGCCATAATGATCTCTAGAGAGAAAGCCATTTTACCTGTCCCTCTTCCAGTGGAATAAAGTCCTGGTCAGATGTATTACAGTCGCTGCTTAAACTGTTCCTGCAATGTGGTTGTAACAATGTTTATAGCAGAGCCCGAAATATAGTTTTTCAGATATTATCGGCCGATATGAGCCTGTCGCCGATATATAAGTATCAGCGAATATGCCACCAAAATGATTTTTTTACAAAACATCTAATGCAGAAAAAATGCTTGAAATGGTGTAATTACTTAGTTCCTCCAACAGAGCGCACTCCATTGTTTGCTACTGGTGACCTGGATGAAACGCTTTAAAGCTTAAGTCTATGGAAAACCTTTGAAACTTTGAACGCCCATATCTCCATAATGGCATGACAAATCTGCTCCAAATCTGGGGGAAACCCTTCAGCTCGAGGAACCCTCTCGAACGTGAATTGAGTGTACGCCTAGAGGCCCTCTATCTAATGAGATCAACCCCTCATCGATAGCCCTCTGGGTTTGTGAGTTACGGTTGGTTAAATTCACGGCCAGTTACACCAGTCAACACTTTCACTTCAGTAAGGAGGTCTCTTGTTCAGGCAGGATTCAAGCGTTGTCTTTTTCGACTGTAAGTGCCCTGTGGATGTCACATGAAATTCCAACATGATTCCAGTTCCAAGGGAACGTACATGTTACATTCAAAAGGCATTAAAGTGCACAAGATGTAAATTTATATTGTATTTATTATGTCACACTTCACACTTCTCTAGTAAGTTTTGTCTGTGTGTGAAGACAAACGAGTGCAAATCCGTGAATGAATGTTCCGAAGTGAAATAAACTTCAACAGAATAAAGTTGAATGGAATTGAATTTAATTAAATTTGAATAAACTGTTCAGTGCATTGATGTCAAACTCATTTTGGATAATAAAGTTAATTGTTAAAGTTATAGTTTGTAGATCAGGAAGTAGGAAGCGGCAACCGGCGAACATTTAAACAAAACTTTAATAAATAAACACAAAACGAAAGTAAAAGTGGCAGCCATTCACGGACGACTGCCACATAAAACAACAACAAAATCCAGGCCTGGTCCTCTCTTCCAACACTGTCGTCACTTTTATCCTTCCGGAGCTTCTCCATGGAACTGGAGACTGGTGAGTGGCGCAGATGTTGCTCATTATCATTTACTCCACCCGCCACAGTGGTATTAAATTACCCACCATATTCCTACCTAAAATTAAAATCTGCACTGGATAAAATATTTAGCACTGCCTTTTATGCTTAACTTGAACAAGAAAATATATATATATATATTCGTCCTAAAATATGAAATAAATGTCATAGAAAGCATTGAATTTATCTTTCCCATGTATGCGACACACTGTTACAACACTAATTTTATGTTTAAAAACAAATTATATGTAAACTGTTTGTTTCTTAAAAATATTGCTTCATTAATGTTTTGCAAGATAAAGAAACCTATAATTCCAAATGGAAAAAAAAAATTAATATAATATATATATATTAATATATATATATATATATATATATATATTATACATATATATACATTAATATATATATACATAATATATATATATATACCATAATAGATATATATATATATATATATACTATACTAATATCCCTACTCCTATATTATATACTCGTTTATCTCTCTCTCTCATCTATCTCATCTCTCTCTATCTCTATTATATTATATATATTCTACACCTATATATCTATATATCTATATATCTCTAAAGATTAGGTGCACTTGAGCCCTGTTCCAAAAATCCAGTTTTGCAAAACCTGGAAGCTCAATACTTAAAAACTCACACAGATGGAACCTTATAATTCCAAGATGGTGTTTTGGTTGAACAATAGTCGACTGTAAATGTAGACTGACACTTGCAAGAGAAAGTCAGGGTAAAGGGTAGAAGTCTTTTGGCTGTGGCTGCCATTTGAAGCATAATTAATTCCATTATGAAAATCACAGAGCACTCCAGAGATGAGCACTGCTTTCAAGTACTTTAAGTTCTATAATCTGCCGCTGTGTACCTCTTTGCCTGCGGTAGGTCCGAATATTTTTTAAAATGCCATCTTAAAATGCAGCCAGCTTCATCTGTAATTCTCCTCCTTGGAAGGATTGTGGGGGTTGACATTAAAGGGGGAACGGTGCTTTGGTTTTGCCGCAGCGAAATGAAGAAGTAGCGGTTCAGAAGTGTGGAACTGAAGAGGCGATTTGTTATCCCTTCCAGCCTTGACTTCTAGATGTGAGCGGGGAGCATTAGCGAGAGTCGAGAGGTACACACCTTGTGCAGCCATCTTCTTTTTCAGCCTCTTGATCAAAACACAGGGCACGTTGATAGGCCCTGTAGACCCTGAACTCTTTTACCACATAGGGACCAATCCATGAGTGTTGCACGTCGATTGGAGGGTACGAGACAGTCTTCAGCTTGCTGTGTGGTTATCTGTCTCTCAGTGCATTTCTCTCACTCATTGCCTTTTTTAAAGGTCACCATAAATGGGTTTTTGCCTCCAAGGTCTTGTTTAATAAAAAATGTTGTTTAAGTTGTTTCTCGGTGGATGATTTGTTGAGTCGAGACGTTTGTGTTATTAAATCACTTAATTGCGTTTGCCTTTTCCTCCCCTGCAAAAAACGATTGTGAGAAAAAGCTCAGTTTCATTAGTTATGAGCACGCAGGCGAACAGGGCCGATGCTGGTATCAGTTCATACTTTGCCTGGCAATAAAAGCTTTATTAGTAAGAGTTGAGTTCATTATGAAGGCCGTGTATTTCCCTGCCTGCACACGTCAGATAACCTCCCAGCCAACGAAGGCCACATCCCTCTACTGTCACTTCAGAGCCCTGCCGAATTGATCCGGGTAATAAAATGACAGGCCTGCCACAATATACGGATGGCCTTTAGTTCGAGAGCCCATTAGGTGGTGGAGAGGGGCTTGTTTGAGCTTTATTTACACTCGCGTGTCACCGCGGCTCACCCTCGTGATAAAACGTTTCAGCAGATCTGTGGTGTGTTTGAAATGCCATGAGCCGCACACAGCTCATGCAGGAATGCCTAATGGACAGCTTTTGTGGATTGTTAATTTAGTCACTATCTAGACTCGGGGTCAAAAGACTCTTACTGCAGCAATTACAACATTTACAGAAATGCATTTGTGGGCTAGCAGGCTGATTGGACAGAGTTGAAGTATTCTTGACCCTGAGGTTTAAACTGAACTATTTTAATTTACTAAGACTTTTTGCCTTTATCTATGAGACATTTTATGCAAGGATACAAATAATTTTTGCTTCTTAAATTTTTTTTTTTGGTTCTTTATTTATTTAAAAATTTCTCACAGCTTCATCTTTTGCATCCATTCCACTTATACGTTAAAGTTAACTTAATCCGTTGTGGTTTGGACTTTTTGAAGAAACTTGATGAGGAAAGTAAATGTTGGAATTAAGTGTATTTTATGTGTTTTTGATCAAGATGAGAACAGGGAGACTTGATAGCCCCGTTTTTTTTTTTTTTTTAAGATTTAGAACCATTTCTATATTATTGGGTTACCATTGTAAAAAATTAAGCGTTTGCTTGCAAGTATGTGTACATAAATAGTGCGTTGAATTTAGCTTTGCTTAGTGAGTAAAAATAAAAAATAAAATAAATGAATAATGTCAGTCACACGTAAAATCTTAATGACTGTTTAATTGAGTCAATTAAAATAGCTTTATTCCATTAAATTTACATGAATAAATGATGTTTGCTCACAAAGAGTGATTGAAATAAACCAAAAGGGAAAGAAAATGGTGATGTAGCTTAATTGATTTCATTTGTATTGATTGATTGATTGTAAATACTTAATCATAATAATTTAATCAATAATCATTTTGCAGTTTCCTAGACAGAAAATTTAAAGTAAACCATTAGTAAGCCTTCTTAGGAAAAAAAAAGAAAAAAAAAACAAAAACAAAAAACAGCTTGTATCTTATTTACCACTAAAAGTTTCATAGTACATATAAATACTCTAAAGTGTTAATATGCACATACAATGTTTGCATGTTTTTCTTATAGTGTAGGTTGGGACCTTTTGAAAAATCTGTCATTTGTTATGAGCTTTTGACCAGCCTGATGCAGCACCACTGACCCAGCCAATAGTGTGGGTTAGGAGGCGGGACTATGGATGCTGGCCAATGAATGACAAGCAAAGTATTTGAGAAACCTGTTTAAAAGCTGTCTTTATTTTTGCAGTTCCATGTAGTTACACTAGTAGTGCAAAAATTAGCTTTAATATTTGATGTGATATCAGGTTCAGGTTCTTGTGATGATTGTCTTCTAAGAGCAGTTGTCAGTCAGTGTCTCGGCAGACTGACCTGCTAAACAGCCTTATTAAGTTAGGCTAATTAACTTAATTAAGTCCCACACTCAGCCAGCTTTACCATGGAATGAAATTAGTAAGGGAAATTAAAGACCATTACTTATCAAACATTTTATTGCCACCTGACAAGATCAAGGACAAAATCACGAGCTTAATATAAGCAATTGCATTTCTACTGGTTGAAAAGTTTATAGCAGGTCTCCTTCAGTTTACCTTCTTACGATGTTCTTAAGGCCAGTTAAATAAGTGTTCAATGGGGCTCTGAGAGGTCAGACATAAATAGGCTGAATTACTGTAGCTGTGCAGTCAAAGATGCAGTCTGGACCAAAGGTTAGCTTTTCAATAAAAGGTAGCATGATCCTGAAAGTGGTTACCTTGTACCCCTGCTTGCTGGTGAGTTGGATGAAGAGTGTTGAGACGTAAGGAAAATCAATGCACCGGAGTCACGTCCATCACCTTAACTAGGCAAGCTGGATGCCTCAGGTCCTCTCAGGGGCCAATTTACAGAGTAAACAGGACCCTGGAGATGGCATGGCAAATTTCAGCTGTCCCATTGGTCACTTTCTTAGCACTTAGTGGGTTTTATTAACTCACAATGCCTCTACAAGGCAACCAGGATGGACCTGTAAAACCCTTCAGTGATGTAGATGCTTTATGATTTGGTAAAATGGCCCAATTTACCACTGAAACCATGAACCTTTCAAATCCGTTCCAGTGCTCATTTTTTTAAGTGATTGCAGCCTAGTTCATTGCTCATTTTTGCTGAACTTTACACTGCTTGCTTTTATGCTTTGAGATCTCAGTATACTGTTCGTTTTAAAGCATGTGGGTAACCAAACAGTTTCTGGTCCTCATTGACTTTCATAGTATTTTTCTCCCCAACTATGGAAGACATTGGGGACCACCAACAGACATAATTTTCATTTTTGGGTGAGCAACCCCTTTCAGTATACTTGTTTTGTGAGAAAAGTTGCTCCCAGACAGATGAGTATAATAGCCCTTGATACATTAGTTAAAATGATGCATTTCTTATTCTTGAATTTAATTGGCTGAGTGGCTTTCCAGAAGGCAATAAATGAATCATTCAATAATTCATCCAACCAATTCATTAAAACACATTGATTCATGTAGGAATAAAACAGATGACAGTCTTTATAAGTGAGTCCTTGAATCATTCACTGAATTGATTTGATTTGTGCAATCACACTGATTTGTTCATGAACAAAACAAGTTACTGTCTTTATGAGTAAGTCCTTAAATCCACTGAATCTATTCATTCAAACACATTGATTAATTTAGGAATTATATAAATGACTGGCTTTATAGGTGAGTCCTTGAATCATTCACTAAATTTATTTGTTTAAAAACTGATTCAATTACAAATGCATCACTGAAACATTCACTCAAACTATTTGTTTTAAAACTGATTCATTCAAACTGAAATTATTTGAATTCAATCAAACTGTGAATGATTCATTGACTTGCTCATAAAGACAGAGTCAGTTTATTTGAAAACACAGATTCATTCGGATTTATTTTTATGTAATTTGTTCAAACAGTGCATTATTGGGAGAATTTGGCAAACCTGTTTGGTAGCAGTCATTATATTTGCTATTCAGTTTGGTGCCACTAATTAGTTCAGAGTGAGAGACCAGGTTTAATATCCATAACACCAGGTTATAGGTACACCAGTTTCTGTCTTTAAGTTTAGTTAATCATAATTAGCTACAAGACATAAAATAACACCAGAAGGTTTGATTGCTTTCTTGGTTCATTGAAATAAGTAGGTGACACGTGAAGTAGCACTTCTCAACACACGAGACAACAACAGGAGGGTAGGAAGAGGAGGTGGTTCTCCCCTTCACATGCATTATTAATAAAGGACTAGGAATTGCCTTATCACACTTCTTAAAGGTGACATTGAAAATGACAAGACTGTACAACCCACAGACCTCTGTGCTTCTGAGAATTGTGTACTGAGTCCTGGACCATGAGTGCATATGCACTGCCTTATTTAATTTGACTGTATTTGATGGGACATCCACCCAGTATCTGCTAACACAGTAAAACTCTGTAACAGCTATAGGGATGTCTCCACACCTGCACACACACTAACAGATCTGTTCAAAAAAATGATTCTTTCACACTCCAAAATGCACACGTACCGACCGGCACACTGTTTAACAAATGCAGCCTTAGAGGAGTGTTACTGTGGGATGCAATAAATCAAATTAATGGGGATCAGCTGACTGCATACTGTTCATAACAGAAAGGCCACACACACAGTCAGTCTTGGGGTCTCCATTCTTTTCTTAAAGGAATAGTTCCTAAAAAAAAAAAGCAATTCTGCTATCATTTACTACTCACTTTCATGTTATTTCTAACCTTTGTAATCACTGTAAAGCAAATGTATACATGTATACGGGCAGTGTGTGTGTGTGTGTGTGTGTGTATATGTGTATATATATACATGTGTATATATATATATATATATATATATATATATATATATATATATATATATATATATATATATTTGCTTTCTTTTTACCAGCAGGGACTTTGTCAGTTGATTCGCACAAGTTGGTGTAGGTGTTCGCCACTCTGCAGATGCACCTCATTTATTTTCACCTGCGAGTGCGTGTTTTAGTTGCTACTTTATTAGCGTGCTCTTTATTGCTTCTGCTTTTATGGTGGATGTTGTTTAGCTTTTAGTTCGCTATCCATTCATTTGCTGAAAGCCTCCATCCATGCATGGAGCCATGTAACCAATTTTCTTGCAGAATTTGAGCACTTAGATTTATTTGTGATTTAATATTTCACCAGAAATTGGAAATGGAGAGAAAATAGCTCCCCTTTTCCGTATACCACACCTCCTCCTCGCAGCATTGGCTCTTATCAGATGCAAGTAAAAAAGAAAAAGCATGGAAAAAGAAAAGGGAAAAAAAATCTCTGGCTTGTGCATTTTACTGCTGATTTAATTAGCCATCTCTTGGTAAGTTCACCTCAGTATCTGTCACACCTCACTACAATGAAAATCCATTCTCTAGGAAAAAAGGTAGATTAATGAATGCCCTTTGTAATAAATGAAAATGGGAAGCGCAAATATGCATACTCATGAAATTTAATTGTGCTTTCTGGTGATGGGGTTTTGCTGGGAGTGGGTGTGTGAGAGAAAAAGGCGATAGGGCCAGAGGTGGCTCAATGTAGCGCATAACGCACAGCTTCAGCTGCCTAATGAAGCGATTGTTTATGACTGAATGCAATTGTGTCATGTCTACTATGCTGAAACACACACACGTCCTTGAGTATGTGCTCACAGACCACCATCATACTTAATTTGTTTACTTATGTAGATTTGTTTACTCGTGTCAACTAGTTGTCAAGACAAGTCACCTTTATTTATATAGCGCTTTTAACAATATAGATTGTGTCAAAGCAGCTTTACAGTATCAAAATAGGAAAATAGTGTGTCAATGCAAAAGGACAATAGTAAACACTCAATTTTTCAGTTAAAGCATCGTTGAATTCAGTGATGTCATCATCCAGCTCAGTTCAGTTTAAATAGTATCTGTGCAATCAAGTCGACGATATCGCTGAAAATTAAGTGTCCCCAACTAAGCAAGCCAGAGGCGACAGCGGCAAGGAACCAAAACTCCATCGGTGACAGAATGGAGAAAAAACCTTGGGAGAAACCAGGCTCAGTCGGGGGGCCAGTTCTCCTCCAGCCAGACAAACTAGCAGTTTGATTCATGCTGCAGCAAAGTTAGATTGTGTTGTATGAACCCAGACATTTTTATGAAAACAGATACCGAAACAGAATCTTCCAAAACTCTGGGCTCAGATTTATGTTTTTGAAAGAAAACATATCCCATGCTCAACAAAACTGCATTTATTTGATCCAAAATATAGTAAAACAGTAATACTGTAAAATAATATTACAATTGTAAATGTAAAATAGATTTTCTAATGTCTTTTAATCGTGTAAAGGTATAAAATGGATTTTCAGCAGGTATTACTCTGTCACATGATCCTTCAGAATTTAAATGCTGATTTGGTGCTCAAGAAACATTTATTGTTATTATTAATGTTGAAAACAGTTGTGCTGCTTTATATTTCTGTGGAAACCGTGCTACATTTTTTAAGGATATGAAAGACATTTCAATGAAATAGAAATATTTTGTAACATCACCAATTACTTTCACTTTTGATCAATTTAATATTTCCTTGCTGAATAAAAAAAAAATATTTATATTAAAAAAAAAAAAAAAAATCTAACTGACTTGGATTCAGAAGGGCTGTATATTCATTTTGGTCATAATACTTGAACGTTGTAATCTAACTGACTGATTTAGGGACTTCTGTTAGTTTGCCTAGAAACAAAGTGTGTTTATTTGGTACAAGGTGTATACATCTGCTTTTAGAATTAAATAATCTTTTTTTTTTTTTTTTTTTTGGTGTTTGGTGTTTGCCAGGTTAGTGCCATTAAACCTTTTAAAAATATTAAATTGTTTTATTTGAGGCACTCAAACAGTTTATTTAGATAATCAATGAGCTAATCTGTATGAACCGCTTTATTTTGTATGCCCTGTAGGTGAAATAGTCTGTATTTATTATTTTTGGACAGTCTATGCACATTTTCAAAATTTTGTACATGTCATGTCAAACTATTGTTGTTATATGATAGATTTTAGATAAACATGACAATAAATGGCTTGTGTAAAAAAAAAAAAATCTAAATTCCAGTCAGATGGTCTTTTTTCCTGTTTAAGTAGCCAGTTCTTGGCCAGAATAAGATGCAGTGTGGAACAAAACTTGTGCTCTTTAGTTAAACTCTGGCTATGCATGACTAGCCTTCTCATTTTCAAATTACACTGACTGGTAAATATTTTTCCACCATCTCTATGACGAGAGATGGTTTGGAGGGGTCATGAATAATCCTGGGGCCTAATAGCGCTCTCGATCTTGGTTTCTCTCTCATGTCTGCCTGAAAACACCCATTGGTTTGAGCCACAGTGCTTCATTTTCTCTAGATGTCTCTCCTGCTTCCTTACATGCTGCGTGTTTTCATCATCGTTGTGGGACATCAATCTGTCTTCCGCGGAGCATGCAGGATTGCAGACACACGCCGGCACTTATCATACGGGGGGAGGCCTGAAAGCTGCTTCTTTCCATTACACCACATAAAAGCTGCATATACATGCACAAATAAATACAAAGAAAGCAGAAAACGTGAAAAAGAAATGTCATACTAATTAGCCCGCTAATACTTTGAGGACTGTGCCAGCTTGATAAAGGATGCTAAAGCTTATTAAAGTAAAAGCAGCGTAAGAGTAAATTAATTATTTTTATGCATTTTTTTTTTTTCAGCACAGCTTTATTTTAATCCCACTTTATGAAGTTTGCTTCTTGTAGTGTGGGTGGTGGAAAGAAAAAAAGGAAGGGGCTTTGATTGTGTCGCTGTAAGGCAGCAGGGGTCCCTGACTCAGATGCATTAACACGCCACAGGCCTTTGTTGCCACCTAGGGTCCATACCACGCTCTCGCTTTTTTGCTCGCTTTAACTCTCCCTGACGCTGCTGCACATTACTCTAGCTCACTCACTATTTCACATGAGCTTTTTTTTTTTTTTTGCACCCTTTTACAATCTCAAATGCAATTAGAATGAAGAATGTGGCATTTCATTATCATACATGTATAAGCAGTAGCCACAGGGCTGGCTGCTGCATGGAGAGTGAATGGCAGAATGAAGGCTCCAGCTTTCCCTGGAGGAGAGTGATGGAGATATCCCACAAAGCCACTGCCTGTCAGTGTGATCGGGCCCTCAGTGGCCCAGCATCTCCACCATGTCTCTGCCTCACAAAGAAAATGTCACACCGTCAGCAAAATGAGTGCCCTGTTTTAAAAAAAGAAGATTTGAAATTGAGGCTTTATAGAGTGAAGAACGTCATTTTTTATTTATTTATTTATTTACATATCGCAGTTTTCAGCAAAGTATTTCATCTGGTTGGGCATGGTTCTTTTATGCTATATAGCTGTGCTTCTCAAACTTTTCATATTCTTTAAATCAGAACAGGAAGTACAATCTAATACTGACAATGTTCCGCCCTTTTTTCAGTATTAAGCATACTGTCTCTGTTTAAGCTGAAAGGGCTAGTCCACCCAAAAATGAAAATACTGTCATCATTTACTCAGCCTCATGTAGTTCCAAACCTGTATGACTGACATTCCTCTGCTGAACACAAAAGAAGGTATTTTAAAAAGTGTTTTTAACAAAATGGTTTTAAAACACTTTGGAACAACTTGAGTTAGTAAATGATGACATAATTATGCTTGATTTATATTAATGTTTGTTTTGGCAGTTATGAAAAATCATGGTACCATAAGACTCCTCATCGGGCCTGTTTGCAGATTTGTGGAAGTACTTTATCAGACTAGCATCTAAAACCACAACATAAAATAACATTTAGAAATAATTATTTTATGGATTTTTTTTTTTTTTTTTTTTTCAGTTCTGTTCAAACACATTGATACTAAATAAATGCTTGCATTTGATCTGAATACTCTTATAGACTTGGCTACATTATGACACAAAATATATTCAAATTTGAGTGCTGAATCCAGTGTAAATGTTCTCAAGTTGAATGTGCTGGTCACAATAACACTGAAATCAGCAAGTGCAACTGAAAAACATTGTTTAAGGTCTTAACTCTTGACTATTATTGCAGTAATGATGTATATTATATAAATCAATGTAATATATACATGACTGGTCAAATAATTGAGGTAAGATATGAAGAAATATAAATTAATACAGCAAGGATGCAAATCAGCATATTAATGATTTCTGATGGATCATGTGACACTTAAAACTGGAGTAATGATGCTGTAGATTCATTTTCAAATAGAAAACAGTTATTTTAAGTTGTAATAATGTTTCTCGATATTACTGTTTTTACTGTATTTCTTATCAAATAAATGCAGCCTTGCTGAGCATAAGAGATTTATTTTAAAAACAAAAAGACTCATCAACCTCAAACTTTTAAATGGTAGTTTTTTTTGTTTTGTTTGTTTGTTTGTTTACTGGTGAGCTCCCTGTGTAGCTGGTGTCTCAAGAACAAGCAGCCAAGAAGTATCCAAGAGCCCTGATTTCACCCTGCCCCAGGATAAACACTAAATTACAAATGGGCCATGACGTGTTGGTCAACGAGTAAGCGTTTGTGTTCATGTGTGTCCATGGGAGTGTGGAAAAGCTCAGTCGAGACACTCCATGAGATTGTTAGCATGCACCGGATCGCCCTTCCCTTTTGTATCCCTTTTACTGTAAGTGCTGACTGGCCTGATGATAATGTATGGCACCAGAAGTAATTGGAAAATTGGCAGGCTTGTCAGAGAGATTTGGTGGATGGCACCGGCTGATCCGGCAGCAAGGTTCATGAGGTGTCGTCCCACCGTCAGATTTATATCGCCACACGGGCCGGCGATGGCAAAGTACCTAGAGTTCAGGAAAAAGTAACTCATTTTTCATAAAGGCCTGGCTGCATATCAAAAGTCATCCATAGACAGAGACAAGACCCATATGGGAACGACATTGCTGAATAAAGCAAAGCTGTCTGCCCAGATTAACTACTCTTGAAGCCACATATTGGACATGCATCACGTAACTGATGTTTGTATGTCTGGAAATTAAGCTGGCCTGAAGTAGTTTTCCTTATATTGTGCACTTACATCATTACAAAGCTATTACTATTTAATGAATAGGTTATTACTATGTAATTGCTATGTTGTTATGTTGTCTTGCATTTGCTTCTATAAATAAATTAAAGGGTTAGTACACCCAAGGTATCGCCCCCGAGGCATCCTAGGTGTATATGACTTTCTTCTTTCAGACGAATCCAGTCTGAGTTATATATATATATAAAAAAAATGTCTTTGATCTTTCAAGCTCTATCATTGCAGTCAGCTGGTGTTGCATTGCTTCAGTCCAAAAGATGTGAAATAAAAAGCACCCTCCCATAAAAAAATAAATTAAAAAAAGTGTCTCACATGGCTCCGGGGGGTGATCAAAGGCCTCCTGTAGCGAATCTATGTGTTTTTGTAAGAAAAAAATTGATACTCAAAACATAATAATCACTTTAATCTAGCTTGTGCTCAGTTCCGGGGGAATTACGTATGAGGTCAGCTTTGTGCATGCGCCGCTCAGAAGTGACGCATGGGGAAAGGCAGCAGAGAGATCATAACAAAACAACGGTCACTAATTAAAAGAACAAAACAAGGATTTGTAAAGCATTTGCTTCCTTTGATCCTGTAAACAAACGTTGGTTTTCACGAGATTCGCCGGCGCATGCGCAACACTGACCTCATACGTCATGCCCCCGGAACTGCTTCTGTGTACAACTGTTGGCACAAGCTAGATTAAAGTGATTATTACCTTTTGAATAAGGATATTTTTCTTACAAAAACATATTGAGTTGCTACAGGAGGCCTTTGTTCACCCCCCGGAGCCGTGTGAGACATTCTTTATGGAAGGGTGCTTTTTATTTCACGTCGTTTGGACTGAAGCAATGGAACACCCGCTGACTGCAATGATAGAGCTTGAAAGATCAAAGACAATTTTTAATATATCTCCAACTGGATTCGTCTGAAAGAAGAAAGTCATATACACCTAGGATGCCTCGGGGGTGAGTAAAACACAGCCTAATTTTCATTTTTGGGTGAACTAACCCTTTAAGAGCTTTAGAGGAAAATAGGTACTTTTAAAGTTGTCTGAAAAAATATACTCTCCTAAAGTAATTTTCTATATATTAAGAACCTTTTATTATAAAGTTATTTCTATGTAATTACAAGATAATTACTATGTAATTACTATTATAATAAGATTTGTTCCTATAAATGTATTAAGAGCTTTAAGGAACAATAGATGTTTTTAATGAGACGTCGTCAGTGTTTTGTGCTATTGATGTTTTCTGTAAGTAAAGCCATGAATCATCATGCGCTTTTCAGCTGTTTTGAATGTAGTGTGTTTGGTCAGGGCTCTGCCATCACACATGGCTGTGCGTAGATGTGTTTATTAACCTTTGGAGGAGGGGATAATTGCATCTGTCAGACTCACTTAAAAGCTGAGATGGTCATCATTTCCTGTTTGTCGTCTTCTCTAAATTTGCAGGTTGTGTAAGTGACTCTGGCATGATGTTTGCTCTTTGTTGTAGAGGCACTGAAATTACCATCATTCAGAGTTAAGCATAACATGTCAAAATAGTTTACAACCTTGGTTCATATATATATTATACGTCAAAATTAGATAAAGGAAATGTATGCAGGTAAAATAATAGAATGGACACAGCAAGGTTTTTTTTTTTTTGCACAAAAAAAGAAAAATGATAAAAAAAAAAAGATATCACTTGAGGTGTGGACATTTACTTTGTTGTTTGCGTAATTCAAACTAAAAACATTATTACTAGGCATGGATTGATCCCACTTTTTTATCTGCTGATACTAATGCCAATCCATTTTTTTCCCCTAGATTTTATTTAAGTTACTTCATTAACTTAGCTACACACTGCTTAAATATGGTTAATACCATACATATGGTTAATATTGTGTTATATACATTTTGTTTTGGATTATTAGTCACATTTCTGATTATTCAAGCTAAATCATTTATGAACTTCTTAAGAAGCTATTTTTAACATAAAATGTTCTTTTCACTTAATAGGATAATTTTGTATCTTTCAGGAGGAAGAACCACAAGAGGTTGAGGATAAGTCCGTGAAAGAGGAAGGGACTGAGCAGGAGATCCCAGACTGAAAAACTCTCAATATTACCTCACGTGAAGTAATCGTCTTGTCTACACAGCGCCATCACCTCATTTTCCTGCTGAATAGCAGGATGCAAAATAACTTTCACAAATTAAATCAACAGACGTGAACTGCCACTGCTTCACAAGACTGAAATTTTCCTCCTTTGTTAACCAGAAAAATTATTAAATGACCACAACTGCCAGCTTAAAAAATTGTCAATGCTGTGATCTCTATATATTTTTTTCAAATATGTAGGGAATTGTACAGACTCAATGTATGTTCAAGTCCACCATCATGAATGCTGCAGCTGATCATGATCTTAATATGAGCCCATTTCTACCTTAAATATACTGTATGTCCAGTAAAATCCTGTTTTTTAAAAGTATTTTTTCATACACTAATTTACATTTCCCATGACTCATGGATGTGAATATAATAATGGTATTCCTCAAACAGTGTTTCTGATTTTATTTATATATATATATATATATATATATATATATATATATATATATATATATATATATATATATATATATAATTTTTATTTTATTTCATATTTTTAAACACCCAATGCATTATACGCTGATAGTGGCTTGTGTTATATGAATCATTACTTCCTGATGTAAGAGCAAAGTCTATTTTATTATTTTTTACAAATCTCATTTTTATAAATGCGGTATATTCAAGAACATCCTTTATCATTGACAGTGTTGTTGTCTGTGCTCATGTTTTGGGCTATTCTCAGTTTTAAACATTATTTCAGTGTAAAAATAGTGGGACAATTCATCTGCTTCAATGCTTGAGTTCAAGACAAGTCTGTTTTTAGGTACTTTAAAAAATGTGACCTTCATAATAAACAATACTTGTGAATTAATTATTTCTGTTATTGATGCTAAACGCAACAGAACCATAACTATTCAGATGCCAATCAAGATAAAGGGCACTCAAAATCTCAAGAAAGAGCTATTCTCAGGGACTGACGTGCACTTTTCACAAATATATAAAAAATATAAAATACCACTTTTTTTGTTTGTTTGTTTTTTGTTGTTGTTGTTTAATGGTCAGTGAAAGGAGATGATTAATGTTGATCATCAACCTTCGGATATTTACAGAAGAGGATTAGGGCCAAGCAATAATAATAATAATAATAAAAAAAAAAACATCTCGAGATTAAAGTAATTATAATGCGATATTAAACTCCTTAAATTTCAAGAAAAAAGTCAAAATAAAATGTTGAAAATTAAATGACAAAATTTCAAGAAAAAAGTAGTTTAGAGAAAATAAAAGTTAAATTTACAGAAAAAAAGTCAAAATAAAATGTTGAGAATGAACTCATTAAATTACCAGGAAAGAAAGGTGTTGTTTGGAGAAAATGTCCAAATTAAATGTTAAGAATAAACATATTAAATTACGAGAATAAAGTCAAAATAAAATGCTGAGAATAAACACTCGTGTGATGTTAATTTTATGTCGTTGGACAGTGTTAATCAGCGTCTGCAGTGTGGTAGTTCGTAGAGAGTATTGCTCGCGTATGTGTTTGACCAGAGTTCGATTCCACTTTTATGCTACATCCACGAGCATTACTCGCTACGCCACTGCAATTTTTCAAATAATTATCGAAACACAATGACTTTTCGCTTGAAGTTTAACAAGTTTTTTCTCGAAACACAATGAGTTTATTCTCAACATTTTATTTCAAAAATGTTCTCGTAATTTAACAAGTTTAATATCGCATTATAAGAACTTTAATCTCAAGATGTTTTTTTTTTTTATTATTGCTTGGCCCTAATCCTCTTCCATAGATATCAAACTAGGGATGTTCCGATCGATCAGCCAGAGATCGGTATCGGCCGATAATCACATTTTATGACTCGATTGGTACTCACTACACTTGGCCGATCTCACGAACCGACGCCATTGGCTATGTGTAGTACGGCGTAGCCTGACGTGCACCTCTCCAAAAATCTAACAGTGCATCAATTCTACGCAGACTACAAGCGCTGTGATTGGTCTGCTAGAACCTCTCCCTCCGTATGTACTTGAGTTTTGTGTGTGTTTTTGTGCACTTTAATATATTTTAATGTTACACCTTCTTATATAAAATAAAGCAAGAACAAGTGTCTTATCATTTATTATTCTACATAGCATTATACATCACTAACGTTAATTGTCCGCGACCAACAATGTTGATCTGCCGTGGTACAAGTCATTGCGGTGATTGAAAGAATGCCATCTTCTCTTGTTCCGTTGTTGTCTCCTTTTTGTAGTTTTAAATAATTATTTGATATTTATTTGCCGCCATCACGGCTATAATGCTTCTCTGATGAGCCGCTTCTTCTTCGGCTTTTGTCATGGTACTGTGGGTTACACCAGCAACATGCCGTGGACACTGCAGACTATGCGGTTTGCATGTGTACTGCATGTCGACGCAGGCAACGACGCAGACGCATAAATGAAAACTGACGCATAGCCTATGGTGTAAAGGCTACGGTGTAGGTCCGATGCAGAAGTAAAATCAGCCTTAAGGGGTAACAGTAACATAGGCTAATATGCTGATCATGGGCTGCTTTTAAATGAACATTTATTTATCAAACAAAATATCTTCTTTGGCCATATATATTAGCCTACTCAATAGCATTAACACAGGCTTTATTCCTTCAAACTTTATCTGGAATGTCACCGTTTCTGTCACTGCAACTTCCCGATCAGGCAAACGAACGAACACAACACACACACACACACACACAAAACCATCTGCCCGATGAAAAGAAAACTGTATTTAAAAAAAAAAAAAAAAAAAAAAAAAAAAGGTAATATTTGTATCATTTATGATTTATTATATCCACCCGTGTCCCACCTGCAAATAATCAGAATGCATTTTTTTATTTCCCGACCCATGGATTATCCGCAGCACCCGTGGATATAACCTGTTTTGTTCTTTCAGTAGTTAAAATGTTTCCATTTATTTTTACGCTTCAGTCTTATATTGGACAGTATAAAACCTTTTGTGTTGCATCAGACTTCTCCATGTTGAAGTTTAAATGTTTCTATTTATTTTGTCCTCTCTCTAACTTTGGACAATATTGTTAAATTAAACCTATGAGTTGCTAACTACTCCAATTAGTTCTTTTAGGAGTTTATTTATTTTTATGTTTATTTTGTCCTCCACAGTATAAATTTGCAGCATTTTTGTTTTCTGCTGTTTTGTTGTTTCTGTAGGCTAGTTGTTAAAATAACCGCGTCATCCACAGCTCTAAACTTGCGTCCAGAGAGAGAGAGAGAGAGAAAAAAAAAAACACTCTGAAAGGGCTTAAATAAAGTGCATTTAGCTTTTAATAAAAATACTAGAAGATATAGCTCTGAAAGACATTTACCATAAACGACCCTAAGAGCCCTAAGAGCTGCTGTATTACGGCTTGCGGTCCAGATGGATGCTGGGGTGCGGATGTGCTCCACCTTTTGAAACTCAGTTATATAGGTATTTAAGGATAAAAGACTCAAGTTGCTTTTAAAATTTTCGAGAGTCCTTTTCCTCGAGTCGAGTCAAGTCTGTAGTCATTTCAGGTAGAGTCTGAGTCAAGTCTGAAGTCTATAAAAATGCGACTCGAGTCCGAGTCACTAACTCGAGTGCCCATCTCTGACTTGAAGCATCAGAATCAGCATCAGCCAATCACCATGACAAGAAATCGGTACTCTGTATCGGCTACAAAAATCCTGATCGGAGCATCCCTATTTCAAACTAAACTATTTTTTTTAAATGATTTTTATGAATTTGAATTTTTTTATCATTAATTTGGAATTTTAATAGTAATTATCTAGTAGTAAACATTCATTAAATATCCTATATATATATATATATATATATATATAATTATTATTATTATTATTTTTTTTTTAAGATTATTCAGTAAGATTATTTGTGTATCTGCAATGAAATGACTATTTTGTGCCACTGTTTTACAATGGGTATCATTGTTGAGGACAAGTTGTGGGACATCGCTAAATATTATTCACTACAGTGAACTGAATATCAATTTAATAGCTAATGTCAGAATTATGATACTACATGATTTTAATTCCTTAGACAGGCCACAATCTTCATTTTAAGGGGCATACAGATGTGTTTAAATCTGGCTACTTTAAATATAATATAAATTTTATTTTAGATATGTTTAATCTATTGGTTCACACAAAAAAAAAAGAAAAAAAAAAAAGAAAAAGCTTTAAATAGGTAATGGGACATCAAAGTGTACAATATTCTTAGAAAGTGCTGAAGACGTTTCCCAGATCTTATAAAATATCACTGAGCGTAATGATTTGATCATGAAAGTATTACTTTCATCACTCGATAGAGTGACGCTTGCCAGTGGGCAAACCAACATGTCTTTATCCAGCTCTGTCCTGTCTGTTACTCACTGTGCACAAGTCATTTAACCATTCTCTCACACCACAGGAGCAAGAGAAGAACATTCATGCCATTTTATCCTAGTATCTCATTGCCTCACAAAGCTTCTACTCACCTCACCCTGTCAGGGAATCTGGCTTGCATTCTGACATTAATGCATTGAGGGGTGTAATTCCAATTTGTTCCAAGGCAACGACTAATTTGCCCATTTCAAGGCCGTGCAGGAGGAACCCCTGTAAGGCCACAGAACCATGAAAGACATTATCTGAAAGGCTCTGTTTCTTAGTTTTTCTTTTTTTTTTTTTTTTTTTTTTTTTTTTATGAAGGCAAAGGATTTTGTGTTGCACTGGCGATTGATGCACATTGATGACACTTCGCTGCAACCGTTCATGACAGACCCCCTGAATCTGAGCGCTCAGCATGCAGCATGCAGAGTGTGTCATTAGGGTTGTAATAATGGTAGTGGGTGTGCTTATGTCAGAATGGCCTTCTCTTTCAAAACCCCCATGCCCCCTTCCACAATCTGATTACAACCTCTGCATAATAAAGAGGCCTGTAATGGTGACTTCATGTTCAGTGCTTTGCTTAGCTAGCGTATGTTTTAGCCATGAGAACTCAAAAACTACCATCAGTAAGAGTACTTGATGACATAGGTTGTGCAATGTTAATATGAATGCAGCTGAAGAAAGTGTTGTCATCATGATAGTCTGAAGCAAGGAGGTCTAAAACGAAGCAGACATTTCCAATCATTTCAATGGAAGTTGCTTGGCTGGTGCAGGATTTATCATAACTATGCGATGTCACTGATAAAAAAATTTATTAAAATGAAATAGTTAAGTATACTGCTTGCAAAAATGTTACTGTCTAGTTATCTACCGACAGAGGCATTAATGAATATATGGTAACCTGTCAAACATATATAAAAATATATAGAAATAGACTCATTTTTATTATTTTTAACAATATACTAAGATAAACTAAAATAAAAAACTATAGAAAAATATTTAAAAAAAAATACTAAAAATGATTTAAAAAACAAGTTACTAAAACTTTAAAATTAAAATTAAAGATTTTATAAAATAAAATCTGATTCAAATATAAAATCTATATATTCTAAAGTCTCACTCTTTCTGTGTATTTATATCTACTAAATTAAAATAGATATATTAAATGTACTTGTTCCTTTGTTTTTTTTTTGTTTTTTAAAAAAACATTTTACTTCACCAATAATATCATACTATATATATATATATATATTTTTTTTTTTTTACAATTTTATAAGGCTTAACACTTCTATGTTTAATAACATGACATCTTTAACAACATTTATTTTTGTATATAAATTTAAATAAATAAATAAAAAATACACAGAGTCTATCTCTGGCTAAGCATAAATGTTTTTTGTTGTTGTTGTTTTTTTCCCTAACCTCTTATTTTAAATATCCATCGTACTGTGAAGGAAAAGTGCTTAAAAGATTTCTAAAAAAAAAAAAAAAAAAACCTTCCCATCAAGTTTTATACACATAAACACAGAGTTTCCACACTGAAATGAGCCGTCATCTGCTAATCACGCTGATCTTTGCTCTGACAGCCTCCACATCATTCTCAGTCTGTCAGTCTGCTTCTAATATTTCTGCTGAGGGAATTAATTCAGTAAAGATTCACTTGTGAGGCAGCACGACATTTCAATCAGAGTTCTGAATATCCACAGTTGTTCTCGCTCCTTGTCCCCGTCTTTTAATTGCTTCAAATAATGCTTAAAATAACATCACCTTGGTATCTAAACGCTGTGGATGACCTTTTCCAGACTGTGTAGTGCTGTGACATAGTCATTTTCCAGCCCTTAATGTACTCAGAGAGTACTCTATTCAGGGGGTGAACGTTCACGGGGTGCTAATCTCTACCTCTCAACACCTCATTCCACACGTAGTCATTAGGAGAGGAGGGTCTTAAAAGGCTTCCTGACACACTGGAGTTTGACATGTTAATAACTCTTATTTCAAACATATTGTGAGAAATACTGTATCTAAGATGACCATGTAAAATGTAATGTGATTTTCTGTTCTTTAAGGTTTGTAGAGGTTAGGCCTTACATTAAGAAGGTTCTATCTGTTAAATAAAGCAGACATGACAGCAATGGGTGTGTTTTAGGGTATTATATAATTGTTGCCTTGTAGATTACATCAGTGCTATGCATCAATGTTATTAGGATATCAATGCATCAATATTATTAGGACAAGTCAAGCATTCAAGTTTGAAACATAACACAGAAGAAATAAAATCCTAAAGAATTATATTGTGAACAATAAATCCAAATAACTACATCTGAATTCAAAATGATGAAAATTACACAGTTCTATCACATATTTATGCACAATATTTAAATGAACAGTTCATCTAAAAATGTACATTTGCAAAAATATTTACTTACCCTCAGGCCATCCAAGATGTAGATGAGTTTGTTCATCAGAACAGATTTTGACAAATTTAGCTTTGCATCACTTGCTCAACAATGGATCCTACAGTGAATGGGTGCCGTCAGAATGAAAGTCCAAACAGCTGATAAAAACATTACAATAATCAAAACGTAATCCACAAGACTTCAGTCCATCAATTAACATCTTGTGAAGCAAAAAGCTGTATGTTTGTAAGAAACAAATCCACCGCTTCTGGACAAAATATGATTCCACAATCATAATCAAACCCTGAAACTGGAGCGATCATTTTACTTGCTATAAGCGTTTCATACATATTCTCTGTAAAATGACTGAACTACAGCATGTCAAATTTGAAAATAATTAGCAAAAATCATTTCCATTCACTACAGCTTTCCACTTGATGATGTCTATATCCAGATTATATCATACATAGCATTTCAAGACTCCATACATACACAAATGACTCTTCAAACATTATTTCTTTATTATATTGTTTTTTTTTTTGTTTTTGTTTTTTACATTAACTTTGTATGTTCTTTGCAAATGAATGCTTAAACACGTTTTAGATTTTTTTTTTTTTTTTTTTTTTTTTACTTTTTTCATCACTTTTCACAGTTTACATCACCTCTACATAGAGAAAATCTATCACAAGCACACTCATTAAAAGTCACATAGGCAGAAAGTAAACGTGTCCTTCTTTCATCTTTGGCAATGTGCCTGTTTGCGGTGTAAATTAGTTTGCTGTGAGTGTTGACTGCTGACCTGAAGGGAACAAAATCCTGTGGAAATCTGAGTCAATGAAAATGCTCCAGATCGGCAGATCCTTTCATCTATGACACTTCATGCACCAGCCAGTGGCCATTATACTCAAAACTGGCTTATTGTATCCTTAAATAACCTAAGAAATCTATATACCATTCAAAAGCAATGAGAAAATATATTAAATGGCTGCATTTATTTGGTCAATATTACATGTATTATTCCAGTCTTCAGAGTCACATGATGCTTCAGAAATCATTAATATGCTGATTATCAATATTGATTTTTGTTGATTTGTGTAAAACATAATACTCTTTTTTTTTCTTTGATAAAGGTTCAAAAGAACAGCATTAGTTTGAAACCAAAATAATAATTGCCCAATAATTATAAATGTCTTAACAGTAGGGGGAAAAAAATGAACAGTAGTGTATGTAAAATATTGAACATTATTTCTACTCATCTACGGAAGAACAGAAATCTATCATTGCATGTTTACCTTTTCTTGATGTTTGTTTGGGTTACAGTTCTTAAACTCTCAGATGAGGCAATAATAGAATGAGGTCATCATAAAGACACAGGTAAGGTAATCCATGAAGTTTTTATAATAGGAATATATGATTCTGATTGGTCAATCATGATATTTTGGATTTAAATATTCTGCATAATTATGATCAACTGTATATTTGACCATTGTTCCTTGCAAAGTGTTCTAAACAGTTACATTTTAAAATATGATAACACTAACAGTTCATACAGTGATTTAAACATACGTGTACAAAAGGTCATCTGTATGGTTGACATCAATCAGATAGGATTATTAAATAATTAAATAACATTGTAGCACTAAAGTATCTCCTCAAATCCCTCCTGTTGTCCTCCTATCTCATGACCCTGTCTCTATTTTTGAGTCACTTGCAGTCAAGACACCAAGGTTTCTGCTGTCCTTGGTCCCTGTAAAATTTACACCTATATAAAAAGGTAAATACCCTGCGAAGTCTTACTGATATAAGCTACTGATCGTCTCCCTATTACAGTTTTATGGACTGTGTAATTTAGATGGACCCAGCATGGCTTCCTATAACTCCCTTTGCTCCTCCCAGTCCTCTGCGCTGTCTTTACAGAATGCTGATCTCAAATGCATTATCTCTTATGAAGGTACACACTGTTTGGAAGATAACATGCAGGAAGTCCTCACTCCTGTGATAAACAAAATTGAATTTACTGTTCAATCTTAAATGAAAGAATTACATTTTCTAGAATTTGCAACTGGGGTACAGATACAAAGGCACTTTTAAATGTAGTGGATATATTTATTCATATAGCGTCAGTTCTCTACGGTTGCATCAGAATTTTGATAAGAGGCCTTTATACAGCGGCATCCCATGACTTTTTCAAAGAAATAGAAGCAAATGTTGTTGTTGTTATTATGAGAGTTATTAGATATTCAAGATAAACCATTATCTAAAATGGAATAAACCACTTAAAATGTTACATTTTATCATCCTGATTTTTCACCTTTGACACTCTTTTATTTACAATACAAATCAGATCAATCATTGTAAAATACTGTAGCTAAGGTTTTTTTTTTTTTTTGGTAGTTTACCAGCAAAGAATATCCAACAATCATCCTGAATTTTATGTGTTTGTGCCTTTTGTGAAAGGTTAAAATTAGTTCTCTTAAAGGAAGTTGTCTCCTTGAGCTGTTTACTTGTGTCACTGCACTATCAGCTATGGCCTGAAGGAGGCTAAGGTGTGGGATTATGTAGTGCTGTGACAGTGGGAGAAGACGGTGTCCTTGCCTTTGGGAGAAAAAATGGACTCATATATTGAGAGTCTTGAGAGACGGTTGTTTGAGACACTAGGGGACAGTGTTTCCTGCTCGGGACAATGATGGGCAGCCCAAATGCCAGTGACTGACCATCATTGACTAATCATACAGTTAAAAACTCATTTTCAACCTGTCCTCCACAGGACGTGTTACATCTGTATGGTGCTTTCCACACATTTTCTTGTATTTCTCAAATGTTCAGTGATTGAGCATAGATGCAGAGATGATTTTAAGAAATCAAACTAAATATATTATTTTCTATTGATTTCATATGACAGTTGCTGTGTTTTGTTAACAGTGCAGGTTTTTTCTTGCACTTTTAACAAAATTTGTAGCATGTTTTAATATAGTTAAATGTTATCTAGCTATCATTAATAAACATCAAAGATGATTAAATAAAAAAATCTAAAATTGAAAAGAAATTATAGGTAATGGGTTGTAAATTAGTCTAAGTCATCACTTAGTATTTCTTTATATATATATATATATATATATATATATATATATATATATATATATATATATATATATAAAATTTATGAGAAGGTCATGAACTCTGAGGTGGGACAGGGTCTCAGACATGTGATGTCTTTAAAACTATCTGCTTTTCATGCTAGTTGTAAATGTAGTTATAGTTTTAGTCAGATTGTATTTTTTTTTTTCAGTCTAGTTTTAAAACTTGATTTGAATTGCTAATTTATTTTATGCAAAAATACAGTCTTAGACGAAACAAGCAAATCACTAAGTAACAAACTGAGGCTGTACACCGCTGCTTATCTTTAAGCTGAGAGGCACTCACTTTATGCAGAAATGCTATCCCACTGAGCTCACAATGTGTTGCAAATGCCACATCTAATGCACTCTGTATCTGTACCACATACATTGTAACATTAGGCTACTTGCCTCTCATGTTTCCCTCCTCATCATCCATTAAGCTGTGAGGGGAACATCACTACTTGGGGAGGCATGTAGTGAAGATACCTAATCTCTCAACCTACATTTTCATTATTTCAAGATTGTAAGAACCGGACAGTAGCATTCAAGTATGTCATGCATTTATTTTGCATGTGGCAGTCATGCCTGTTTAAATATATGGGTGACACTTTTTAACTCAGTACAGGGTTTCCATCTGGGGTCCAGGGACAGTAAAATGGTTCCAGGGTGTTTATGTAAAATTCAAAAGAAAAAGTTAATAGTACAACTGTTTATTTTCAGGTTTACATATATCTAATATTATTATAAAAGTAGGTAGAAAAATTGCTTTGGCTTCAGTACAATAAAACATTTAATTTAGCATTATTTAATCTTTATGCATAAAAATATATAAATGTATATATACATATTTATCTACTTTTATATCCTTGAAGTTTGAAAACCTCTGAATTAATAGTTCATTTTGGAGTTAGGAGTTTTTCAGGTGTTTTTTAAATAATTTTAAGCAAGGAAGCTCTGAACTGATCAAAAGTGAGAGTAAAAACATTTATAATGTTACAAAAGAGTTCTGATTTTATTTAAAAAAAAAATGCAAATATTTTTTTTCTTTTGATCTTTCTATTTATCAAAAAAAACACACACACACAAAAAAACAACAATATTAGGCAGCACAACTGTTTTCAACAATAAATGTTCAACAAATAATAAATGTTTCTTGAGCACCAAATCAACATTTGTGAAGGATCATGTGACACTAAGACTGGAGTAACAGCTGGAGTACATTACAAGAATAAATTATATTAAAATAGAAAAGAGTTACATTAAATTGTAATATTTCACAATATTACTGTTTTTACTGTATTTTTAATCAAATAATTGCAGCCTTGGTGAGACTTATCCGAACGTTAGTGCCCTGCAGTGGACTTCACATGATATTCCGCCATTATTCCAGTTCCAAGGGAATGTACACGTTACATTCAAAGGGCATTAAAGTGCACGAGATGTGAATTTAAATTGTATTTATTTATAGTTGTAGGCCTATATTATGTCACACTTCACACTTCTCTAGTAAGTTTTGTCTGTGTGTGAAGACAGTAGCGCAAATCAGTGAATGAATGTTCTGAAGTGATGAACTTCAAGTGATGAAGAATGAACTTGAATGGAATTGAATGAAATAAAGTTGAATAAACTTCAACTTTACTGTTCAGTGCACTGATGTCAAACTCATTTTGGATAATAAAGTTTATTGTTAAATTGTTAAATGCCCTGCCTCCATTACATATATTTGTCAGTCAATATTTGATCACCACATTTGAGTGATCATTGCAAAAAATGTGATTATGTATATATATATATATATATATATATATATATATATATATATATATATATTCTGTTCATGTATATACTGTATTCTTTATATAGTACCAGTCAAAAGTTTGGACACACGAATGGGAAAGTGTCCAAACTTTTGACTGGTACAGTACTATAATATATACAAAGAATATCAGCTGATATATCGATATCGACCTTTTTTTACTCCCTAATATTGGTATCGGCCCCCAAAAAACCCATATCGGTCGGGCTCTACAAGACACTCACAAAACCATTAAAAAACCTACCAACCAGTTTAAATATGGCAATCGGTGATCAGCATGCACTTAAATAAATTTGCTTTAAAGCTGCATTCAAAATCCACCTGCCTTAAAAATTTAAGGGGGAATGACTCTTCTAGCAATGTCTGTTGCTAACTGGCTCATGGGTGTACATGTTCCACCTAGATGAAATGCATTATGTGTACAATTGCAGATAATACGAGCAGTGAGATGTTGAAACGTTTCCCAAGACTCCTCAGGCCTATATTTGCAGGAAGGCTCCATTATTAAATGGCCACAGTGTTCTAGCGCTCTCCATGACCTGCCAAGGATAAAGAATCTGTTTACTGTAAATTGCAACCCACTCCCCCCCAAATACCATCTGCCACTTAGAAGGCCGCTGTGTTAGCACTGGCTAAAAATAGACCTTCTGATTGGCTCCTGAAGGGAAAAGGGCCCACATCACCCAAAAAGCTTCTGGATTTGATGGATAACCCAAATGAACATTGGCACGGGGTCGCCATCATTGAAGCCGCCTCCATTCAAATCAGTTAGCTAATTTTGTTATTCAGGATGAACAGGCAAACAGAAGATAAGCAAATGACAGAAAGAGCATTTCAAGAATGAAAGCAACTTTTTTTTCTTCTTCTTCTATTATCTCCACAGTGCTCTCTAGGGTGGGTTTGCTGGCCCAGCCACCTGTAATTGGCTTATCCTGCTTTCGCTCTAACTCTGTCACCGTGATTTGCCAGTTTGGTGATATGAGGAGACAGAATTGCTGCTTTTGTGTCTCTTTGTGTTTGACTTTATGGGCTGTGGTAAAGTGTAACAGAGAGCAGATATGCTGAGGGTGATTCAAACATTGTGGCTCCCTCCTGCTATGCAGTAATGGCACAAAGCGTTTATGGGTGAAGTGAGAGCGCTGCAGTCTTCTCATTTCCTAGGAGACTGACTCCCCTACAACATCCATTTACACTTGTCATACTGACTATTTCAATAAACACCTAGAAAAAAGTCTGTAGGTGTAGCCATGCTAGCAACTGAGTAGAGGAACTCAATATTTTCAATGGGGTTGCCAATGAAAAAAGGATCGCATGAGTGAAAAATAAAAAATACAGGGATCTATGCTGCTACACCACACCCAATTCCCAAGACATTATGGACAAAACCAAATGCCCCATTCACAACGTACAGGATAACATATTTTTCCTTTACAACAAAGAACATTCACCTCTTTCAAAAACAACAGAACTTTAAAATAAGATGAGCACAACACTTTCAAGATAAAGCAAACTTCTGTCGCATCTACACTCATCGGCCACTTAATTAAGTACATCTGCTTGGTAACACAAATTGCTAATCAGCCAATCATATAGCAGCAACTCAATGCATTTAGGCATCTAGATATGGTGAAGACGACTTGCTGAAGTTCAAACTAAGCATCAGAATGGGGAAGAAATGGGATTTAAGTAACTTTGAAAGTGGAATGGTTGTTGGTGCTAGACGGGCTGGTCTGAGTATTTCAAAAACTGCTTAGAGATGATAGAAAGGCAACAGTCACTCAAATAACCACTCGTTACAACCAAGGTATGCAGAACACCATCTCTGAATGCACAACACGTCAAACCCTGAAGCAGATAGGCTACAGCAGCAGAAGACCACACCGGGTGCCGCTTCTGTCAGTTAAGAACAGGAAACGGAGGCTACAATTTGCACAGGCTCACCAAAATTGGACAATAGAAGATTGGAAAAACGCTGCCTGGTCTGATGAGTCTCGATTTCTGCTGCGAGATTCAGATGGTAGGGTCAGAATTTGGTGTAAAGAACATGAAAGCATGGATCCATCCTGCCTTGCCTCAACGGTTCAGGCTGCTGGTGGTGGTGTAATGTGTGGGGGATATCTTCTTGGCACACTTTGGGCCCCTTAGTACCAATTGAGCATCGTTTAAACACCACAGCCTACCTGAGTATTGTTGCTGACCATGTTCATTCCTTTATTACTACAGTGTACCCATCTTCTGATGGTTACTTCCAGCAGGATAATGCACCATGTCACAAAGCTCAAATCAACTCAGACTGGTTTCTTGAACATGACAATGAGTTCTCTTTACTCAAATGGCCTCCACAGTCACCAGATCTCAATCCAATAGAGCAGCTTTGGGATGTGGTGGAACGGGAGATTCGCATCATGGATGTGCAGCTGACAAATCTGCAACAACTGCGCGATGCTTTCATGTCAATATGAACCAAAATCTAAGGAATGTTTCCAATGCCTTGTTGAATCTATGCCACGAAGAACTAAGGCAGTTCTGAAGGCAAAAGGGGGTCCAACCTGATACAAGCAAGGTCTACCTAATAAAGTGGCCAGTGAGTGTATAATCATCTGCAGACGGAGGCCATACCTTCAGCATGGAGATGTATTTAAAGGTCACCAGTGATTTTACAAGAGCCGTTAATGGTGCCGCTGCATTTGAGTGAATCGGCCGATCTGTCAGAGAGAGGCTTGTTTATGAGTGCTTGGTTGCCCCCTCCTGTCCTGCCCATGCACAGAGCTCATTCCAGTGGCCGTAAAAGTCCACAATTGCTCCGATTCATCAAAGAATTAGCAGGAATGATACGGCTCTACTGAGGTGCTCTTAACAGATCCAGGTGCAGATAGAAAGAGAGGGCATGTGAGGTGTTCAAATTAGCATGGATCTCGACAAGACAATAGTTGAAACAATAGTATAGCAGCACTGGATGATAAAACTAAGCACAATGGAAGATATATGCTTCCGTTCAAAAAAGGTTTTAGTCTGTAAGATATTTTATATATGTAGGTTTGTTGTTGTTGTTGTTGTATTATTGCAACTATTATGCTCATCAAGGCTGCATTTAGTTGATGAAAAAAATTAATAATAATAAATACAGTAAAAACAGTAATGTTGTGAAATATTATTGCAATTTAAAATTATGTTCTATTTTAATATATATTAAAATATAACTTATTCCTGTGATGCAAAGCTGACTTTTTTGCATCATTATTCCAATCGTCAGTGTCAAATGATGCTTCAGAAATCATTCTAATATGCTAATTTGCCACTCAACAAACATTTCTTATTATTATCAATGGTGAAAACATTAAGCAGCTTAATATTTTTGTGGAAACTTTGCTACATTTTTGCAGGATTCTTTGATAAATTGAAAAAAAAAATCAAAAGAACAGCAGTGAATATAAATCTTGTGTAAAAGTATAAATGTCTTTAATGTTACTTAATGCATCCTTGATGAAAGAAATGTATGACTAATATCATGATAAGACACACCACTGGCCTATGATATGTAATTTGACACAAATTGAAAAGCTTGAGTTAAAGGGAAATGTGTTTGGAGTACAAGTGTATTCTCAAAGGATTTGCATTATGTACTAGCACAGTTCACTTCATTTAACATAGTTACCCATAGCCTGCTAACCAATTAAAGTTTGTAGTGCTTTTTTAATCTTAATCAACCTGTTGCAGTGATATTCATCCATGGAAACAGCTCTTCTTGGCCACTTAAGACCACATGCACACAACAGGAAATGCCAAAGTGCAGTGCCCTTAATGTACACTAAATCCACACAAAGTGTATCCCATCATGCATCATGTTCTTGAAATAAATTGCAGAAACCTTTCCAGTGTGAGTTAAATATATATAATAATGAGATATTACATATAATTTGGTAATAAAAAATAAAATAAAAAATAGTTGCGCATTTTATTGGTGCAAAGATGAGTATGATACTTTAGATGTGTCTTTTTGCTACAACATTTACAACTGCTTTTTATCACTTAATTAAAACTTTTAATTAGAACACAATTAGCACCACGATTACTAAATTGTGTGATCTAGGGACTACTAAACAGACATTTAGAAGTTTATTTTAAAATGCAAATTATTGAAAATAAAAATAAAGCTTTGTAAACATTCGCAATTTTACAACACTACAAGTGTGATGAAAAAGTTCTGCACACACTTGTGGTCTTCACCAGGGGCGTAGCCATCATTTCAGAAGTGAGGGGGACAGAAATGTCAAATGATGGATATGTATATACATTTGACATTTTAATATATACTTTATTAATTTTTTACCTGGAGATCTCCCATGTATTCTATGCCCATGGTCTTCAAACCCACTTGAACACTTGGGCCAAAAACGTGAAATACAGTGGTCAAGTGCAAATGTGTACAAACCCAAAGTCACTTGTTTCAATCTTGAATGAATTAGCAGGTTGGAATGAATTGGTTGAATGAATGAATCAACAACTCACTCATTAAGAGTCAGTTGCCATCCCCTACAAGCATACCGATGTAACCTGCAGAAAGAGTACCTGAAAAATGCCTCCACTAATGAACAGACTGGGAGAAGGAGAGCGATACAAACAGTGAAATAGTGTTGTCGGACTTTTTTTTTCTTTTCTTTTTTTTTTAAGCACTCTCGGAGATTCAGTGACCAGTTAACTATTACATGATGTACTATAGTGTCAATAATGACCTGAAGGTCATATGAGCGAGCAGTATTTTAAAAGGAAAGCAGTACTGTTCAGAGAAAGTAGTTTGGGGGACTTGAAGCATTAGCATCCTCTGGAACTCAGGCAATTGGTTGTCAGCACCTCATTGCAATGGTGGGGCTTGTGTTGGATGATTCTGCTTGACTGGCATGCAAAGCCCATCACTCTCACATCTGAATTGCCCCCGATAAGGCTTAATTACCATAAGTTTATTTTCTCCTATTAAGGTGGGCTGTCTAAAACAAAGGCCAGATGATTATTTTGCTTGATCATTGTACCATTCAAAGTGACGACTGCAAAAGGAAGGGAAACAATGGGCTTTCCCAGAGGATCCCAGAGGCTGACATGCATACAGTAACAGGACTGGTGACACTGACGCGAGATCAGTGCGGCCAGGCCTGACAGTACACCCATGGGACGCACAAGAGCTCAGAGACACTGAATCTGAGCCTGTCAAGGCTGTCTATAGGTTTGAATGGCTGCAGTCCACCAAGGATTTTGCATTTCAGCGGCCCGTCACTGTCAGACAATAGCAACGTATTTGGTTGCTGGATAACAATATGATTTGTGTGATATGTAATATTACATGTTACTAATATTAATGCACTGACAAGAAAGGGCGTTTTATACATTTTATACATATGTAATTATACATCTAATAAAGCAAAGTAGGAACATTAAATTACCTGAAAAAATATTATAAATGCCCTTCTGAACATGTTATGGAAGCTAGTTGCCAGTATTGATGCTTCCAATACGTGTTTTAACCCTATAGCCTACTGTAAGTAGTTGATCCATGAATTTCTAAGTCTTCTAAATTAATAATAAGATCAAAACATTGCTGAAAAAGGCTTTAGTATAATTTCAAAACTATATATATATATATATATATATATATATATATATATATATATATATATATACACATACATACACACACACACACACACACACACACACATATATATATATATATATATATATATATATGTGAGTGTGTGTGTGTGTGTGTGTGTGTGTGTATCATTTATATCATATATTGTCACAATAATATGCTGTTACAAAGATGTCAATGATTTACATTACAAGCTTCATATGAGCTTCATATTCTAACTATATCACACTATACGTATGGACCATAAAAGCATGATGTATCAAATACTATACAAAATATAAAACAAATGAAACTTTCTTGCAAATTGACTGAAGGTTCAACCGGGTTTTAAACCGCTCAATTAAAAAAAAAAAAAAAAAAATCTGGCTTTACAGGGTTAACTATTTTAACCAGCAATATTTCCTTGGAACAGCAGCTTTAACCTAGTTTTGCTAGTCAACAGCGCACTCACTAGCACCTTTGTCTAAGCTGGCCTTTTTAAAGGTCTGCTTGAAAAGGATGTAATGCAACCACCACTTCTAAGCAAAGATTTCATGGTAGTTTGTTGGACCAGAGGTGTTTGCATAGAGGATTATGCGACATGAAAATGGGCATTGAATGCTACAATAGCAACACAACTAATAACGAGAGAAAACATGGGATTACATGTGGTTTTCTGCCCCTTAATGTGATTCTTAATGACAGTTTTACCTTTTTATGCACTTCAGTGAGGACAGTGGCGAGGTTGAGATTAGAGAGAATGTATTTTGCCTCAAAAGCCGATTAGCCTGATTTGAAACAGAGCCAAATTGAGTCTCTTCTGTTCTCATTCACAAAGACTGGGCAACAAAACGTGAAATAATCAGAGCAAGGCTTTGTTACCTAACGTTCTTTCTGTTTTCATATTACAGCAGAACAGATTTTCATA
Source organism: allo-octoploid hybrid of Carassius auratus x Cyprinus carpio (assembly GCA_024542945.1). Lineage (NCBI taxonomy): Eukaryota > Metazoa > Chordata > Actinopteri > Cypriniformes > allo-octoploid hybrid of Carassius auratus x Cyprinus carpio. Next base: position 12,001,169 of record CM045060.1, on the reverse strand, counting down.
AACCCTCAATACATTCAACACCTTTAAAGGAAAATTAGTCAAATTAGTCAAAGATGTACACTATGGATGTTAGATTTCCATTTGCATTTACAGAACTTAAATTATAAGAGGGAATTTGTTGCCTCCTCGCTTATTTCTGTTGATCCTGACTGCCATCTGGTGGTTTTACAGGACACTACTGCTAAACGTGCAGGTAGTTCTTTAGACATTAAGGTTTGATATCTCAGCGAACTTTGAATTTAAAATACAGTTTGAGGTAGTTCAGACATAGCCTGGAAATATTTTCTGGGGTAATTCATGTTTTTGGGCAAAATGCTGTCTAGTCTTTTTTTGTTTGTTTGTTTTAGAGTGTCTCTAAATCCAAATGAGCCTCATTACCTTTCCGGGTGTAGCATGTGTTCTACATCCCTGCTAAATGGACGACAAACTCCAACCTTTATCAAATTCACATTATGTGTGACAACTGATGAGCAACTATGAACTATTATAATTTGATATATAACAGTTAATGGTTAAATAATGATTATTATTAATAACTGAAAATAATATATACTAGCATCACTTTATTATTATTTGGGTAACTTAGCCTTGACCACTGACCAACAAATGGAAATACAGTGCATAGACAAGTACTTACCTTAGCGTTTATCTTGAAATTATGGAGGAACACCTTCTGTATCCATTTTCAAGAAGAATGGTAACACCTGGAAAGCAAATTTGTGTTGAGTTCACAGTAAGCCTACAGCTAAATGAGAAGTTTGTTGTAAAGCACAGCATAACATCGTTATACACAAAAGAGGAAATAGAGGAGAGACGGACAGAGAGAGCAGGCAACTGAAGGTAAATGGCAACATTTTAAAAGACTTCTACCCCCAAGTACAGTAAATCCTAAATTCTTCTCAGGAGAACGTGATTAACCCTCTGCTATTGTTCATTTCTTCTTCTGGTATTAATGGCGGTTAGCAGACCAACTTGAATGGAGCATTCCCGCCACTATTGTTCATTTGCCCAATCGCATTTCGAGAGTGGTCCCCGTTAAAAATCGCGTTTCGGGATAAAATACACGTGTTTTGGCGGGGTCCCCCTGGAAAAAATTGCATTCCAGGAGCAGCAACAGTAGTTAAAGTAGCCCAATTCAGAACACCTGAAATGTAAATATATATATATATAATATTTTTTAACATATATATAATGTAACATATATATGTATTTTTTTGCAGTAAAATCAATGTAGTATATATATATATATATATATATATATATATATATATATATATATATATATATATATATATATATATTTCTTTTTTAGTTTGTATTTTGAGAGAATTTCATAGTAGCTACTAATTAATATGTAGGCAATAATTATGATATTTCTCCCCATTGTGTCCATTTTGCACTCTTGATATTTTAGTGTCACCACCCCTTCATTGATGTGCACTTTTTTTTTTTTTTTTTTTGCACCATGATTTGTATAGTAGGCTACCCACAACAACAACAAAAAATCTCTGTATTTTCGTATTTTTGCTTCCAATGGCGGTCAAAGTGTGACTATTTATTTCCTTTTAATGACCATTTAGGTTTTTCAAATGAAGTCCACATTTATTATTATTATTATTATTATTATTATTATTATTTATTTATTTATTTATTTATTTTTATTTTATTTGTTTATTTTTTTGTGGTCGAATATCGACTGCCATATAAGTCATCGAGTTTCGTACCATTCCGATGAAGCAGTGATTTTTACAAATTCTAAACATTTTTTTTTTCATCTAAAATTACCGAACAATACCAGACAAGGAAGCATATGGATAGCAATATTCATTTTGAAATATAATATGCAAAATGGCAATGTAAATGACAATGTATTTTTATATTTAAAATTTACATTTGCCATTTTCTAAACTAGTTTTAATAAGCTATGTAAATTACATATACTGTAGGAAATGGCAAATGTAAATTATATAATGCATTTTTAATTTTCATTTTGCGCTAAACATTGCACATATGCATGGGAAAATATAAATTTAAATACAGAAATAAATTGCCAGTTTACATATTGCATTGCCATTTTGCTTATTACATTTCAAAATGCATTGCTACCCATATGCTTCCATAACCACACGGGTAAAAGGCTTACATTCGAAAGCTAAATGGATGACAAACTCCAACCTTTATCAATTTCCAGCTAGCAGATTGGGTAAATGTGATTTCAACCAATCAGAATTGAGGAACAACGTTACAGGTAGGTTAATGTCAGTTTTAGGCTTACAACAAGGGTTAGGTGTTTCTACACCACTGTTATTGAGCTATCATTTCCCTATGATATTACAGATAAATTATGTGGGTTAGGTCTATGTTTTTGAACAGTAATGTTGTCCCAAGCTCAACAAAAGACGGTGATCCAGGAACATGTCTGACTTGGCAAAATCACGGCGATCAATATATTGTGTGTCCTGCCCCCTAGTGGTTGTTGTGCAAGTGACAGCACTATCAATTCTCGCTGCAACAACAAAAATACCTACCTTCTTACAAATACATTCAGGTACATACTCGCCATCACTACTCTTAATAAAACACTTAATTCACTCCAATTAGCGCGATAACAAATTAAGTTGAATATAAGCAAATCGAAAATGTGTGGACTTATGTGTGGATGACTTTATTCATGTATTGGTTGCATTTGTGCCATTAAAGCAAATACTATATAATCACATCACTTAATTGCAGTCAAGATGTTTATTTCTCATCTTATTTTACATTCAAGCCTTTGTAATGCATGTCTGAAAATGAGCTTAAATACAAACTTTGCAAGTAATCCACATTACACATTCACCGTGAGCCACAATGATGGGATCACTTCAACATTACAGACACTTACGTGATGTTACATCCTCTCAGGTGAGAGTTCACAGAGGAAGAATGTTAAAGACCTCCACAACCTCACGTGGGCATGATGATGTTTTAGCACCGTTTCACCAAAAGGAGCGATGAAAACCATTACACAGCTGTCGGAGTCTCTTCCTTGAGTCTGCTAGCATGTGTGGAAACAAGTCCTCCATATTCCAAAAAGGAAAAAATGAGATGCATACTATGAAAACAGCAATGGAGCTTTTAACATTTATCGCTAGCTTAAAACAAAAGCATTCATTTTATGTGTGGTATGAAATGTGCACTGTATATGTAGAAGTTGCATTTTGTAGAAGACCTCTAGAACCATTGCTTCTCTATGGATTAACTATGTGCCACTGTATTTCTATAAATCAAATTTTAAACCGACCCCATATTGCTTTACACAGAGCAAGGGGGTCAAACTCAATTCCTGGAGAGCCGGAGCCTTGCAGAGTTTTGTTCCAATCCTGCTCCAACACACAAACCATGTACTTCTCAAATAAGCCGGCCCTCCAGGAATTGAGTTTGACACCCCTGACACAGAGCACTACAACATTCTTCTTTAAACGACCTAATCCAAATCACTCAAACTAGACCGATACATTCAAATTGAAAGCAGATCCACCTGGCGAGATGAATCAAATCAGCAGGAATACTTTTCAGCCCACCGATATAACGTCCGTCCAATGATTGCTTTTTTGGAATGTCTAGCATGCACACAAATTGAATGTTGTCTAATCAAACTTTCTCAATGAACGATTCATGCATACAAGCTGCTATTATAAAGTGCCATTATAGCAGTAGTTTTAAATTAAGTTAAAACCTTGGATATACAGAAGGTTATAAGTCTCATTATATCACAAATATGGTATTTACAGGTTCACGTGTGCCTAATTAGAAGAAAGGAATGGTCCCATTTAATCAGAATAAAGAACAAAACATACAAAACCTAAAAAATGCAGTGCAGATTAAAATTAAAACTTTACACAATAAAAAAAAAAAAAAAAAAAATCAGACATTTAGCAACAAATGATGGGATACAAACACCACTGTACATCACTGATGATCAATTATTGGGCAGTAGAGAGCAGTGATGTGCAAGATCACAATGAGTGTCATTTCAGACCACATTTTTACCAAGGTTTAAAAAGCACAAGTAATGCTTTTAGCAAACAATTCTTTACATTCAGGGCTACAGTGAAAAACCCAGCAACCAAATATTGTAAAATGTAGAGAAGCCTAGTGCAATGAACTCCTTTACAAATCACAAGTCATATACACTGGCATACAAAAAAAAATAAAAAATCAACTTCCTGGCCAGAACATTTTGAGAGAGTCTCTATGGGTATGAAAAACATCACCTGAAAATAAACACAAAAGCACAGACATGTTTAATGCATGTACAACTGCTTAACCCTAAACAAAAAAAACATAATTAAACAAAACATCCTAAACTAGTCTAAGATAGATTTTTGGTCTTGTTCAAACTGATCTACTTTATTTAAACTGGTCTTGTTGGTATTCCAGCCAGGCCAAGCAGGTGATGGCTGAACCCAGTAAACCAGAAGAGCAAACTAGCTTAGGGTGTTTTTTTTTTTTTCTTTTCTTCTCCACCATGTTGTAAAGGGGTCCTCCTAGCCTCTTCTTTTCACATGCTAGGGTTTAAAATAAGATCAAGAGTGAACCTCATCGCATTTGGTTACACTAGAAGTAGACATTAGGCTCAAACAAACAGCGAGCAAAGTCAATAAAACCCCAAGCTGACTGCATTTAATGAACTTCACACAGTGGCCATGGCAAATTCTGCTCTCCAGGCAGCAGTCAGGGTGAAACATTCATTCGGTCTCAGTCCAAACTGCAGCCTCAGTGTCCCAAAATTCCGTTCTCGCTGCCAGTAATGACCCTTCACTCAGTAATGAGTGCACAATACAATCAATGGTGCCATTACACTCTTGAGGTCAAACCGCAATGGTCTGAAACGACAAACAGCAGCATGGATCCATCTAGAATGTATCATTCCAAAGACCAGTGACGACTGCGGAGTGTTACTAAATCTTTGGCTGAATGTAAATGTCCTGCTATGAGATGGACGTGAGAACCCTTATCCTCTCAAGTCTTTATTTCTCCTGAGTTCAGAGTGAGTGTGACAGAAAGCAAAGTCAAAGTGGCTTAGTTGTACCCTGTGCATTAGAAAGACGACAATACAAGAGTATCATTGCAGAACCTGATAGCAGAGACACAAAATTGACATTTTCCTCAGCAGTATCAAAGTTTAAGATCCTTATTAACAAAAATGGTAACTTAAATGGCTTCAACTGTTCATTTATGACTGCAAACATGCTTATGATGAGATATACCATATAGACTGTTACATACATATCTATATGATAAATTGTTTCTGAAATGAAGCAAGCTTTGTTAACTGAAACTAAAAATGCTGTTGCATCAGCATAAGTTTGGATGAAACACTGTGGGACAAAAAGGTTCATTATATATTGTCAACAGTGAAGTATGAAGCACAGCTCACACAAAAGTCACATTCATACCAAGCAGGTGTCTGCTGGTCAATGTGACAAATTCAGCAAAATCATTCGCCCTCACGCAAACTTCAAGATTGTGTGGATTCCTAACCAGATTTTGCCCATAAAAATTCACCCAAAAATGGTTAACGTGATCGCATTTTAACACTGATCAAAGAGAGAACAGAAAACCAAATCTTCAAGCAGATGTAGCAAATTAGCATCATTTGGGAACATCAAAGCTGTGAAACGTGTAACATCCAGCTGAGAAGTGAATGACACTTCTATTCTCTCTCTGAGTATGTGACTGTTTGAAGGCAAGCATGAGAATCTGGCTCTGAGAATGAGGGAGGTAGAGGCTTTGCTTCGGTTGCGATCATCTACTCGACTCTCCAAATTGTTTGCTCCTACAATCTGTTCCCCTTCTGCTGTCAGTCAGTCGTGGCGCCAACCAAGCCCAACCAATTCAGACACGCTGTCCCACTCTCTCTCTGACATCATCACTTCCACTCGTGTGACCCGAGCATTGGATTTGAACTGGGAGCAGCCGCCCCGCCCATGGGCTGCCCGTATCCCATCATGTTACTGGCACCATAGAAATTCATTCCTGCCATGTGTTGAGTCATCTGTGAGAGAGACGACAGAAACCGTTATTACAGGCAATTAACAGAAAATAATGATGACACTTTCATTTTGTTTACCCTTATTCTAAACCTGTGTGAATTTTTTTTTTCTCAGAGGAAGGCAAAAAGAAAATATCATAAATCAAAAATACAGTAAAAACAGTAATATTTTGTGAATTATTATTACAATTTAAAATAACTGCTTTCTATTTTAATATATTTTCAAATGTAAATTATTCCTGTGATGACAAAGCTGTGCTCCCATTTCCTATTATTATTAATGTTGAAAATGTTATGCTGCTTAATATTTGTGTAAACCGTGATACTTGTTTTTTTTTTTTCGACTATGAATAGAAAGTTCAAAAGAACAGCATTTATTTGAAATAGAAAAGTTTTGTAACATTATAGAAGGCTTACAATATAGCGAATGAGTCTTGTGGATACTTTTATTGTGCTTTTGCAGGTTTTTTTTAAGCTTGAAAGCTCTCCATTCATTATAAATACCTGGAAAACAAAACCTGTACATTCTTCAAAATATCTTCTTTTGTGTTTCACAGAAGAAAGTAAGTCATACTCGTTTGGAACAACATAAGGCTGAGTAAATGATGACAGAATTTGATTTTCAAATTTTAAAATCTTTATAACGTGTGTTCTTGCAGTAACAAAAAAATTGATGTGATTTGAATTAAACATACATGAAAATTTTTTTGGGCTATTACTGTGAAAAAAATAAATTAAAAAATGAACATAAAATATCTGCCGTTTCAAGTCAGCGTGGTAATTGTGATTACGGTGCTTGTTACCTGGCTGATGTTCCACTGCAGCTGTTGGGCCTGCTGTGCTCCATATGCCTGCTGAGGAACTGCTGCCAAGCTTCCCATCATCCCATTCTGCATTCCTATTACGCCCCCCTGCACCCCTGCCATGTACGGAGGAGCAGTATGTCCCAGTATGTTCATCTGTGGTGCCATCATAGGCCCCATCATGCCCTGCTGGGCACCCAGGGCCTGGTATTGGCCGTACCCTGCAGCGGGGACATAGCCCATCTGGGTTGCTCCCATATACATGCCAGCTAAAACAGAAACAGATAAACATGCATAAACAGTACAAAGTGACAGAAAACAACATGTAAGTCATTTCAAATATACCTTTATCCTGAAACTAATCTTACCATGAGCAGCCATGTTTGTTTGTGGTGCTGTACTGCCATACAGGGACAAGATTGAGTCCTTAGAAAGCTTTTTCCCGCTGTCCTCACTTTTGGAGGGAGGATCCAGGAACAGGCTGAGGTTTTCTGGCATTGATGCTGCTACCCGTCCAGTGGGCATGGACCCTGAGCTAGGCTAAAGTGGGGAAAAAAACATAACCTACTTGGTTTACATACATTAATCACTCAAAAGGTGGATCCAAGATAGTCAAAGAATGAAGTGAAAACTCTGGGCTGTATGAAAATCTTTACAGTGCTCCTGGAGGAGTTTGAGCTGCTGACGGTGGCAGGCAGAGAGCTGAAGAGGTCGAGGGCAGGACTGAGTTCAGTGCTTGGTTTGCCATTGGACACGGAAGCTTGAGGAGCAGGGGTATCTGGGAAAGAGAGTTTCAACGTTAAGCATCTATATTGTGATTGCACTGAAATGTATGGTGTGTTTGTTAGCGTCTCACCTAATCCTAATAAGTCATTAACAGACTGTGACTGCTTTGGACTGTTTTTGAATTGTTGCGACTCGTCTTTTTTCTGCGAGACAAACGTAATCATGTGTTAATGATGAAAACACCATTTTGTTATTTAAATAAAAGTCGTTCAGTCAAGACGACAATTTGACGGTCAACTTGGAAGGCTCCTATAGGAAATTCTAAATTGATTTTAAAATGAAAATGTTTTGTGATTGTGTTCAGTATGAGTATGGGTATGCAGCATAAGGTTAGAACAAAACATTAAAGTCTCTTCAAGTAACATTAACTACAATTTTAATCATAATTCAAAAACCACTATTCTAAAAACTAGGAATTCCAGAATGAAATGCATAGCTTAAAAAATTATAATTCTCTCCCAGGTTTTAGGTCTATAAACTAACCCCCGGTTCTCAAAATAACTTCACCTTGGCTTCAGTAGGATTAAATGAATAAGGGTGCATTCACACTTGGTTCGAGTGCCTGGTCCGAACCCGAGTTCAATTGCTCCCCCCTCCCACCGGAGTTCGCATGAACCGTACCCCAGACCAGACTTTTTAGGTGGACTCTGGTACGGTTCGCAGACGCGCACACGAGAAAACAGCGTTCACATTATCCAAATGAACCGAACTCTGACGTCGAATGAACCCGTGTGCCCAACAAAAGTAATAGTGTGAAAGCTCCCTTAAGTTGATAAATTATTATTAATGTATATAATAATCCAGTTCTAATCTAAATTACAATGATAAAAAAAAAAAATCAATAAATCAAGTTGTAAAATCAAATGTATTTCTATATTTTAATGTTTTTTTTTGAACAATTTATTATTATAATAAAAATAATAAACAATAAAATGTGTTTTAATGTTTCCCCCCTCAATATTTTATATTATATCAATATTCCCAGTTTATATGAATACAAATTTTGAAAAGCAGCAGCTGCCACAAATACAGTTACAGTACTGATACTATACTATACACTATACTGAAAAGCTCAATTTCACAAATGCTAAAACCCACCAGCTTCATCTTTTCAAAAACAACAGGAGCCTCTTTTGTTACTGTCTCACTCTTTTCTTTCTAAAAAAGGAAAGAAAATTAATTTTATTCTTTCACAAAATCAAAGTAAAAAAAAAATACAATGAGAATTTTAAATTCCAAAATCTCAGGACTTACCCTGAAGGACTGGATGTCGATGCATTTATCCATATATTTCTTCTTATCATATTTGTCACGAATAAAAATCTCAGCAGCTCTGTAAGGTGTAGTTTAAGGAAACCTTGAGAGGAGAATAAGCTTAAACATGCATGCACACACATACTATATATAAGTGCTAGAGGATACTGGTCTGTCTCTGGGTGCTGGAAGCACTCTGGTAAAAAGGCCTCATATAGTCGCCGAGCTTTGGCATTCCCCATCTCCTGAACAGACTGAGCACAACACAAACACATCTATATCAATCAGCCATATGCATAAATCATACATAAACAGGGCCCATAAAGCTTACCTGTATCTGCTCATGAGTCCACTGGTCCAGGTTTATGGATTTAACTCGTGATATGTGCACGCCAAGATTCCGATGGATTCCAGCACAGCGGATACAAATGAAGATTCCAATATTCCAGGATGCCCATCTGGGACCTGATGGGCAAAGAAAAAAATAATAATTAAGAATTGCAGATGGTGTCACATATCATTATGCTTTAAAATTCAACAAAGTCTTCTTCCTGTCATCACAATTCAACTTCCTGTGGGGTGTGGCCAAATAAATTCAAATTCCATTCTATGAATTGAAAGCGAGCCAGTTCTCAAAATCGGAATTCAGCACAACCCTGGCTGAAGCAATTTAATGAGTCAGTGAAGGAGAGAATGGGCAGAAAAACACAAACAGAAGGGAGCGAGAGATAGAGGGAGCCTGCTGAGGAGTGATATTTACATTCTCCTGCTTGGCATTAGAAAAGTGAAAATAAGAAGTTTCACGCACTGCAATGACTAATCCAGTTTGGACAGTCATGTGGACACGCTGGCACAATGTTGATAACGCACACCCACCAGCCCCTGCAGCATCTGTAGTCCTTCCCACTGCTCTTAAATCCCACGTGTATTAATATACGCAGGAGCACAGTCATGATAAAGCCCACACTACCTTCAACAAAGTCATCTGAAACAGATCAATGCCTATATATGTAAAATGGTACTCTCCTGAGACATGAGCAAGCTTCAAAGACAATGCCAAAGATGGTCTCTGAGCACACGTATTAAGGTTTCCTGTTGAAGTAATATCAGTTTTGGCCAATAGGTAGCAGCACCACATTAAGTTATTGTCCTGGCTGGTCTCCTGATGTGATGTCACAGAGGATTGTTGTGGCAACATTTATGCTTAATTGCTTGGAGTTCTCTGGAACATGCACACAGCATCCTGGGATGGTCATACCTGCTGTTTACACAGCGCACCAGCTGTGGTTATATTCATCTGAGTGGATTTAATTTGACACAAAATAGACAGTATGCCTCTAACCTTCAGTAAGCATCAATTATGGCACACCCATGAGTCGTTCGCTGACAGTCGCGTGCATATTGCATACTTTTATTCAGCAAGAATGAATTAAATTGATCAAAAGTGAGGGTAAAACATTGGTAATATTTTTTTTTTTTTTCAAATAAATTCTGTTCTTTTGAACTTTCTATTTAATCAAAACAGATTTTCAAAAAGGTCAGTTTCCACAAAAATAAATAAATAAATAAATAAATAAAAATGTTAAGCAGCACAGCTGTTTTCAACAATAACGTTTATTTGCACCAAATCAGCATATTAATGATTTCGAAGGATCATGTGACACTGAAGACTGCTGCTGAAAATTAAATTTTGCCACCATGGGAATAAATTACATAAAAAAATACATATATACATATTAAAATAGAAAACAGTTATTTTAAATGACACAAAAAATACAATAACATTATGTTATTAAAAATAGAATTTTTTACATGGTAACATTTTCCATATCTGTAAAATGTCATTGACAAAATATGATTTATTTTTGTCTACACATTGTCATAGTTATATTATCATAATATGTTACTGTATGTTATAGCATACGATATGTGCTTGATTCAATAAAAAATAATCAACTCAGGAATTGGACTACACTGGTCGTGATGTGTGTTTTTGATCCACTTAAAAGAACCTTAAAAATAAATAAACTAAATATTTATAAACAGAAGTGACAACTGAACTTCTGATTGAGCCAAATATTATTTATTGATTCACTGACTGCACTAGTCTATTATTGTTATTATCTGGCTATTATCTGATGCTATTTCAGATTCACTCACCCCTAAACTGCACATAAAACAAATAAACGGTGGCTGGGTGCTTTAGATGTCAGTCACATGGTCTCTTCCTGTCTAAGTGGGCATAAGTGGATCAGACTGAATTCGGCAAAATCAATGGAGAGGTTAGGCGAGACCATCTAACCTTGTTTGTTTAAAATTGCTTTGTACAAAAAAAGCTCAGAAAGCCAAAATCCAATCATGAAATCTGAGCTCTGATATTTACTGTGCTATATGTGTTCATTTGGCCCCTAATGGAGCACCAGGGCTTTGGTTTACGTCTGCACTATGCTCCCGGTCACACTCACATCTGAGATTCGGCATTGGCTCTAATGTGAGTTGGCCCTGTGCCAGAGGAAAGGGATATTCCCAACAGGATGCATACTGGTTTACTGCAGCTGTATGAAACACAATTTTCATGAGCTATTGTGTGCTGTGGGCCTCTTTGGATTACCTATTCATCCCCCACCTACAAATATCCCTCCTCTCTCTCTCTCTCTCTGTCTCCCGCTGAACCCGCCAGCATGGCTAAGGGGTAATCAGCTTGAGTGGTATTACTGGAGGACGTCAGCTCAAGCACAGGGAGAGAGGGAGAGTGTTTTCGTGTGGGATGGAGGACGGACTGAAGAACATGTGTGGCTGTAATAAACAGTCATGTGGAGTTTAAGGGTGAATCACAAAAGAGATGCATAACAGAACAGAGAGATTGGCACATGCAGATCACACTTAGAGAGAAGCACCAGTAAGAGCCCGAGAAAGGACACTTGCCAAGCCACAAGTTTATTAGTGGTACTTGCTAAGCCAAAGATCAACATGCTTGTACTTACAGTTAGGTATTTGAACCCGTGGGAAAATTATTCTGCACTGTTATGACACCTTATAGTTGAGATGTGTGTTGTTTTCTTTCTATGTGATTAGGCTTACGGTTTTTGACCTGGTAGATGATGAAACTAGGGCAAAACATCCTACTGACTTGCACTAAATGAGAGCTTGAGTCCACCCAGAACAAATTAGCAACTGTGTACCAAAATAAGAAAGGTACATCACTTTAGGGCTAAACAATAAGGATGACCTGATAGTCCAGGACCAGTGTAAGAGAGTAAGTCATAAATGTGAAAACTTTCAGGTGTTTTATTTTATTTTATTATTTTTTATAGACACAACAGTAGAGGAAATGAGCATTACAGCTCAATATTTCTACATTCCCCTATTGACCACCACCAGAATGTTGGATTTTTGTGTTTTATTAAACATTGTTGTCCAGTGGCTGGTTAACACAAATGAGATTTTATCCCCATATATTTTCTAAAAATACAATATTATTATTACTAATATTTTTAAGGGGGGTAAATACACAAGTAAAAATGTATAAATACATAAAACCATTTTTTACTTGGTTTATATATGCATTAAAAATATAATGTATTTTATATACATTTACACTTTATTTATAAATATTATAATATAATATTTATAATATTATAATATAATATTTATGGGATAAATATAATGTATTAAATGCATTTAAAAATATAAATATTCAGCATTTTATTTATATTTACATTTTTATTAATTTTATACATGTATTACAAATTATCATATTTATACACTACTGTTCAAAAGTTTGGGTTCACCAAGATATTTTTACGGTAAAGTCTCTTTGCTGACCAAGGCTGTGTTTGTTTGATCAAAATACAGTAGGAACAGTGATGATGTTAAATATGATTACAAAATTACAAATAATTGTTTCTATTATATTTATTTACAGGTGTAATTTATTCCTGTGAAAGAAAAGCTGAATTTTCATCAGCCGTTACTCCAGTCTTCCGTTTCACAAGATCCTTCAGAAATCATTTTAATATGCTGATTTGTTGCTAAAGAAATATTTAGCATTATTATCAATGTTGAAAACAGTTGCGCAGCTTAAAAAAATACTAAGTATTCCTAGACAAATACAAAGCTCAAAAGAACAGCATTTATTTGAAATACAATATTTAGTAAAAAATATAAAAGTCTTTCACTACTGATCATTTTTTTAAGTACTGTCCCCTAACTTTAGAATGGTACTGGATATTAAGGTTGGGCCGATATCGCCAATGGATTCAAGAAGCATGAGAGCTCTCCTGAATCAAACAACAAGAAAGAAGACCAACAGGACTACACAGAAGACAAACATGGACTTTGGTTGGACCTGCTGTGAGATGTGTACCGAACAAACATGAGGCCTCACACACACAAACACAGATAGTGAACACACTCTCTTTAATAAATAGAAAATAAAAAGAGCAACATGTGCTTGGATAATAGATCTGCATTCAAATTCCCTGCTCATTAGGATCCAAATGTATGGACAAACCTGTTCAGGATGCATCAAGCCACATGGATCGACACGTCATACGTCTCAAAACAAGAAGCTCTAAATGGGTCTGTACTGAGACAGACCAGGCTCTGCCGTCATGCCATTAGTGCTTGTCTGTGAGGAGCATTAAGACTGCAGTCTGACTCTCACACTAATCTCCAAAACAGACAATACCTTGAGGACGGAGATGGCTGTAGCTCTGTTACGTAGTCTCTTATTAACGAAGGATGTCTACAACGCCTTGTTACAGCCTTACAGTAAATATACACCATTACTAACACCTACCTTTAAATCAAGTCTTAATTCACACAGCCATTTTGTAAGTGTGCCAAAGCAGTACCCACACAGGTCAGACGCTGGGAATGTGCAGACTACAAAAGGGCACTAAAGTTCAAATTTCCAGACATGACAATATCCTGCATTCTACTTAAATTAGAGCTGCCAAAGGCAATGTTAGGGTGACCATACATCCTCCTTTTCCTGGACACATCCTGACCAGGAATTTTATATTGTGTAAACTGTCCAGGTTTTGGCTTTGTTTTCCTGTTTTCATACTTGCTGAAGGTAATGATCGAAAAGTTTTTTTGACCAATAACATGCAGGCATTGTACATAATTGACCAATCGTGGTGCATGAGAAGGTGGGATCTACAGAGAACCGTTAAAGCAATGCGTACATGGGTACATATTAGCGGTGCGTTCCAAACAGGATATTTGCCCTCCGAAGGGCACTTTGAAGTGAAAACAATCATGGCCACCAAAACTGGCCACTTCTAAGGGCCCTTCGGAATTAAGTATTTTTAAGGGTACAACTGATGGACAATTCAGGCCCCCATGATCCTTTGCACAAGGAAGTTGTTTGACGTCACAGAGTTCGACTTCGCCATAATGTATGTATAGTATTTTTCTGTATACTGTAATATTTATACAAGTTAGATTTGGTACATTATTATGGACGACATTGTACTTCAACAAAAATAGTTTTATAGCTACCTTTATCAGTCCATTCAAATTTTTCAAATACATAGACAGTATATGCATTACAAACACATATTACATTAATGTAAAACATGATTGGGGGTCAACAACCATACAAAATGTGCAACGAAGGCACCTCCTTGATCGTCTAGTTAAAATGACGCTAAGAAGTGCTTTCCAAAAAAAAAAAAAAGTTTTGTTTATTATTTTACCCCTACACCCCAAGCTCTCAGTCCGGAGGGTAAACCCTTTGAAGAGATTAGGGCATAGGGATGAGCCCTTCTGAAAGGAATGCAGGGTAGGTATGTTCGACTCTAAGCGCTGCGCAGACCGATCGGTGTATGACATCAAAGTATCGCGAGAGCTACAGAGAGCAGACAGCTCCTTATGCTTTTAAATCACTCTTGTGGTACTTTGATATCACACACCGAACTGCTTCAAGTCTAACACTGGATATTTTAGGCAATATAGAAATCCTGTCCAGGACGTGTCCATTTCCCGAACACTGTCTCTGAAAGGAAGAAAGAAAAAAACACCGGCTTGATGCAGATTCTAAATATGAAGTCTCGCTTTCGATCATTTGTCCATATTTTCTAGTTTATTTTACCTCTTCGACCATGTTCCTGATCTGTAAAGTTCACTTACAAAATGCTTACAGTGAAGCACATCATGTGGTAGCCGTGTGAATAAAAGCCTTTCATTCATGCCTTAGTTGTGCATAAACTACTAGAAATAACTATTGTGTAACCCAAACAATGTTACAACGGGAGAGTGATGCTTCCAGCACATGATACAGCACAGACAGAATCAACATCTGATCATACAGCCTATTAAAAATGTTCAGAAACTTCAAAGATGGGTCTTTGTAAATACATTCAACTGGCATCTTTGTATGCTTTCGTTTATTAGACACCATTACAACCATTTTCTTATTCACAGACATCTAGTGTGTCTATTTCATGAATTCAGAGCTGAGTTGCTGCGGAGCACATCACAGTAGAGAACAGAAGTTTGTGCAAAACTCCAAAAACGTACCTCTACATACAATTCACTGCAGTTTCCAGCTAAAATGACCACTAGTGGCAGTAAAACACTAACAAATTTTATTCATTTTCATACAGATTATCCATTAATAAATACATTTTCATGCTGTTTATTGCACAGTGGTATGTTAACACTTTTACCAAAGTGCACGATTTGTAATAATACATTTTGACATTTGCATTACATAACCAGCTCCATTTGATTGGCTTTTCTGATGAAGTAAAATTGCTCGGTAGCTCACCTGGTACTCAAAACTCAAGCCACGATAAAAGAGCTCAAACACTTATAGAAGCAAGCTGAAATGACATTGTTGCTTAAGCAAATGTGTTTTATATCTCAAGCTTGCTTTTGTTAACACTATCGGTTACATTTAGGGTAGGGTTCAATGTAGATGCTTCGTCATTTTTAAACGCGAAAGAGCATTAACCGGACATTTTACTTTGAAAGTGTTGCGAAATGCTCAAGCAGCAACATAATATCAATGAGCTTGGGTTGGAACAGAAGTACATTGGCTCCTCAGTGAGAGACTGAGAGGGTCCTCCAGCATCATATCCTCAATCCACTCCAGCCTCCACGGCGATATCTCCATGACAACCACAGAACAAGAGAATGCAAATTAGCCTCATACCAAGGTGTTCAGTGAGAAAAGGTAACACGTAAAACCACTTCCATTCTCTTGATTTCCATTTCATTCAGCTGTTTAAACACAGACTGCCCCCTACATACAATCAAACTGCAACTCAAAGGATCACACACAATGAGAAACAGATAAGTGTGAGTGTTGACAAAATAAGAGATACACCGTACACGCAGTTCCTGCTCTTCCAGCAGCACAAAGAATCGATAGTTAAAAGACGGCATCAGTTAAACTCCAGAGATTATCACAGCTACTTGGATTACTCCCATGACTGCAGCTCAACTTTAAATTATAGACTGAAAGTGAGCTTTGCAGCCGAAACAGGCAGTTACCATCACATAAAGTTGCTAAGGTGATAAGCCATCAAAAGGAAATCTATACTGTACTAAAACTCACTCAAGATCAGAGTTACTGTAGCTTCCTACCACAACAGCACAATATCTGGGCCTATTTCTAAGTGTGCTTGCAATCATTTACCATGGACATTTTTAATAAATGTTCATGCAATTTTAATGACCATTGAGAAATATTCATAGTCAGTAAAGTTTCTCAATTTATGCATCATTGGCAGGTGTGGCATAAAAGTTAATTTTGTGCCCTGCATTCAAAACACATGGCAGGGCAGTACTAATACACAATACAATACTCACATGACACTCTTTAACAATAAGAAAACTCTTCCCTATTATGCACAAACAGCCAGAAAGCAAATAATCCATGCTGTATCTGTAAAACTGTATCTGTAAAGAGAGACACAGCATTATTACCACACTTAAACTCTTCAGCACAAGTTGCTAATAAAATCTTTGAATCACCTGCCCTATTCAGATGTGTGAAGACATAGTATCACTATAGCAAAGTGCTATACAGAGTAGCAGTAATGAGTTCGAAATGCACAAAATGTCAAAGTAAAACGCCAGTTAACCATTAAACACAATTTCGGCCACAGTTTAAACACAAAATACAGTTTGTTTGTTTTTGTTTTTTTGTGTGTGAGCAAAGTCCACATTTGTACATATGTATGTGAAAATGACTTGTCATACCTGTTTGCTTTGCTTGACCACTGCAAGCTACTGTTTACAATACTGGCTTGATTCTGACATGGAGTTGTAACTGAATTTCACTGCTTGTAGAATTGTTTCCCTTTTTTCAAAGTGAAGAAATGGTGTGGTTGTACTAAACTTGCTTCTTCCCTCCCAAGGCAACAACATTTACACATAGTTGTGCTTTAGAGGGTATGAAAAAGGGAACACACGTTACACAACCAAGTGACACATTCAAAACGCAAGTAGTGGAGCATTCAGACAGGACAGAATGTGCACCTGGAATACGGTTGAGAGAGGATATCTGAAGTTTTGGATGTCCTCAAGCTCAGTACAGGGCACTACAAGACAGGGAGGGCTGGGAACAGATTACATCTGACCAATAGCAGCCGGTCTCTCAGAATAAGGAGAAGGACTGTGTTCCTTAAGGGCTGGAGGTCAAATGGGGAAGTCTGCCAACATAAAGTGTTTAACAAGCAGAATCACAGAAGCAGCATAGTGTGACCAGCGCATCTGAGATTTGTGCAATACTTTATGTGAAATTTAACAGCAACATCTTCAGTGCAATCTCAAACTGTAAACAGAATGTTATTTGAACTCTTTATTCCATGGTTAAATCAATACAGTGGTTATTTATAAAAACAAACAAACAAACAAACAAATAAATCCTGTCTATAAAAATTGTCAATTCTTAATATTGTCAATTAAGAATTGACAATACCAAAAATAAACAAATACATAAATAAATACAATAAATAATAATAACAAATAAATAAATAAATTAATGTGCTGATGCAAAAATAGTTGCAAAATTACTATACTGCAAATTATATCTGCTTTGTTGTTTTTGTGCATGGAAAACAACAACAACAAGATGTTTTCTGTTGTCTTAGTAGACATAAGGTTTAATAAAGGATAATAACTATTTTGTGTGCGTGTTTGCACCTGCAACACACCTGCACAAATATTACGTGTGTGCGCAGATATGTCACACCAGACAAATGGCGATTCATTAACCTGAATCGGTTCTTTCAAACAGTTATTTTCAAAGAACTAGTATGAAAACGATTCAGTCATTATTTTAAAGGGGTCATATGATGCGATTTCAAATTTTCCTTTCTCTTTGGAGTGTTACAAGCTCTTGGGGAATAAAGAGGATCTGTAAAGTTGCAAAGACTAAAGTCTCAAATCCAAAGAGATATTCTTTGTAAAAGTTGAGACTTGTCCACGCCCCCCTGAAACGGCTCGTTCTAACATGCCCCAACATATCTACATCACTATGTGGGAAGATTTGCATAATGCTGCCCAGATGTTCACACAAAGAAAAAAGGGGTAACTTCTATTCTCATTGTGGTATTGTTGTTGCCGCCACCGCCATGTCATATATACGCTGTGTGTTTCACTGTGAAAGCCAAACTACTTTGTTTGGCCTTCTAAAAGAGGATGATATCCACTTCGTCATGCCTGGAGCTGATCCATGCTGATCGCTGAGGAAATACATCAACGGCTTTCACCGTGGATGAAGCGGAGTCCAGCCCGGGTCGTCACATGTGGTGACGCTGTTTCGCTAGAAATCGTGCTTATATCACATTTATAATGGGTTTTATGTTTTTGTGTCATGGCTCCGGCTGGTCATCACAATATTTTAAGAGGCGTAACATTTCCGTCTCACGCTTGAGGCATTCTGCGAATCACAATGCGCTGGATAGTTGGCCAATCACAGCACACGTTGTTTTTCAGAGAGATGAGCCTTGTGAAAATTTAAGCGTTTCAGAAGGCGGGGCATAGAGGAGAAACAATAACGTACAGTAAATGGAAAATAATGTGTTTTCTTTTTTTTAACCTTAAACCACATAAACACATTTCATTACACCAAATACACATAATAATGTTCTTTTTAGTAGCATCATATGACCCCTTTAATGTTTGGACTTGAGCATGTCATCACGTGAGCCTTATTATGCTATAAAACATATTAGGCCATGAAGATATCTTATGATTTTTGATTAGGTTTTGTTAATAAGGGTGTTTATGGTAATTTCATATGTCCCAATACAGTGTGTAGCAGCCAACCAGCTTATAAAGACAAAGTCATTTAGAACTTAATGCATGCAATCCTAATGTAGGAAACTCCCAAAACAACATTATGAACCGTAAAAATGGCATAATAGGGGCACTTTAAAAATAACTGGCATTTACGCTAAACAACAATGTAGGCCTACTTCTCTAGGATGGCAAGTTTTGCAAAATGCTATTTTTTAAAACCAACTGGTTTCATACGCTTGTTGATATATACAATCAAGTCATACTCATGTTTACTGTAAATTTGTCATTCTCATTACGAGTTGGACATGTCCGAAAGAGACATATTCTTAGTCCAGTGAGTACAGTGAGCGAGTTGCTCGGTCAAGATCAAGAACCGCTAGGTATGATTCAGTCCGATTCGTGAACCAACCATTCCAGGATGTTTCATAAAGCCTTACCAGATCATAGAAACTACCGGCACCAATTATCTCTACAATATACTAGTTTACGATCCTTTTAGAAAACGCGCAACCCAGAACGATTCATCAAAAGATCAAAAAGATCCGATTCAAAAAGAACGATTTGTTCACGAATCGGACATCAACACAGCAACCAAACTGATGTAAAAAAAACACAGGGCCTTACCCAAACCTCTCATACACAAATACTTAACACAACTACATAAACTCAATTTCTTACGATTTCTTTTTTAATTTGTTCAGTGAAAAGATACTATGAAATATGAATCTTACCTTTGGCGTGACAGTCAGCGCAAAACTTGTTTTCCTCTAACGCGAGAAGAGAAGTGAGAACAGCCTGATAGCGGTCAATGTCTTTGACTGATTTACCCGTCATCTTTAGAAACCAGTCTCTCACTGATCTACCTGCTCCTTAAAAATAGTACAACACCGCTGAGATGTTCAGATGTTTGTTTGTGTGTTAGTGAAACACACCGGGAAGCGGATCGCTTACTGTCACAAAACCGGCTGCCGCTGCAGATGAAGAGGAAAAACACTGTTTCTGCTGGCTTCCGCTAATCTTACCAGGAAGAGGAAAAAACACCGAATAACGGCTCATATAAAAACAACAGCATATTCCTCGCTGTACATACGCTGGTCCTTGACACCCAACTTTCCACCCGCAGTATCAGAGACACATCAAGCACGTTTAAGCATTATACTTCAGTATTACTCTTCTCAGCTGCGCTTACAGTCACCGCACTGCCTCTGTCGCGCCTGCTTCTGGTCTTCAGCCATGTGCTGTTTAAAACATGCTGTGTCTAAAAGACCGCACAACTAATCCCAGCGTCAGATAGACAATTGCGGTCGTGATGTTCGCTGTTCAAGCAGGTCAATTACAACCCTTTTGTGTAATTTCTAGAATTTGGGAAATTGCACCACCCTGCGGGGAAAAACGACACTGCGGGCATTCATGTTAGTGTTGTCCGAAAGACGTTATATCATAGCTCATTCCATATCAGTGTTGTTATCATTAACAAAAACTATACAGCTAAAAACTTTTGAAACATTTTTGATAATTTAAATAAAACTGAAATAAAATACTATAGAGATATAAGATTAAAAACAAAGTAAAGTGAATGAAGATTAGAAATGCTGCTGTGGTGGTGACTAAATGAAATAAGATGTTTAATTTGAAGTTACTGAAAAACTAAAACTGAAATAAAAATTCATGAAAACTAAATTACTAAAATTTAAACTAACATAAAAATAAATGTAATGTGTTTGACCTGCAATATAAACGTACAGTGTTTTATTTTATTTTATTTTATTTTCTTATATTTAATTTTATTTTATTTATTGATTTTTATTATTATTATTATTTATTTTATTTATATTTTTTATTTTTTGTATAAATCCACCCTAAGAAATATTCACTATAATAAAAAGTGTGACATCTTAATGTTTACAATAGACAAAATTGAGTTGATTTTGGACATTTGTCATTAGACATTGTGGACCACTGTTAGTATGCCAGTGGGGAATTGACTTCACACATCCATTAAAAATCACCTTGAGTTCAAATAACCTGCTAGTTAAATGTTGTAGCAAAAATTCCTAAGATAAGTTTCTGGTTAGGACTACATGTCCAGACCTCCTAATGCAGACCTGAGAATGTTTATTTAGCCTCAAAAACAAACATTCCAGTGTCCAGAAGCTGCGTACATATTCAACAACCTATTGAGATATTCGGAAAAGGGGGCTTGAAAGACACGTAAATGCAGCTGTGTCCAGTTAGATTTCTAGAGCTCTGCTGGATGCATGGAGAATCAGTCGAAGACTCCGCCTCCCACACGTGTGATGGCTTCTCAGGTCTGTCCGGTCATCAGTGCATGGGGTCTCTGAGCTCCCTAAGTTCTCAGGGGCTGGCTGTTGGGCTGGGTTACACCTCTCTCATTCCTCCCCTCAGGTCCCTGCCACTGTGTTTTTCTTCCCTGTCCTAGGCAACACACACTCTCACATACACACACCTGTCTTTTCCCTGGATCCACCATCCTGGGCTGAGAAGCCAGGAGAGAGGGTGGCAAGGTTTGGAGGAACCGCTGGGACGATTGGTTTTTGCATAGCAATTCTTCACCATGGCTAGATTCTTCATCATCTTCAGAAGCTTGGTTCTGTTGCAGGCACTCTGCTTGGCTTTATCGCAAGTGGTGAGTCTGGCTGTGGTTATCTACTTTTTCTTGGTGCTGGATGATCTTGAGGATGAGATCATGCATCTTGGAGAACATTTTATGGATTGAGATGTGATTCACTGTGGATTGGACTGGATTGTCAGTCAAAATGCCAATAGATAAAGTTAATTTAGATGAGATTCATGTAATTAGTTCACAAGTTTGGTTAGATTACATGTATATTGGAGACTTTTGATACTCAAAGTTGCAAGGCTCTTGAGTTTTTTGATCTTCTGGAAGTTTATCCAAGTGGATTATATTGCTTTCTACAGCGTGCAGATACAAGAGGCCTGGTATTTAGCAACAGACTTTTTTTCAGTCAGTGTTATCTCTTGATTCTGAAAGCTTAAACTATTCAGTTAAGTAAATGAAATGAATAAAATATGAAGCTGAAAGTAAACATGAGACAAATGAACAGAGAGAAGAGAAGGTAGAAAGGAGAGAGTACAAAGAGGCCATTGAAAATACACTGCAGCCAGAAGCTGCTATTCAAACAGACAGAACCTGAAACTGCTCTTAGCAGAATAACACATAATTGTCACATTTAGAAGGACCACCTCAGTCCAATGCTTGCTTGCAGCTCATATGCATAAAATGCAATGGATTAAATGAATGTGCATTCATTTTGAGTCAAGCACCTTATCAAGTAATGCACTGAAAAAAGATGTATTTTTTTATGCTGATGGGGGAGGGTCTGTGTAAACATTCCCAGCCTCTCTTTTCCCACCCCGGATACCCTGATTGCACAGCCTCTGCCTTTAATTTATTTTTCATCATAAACCTCGTTCTGTCTATCAGATCTAAATATTTATACAAGTCTGAGGCAGTGTTGTTATTGTTAACGTTAGTACACATCTTTTTTTTTCAGTAATAGAAATGAAGCTGAAATTAAATAAAACATTCACTTAAAAAACATAAAGGAATATAACAAATTTGGCCTAGGCAAATGATATAAGCTAAAGTATTAAAATTACTAAAACTGAAATCAAATCAAATTAAATTAAAGTTAAATATAACTATTTAACCGAAACACATAAACAAAAGCATGTAACCAAATTACTTAAACTTTAATTAAATATGAAAACTGAAAATATAAAAATTAAAAAGCAATAAATACTATAAAAATGATGAATAATAGTAAAATAATACTGGTCTGAGGTCACAAGAAGCATTACAAACAATATAGGCTGTGCTTGTTTTTACTATCCAAAGCTAGATTTGCATGCTAGAGTGAATCACCTAATTTTGTGACTTGCCAGCAGTGCAGCTAATTGCCAGTAATTATTGTCAACCATATGAATATTAATTAATTCTGCATTAAAACATAACAGTTTATAATAAATTGCATATATTTGGCTGTTTTTATATGTTTCATTTTAGACCGGTCCACCCGGACCGCAGGGCCCCCTTGGTCCCCCTGGTCCCGCTGGAACTCCCGGCGCTGACGGCATTGATGTGAGTACTGGAGCCGCCTGGCTGCACCACAGGTCGAGCTGGTACAAAGACAGTCATTGTGCACCTTGTTTCATGAGGCCTGTATTCATCTTCACTACCAAAATCTTGCCAACAGAGGGCGCAAGAAATAAAAATAATCACACAAAAAGGTTCTGTTAGAGGTTGAATCTTTCCCATACTGAGAGATAGCTACTAGATGTTGGTTATTTGATACAGTTGTGGCCCAGGCTGGATTCAGCATAAAGACACCCAGACTGATCCATTGCATAGCAAAAAGAGAAACAGGATCCCCCATGTTCCTCCATAAGCTCTATTATTCCAAGATATTTAGATTTTATAGTCATAAATAGAGATAAATGCATACAGAAATATAAATATATTCATCAACATATTCTCATAGTAGTTACTGTGTATAGAATTCTGACATCCAACGCAAAATAATGTAAATCTGACCTTATGAAGGGGTCAGGGTGGAGAAGAAGCTTCTTTGTTGGTGGAGTTATACATATAATTTATTTGCATTTTATTTTTAGACATATCTTTGACATTGTAATACCATATAGACATATGCTAACATGCTACAACATAGCAGAGGCTGTGAGAATTTGAGGTTATGAGTTATGTTTAGTAAGTTCATGGTATAATGTACTGTACTTTAATGCAGTTTTTTTTTTTTTTTTTTTTTTTAAAGCATAATTATCATTTCCATGAAATTTTAGTGATCATTATCTTTGCTATCCACCTTTTTCCTCAATGCGGAAGTAAGCCTATGGGTGAGCTGCTATAGGTAAATAACGAGGAGAATAACAATGTGCAGTAAACGGTAAAACTGTTTGCAGTACAAACCAGTGTGTTCTTAATTAAGATAACAGATTGAAATAATATGATAGGACACATCAATTGTCAATATCACGCAGCAAAACAAACTGTTTTGTACATCTAAAAATAGCTGGATGCAAATGAGACTGGAAGCTAGACCCAAAGAATTTACAAATGGCGGCACCCATTTCTATGGCAGGAAAAAGGTGGATAGAATCAACCATTGTGTGTGTGTGTGTGTGTTATTAGTGATTTGTCCCCATACTTTACATTGGTTGTCTTTGCTCATGTTTTTTTTCCTAATTTACAGGGTGAAAAGGGTCCTCCTGGACCACCTGGACCACCAGTAAGTAGTAACCACAGTTCATACTTATATGTTTACACAACCATTCAGAATTTTGTATTAAATTTATTCTCCAGTATCTGAGCATGTACGTAATGTGTGAACCACTTTACAGGGTCAAAAGGGAGAGTCAGGTGAGCCTGGTCCTGATGGATCTCCAGGGGAGGATGGCATTGATGTGAGTGCTACTTACAATTACGGAATTACAATTATGAATTTTCATGAGGTTATTGATCAGTCATAATTATGTGTGTGTATGTACATTTGTTTTGTAATGAAAAATGGCATTGAAATCATGTTCTGGTGAAGGTTATTCACACCTCCACTCTGTAGTGTTGGCGTGAGACTGAGAAAGGGGATGTTAGTCCTAATGAGCAAGACTTTCTCAGTCACATGCTAGGAAGCAAACATTCCTAATTGGTTTTTCTGGTTAATCTGCTCTGGAATGTCAATCCCCTTTACATATTACTGTAAATGTTCTGCTTATAAATGACCTGCTTAACTCTTCACATCACCTTAGAGGTGTTAACCAGTGAATGATTCCATATAAATAATTACTGCCTGATTATTATTCAGGAGGCTTGTTTTTCTCTGTTATGTCTCCAGGGTTTGATTGGGGCTAAGGGTGAGAGGGGCCCTCGTGGTAATCCTGGACCAAAGGTCAGGGAATATATATATATATTTTTTTTTTTTTCTTTATAGATGCAGAGTACACACAATGTTTATTCATGCAAATCATCATTTGGCCAACAAATGCACACAACATATCATTTAATGTTTAACAAGTGATAATAGAGGACAACAACGAATATTATGAATAACATGAATAACAGGAATATCATGTAGGCATATTGAGAATATTATGAATAACAATCTTTTTAGTCATTGTTATTCTAGAATAAGAATGTATAAGAATGGAATGCATCTAATGCTTCACATGTTTTATTGATTTTCACAGGGTCAGCCAGGGCCTAGTGGACCACCAGGGCGATCTGTAAGTATAAAAAATATGTTAACAAAAAAATAATTGTGTAAGACCACCACCTGCAGTTACCTCACCTATTCAGCAGGTGATATTGTAATACAAAAATAGTAAAATTCCTGATTTTTGGTTTTTGAGTATTTCTAAGGACGCGAGGCACTGTATTCCAGTATTAATGGACTACATTCAAGATCTGTTGCTAATTTTTTACTTACTTTTTACCTTTAGGGACCTGGACTGCCTGGACTTCCTGTAAGTAACCCAGTTCATAATCTATTTAATTTCCTTAATTTGCTTCATTTACACTTCCTTCCCATTTTACTTCTTTTATTTAGGACTTTATTTAGGGCCTGAGCTCTGATGGTGCAAGGATCCTCTTGGAATTGCCCTGTTTATTATATTACTATATATCATTATATAAACCACATTATTTAACTATAATAATATATATAACCAAACTGATGTGTTTTTCTCACATGCAGTTTCAGTGAAAATGACTGGTGTACTTTAGCTGTTTGTTTAAAAACATTTTGAATGTACAAAAGGCTTTTGCAGTACAAACCATACAGAACCTTCTGAATCCTTATAAGATCTTAGCCCACAGTTTTTTTTTTCTTCTGGTTTTAGATTCGACAACACACTCTTATTAATAAACAAGCATCTCAATTTCACTGTTCATTATCTCATTACAGGGAGCAGCAGGCACCATTGGGCTTCCTGGACAAATTGGGCCTACTGGGTCAAAGGTGGGTCTGACTCTAATACATCCTCATAACAACATGACAGTACACATTTCATGGTTAAGAATGCTGTTAATACTTAACCTTTGATACTAGCTAAGACAACTGTTTTTTCTGTAGCTTGAATAGTAAAAAAAAAAAAAAAAAAAAAAAATCACAGAATTTTACTCATAAAACCAATGTAATTAAATGGACTGCTGAACTGATGCTCACTTGAACTCAAACTCTCATACCACAGGGTGACATGGGAAGTCCTGGACCTCCAGGAATACCCGGACATCCAGGAAAGCCAGTAAGTGACAGAATGTTTGATTTACTGCACTTTGAAATGTAGTCTTCTCAAGTAAAAACCACAAAATCCAATTCTATGTATAAAGCTGTAGGGCTGAAAATGAATCCGAACAGTATAAAATGACATCTCATCTCATAACTACTGCAATTCCGAGCATACATTTTATTTCATTTTCTGCTTTATTTCATTTTATTTGAAGGCATCCATTTGGGATCTGCTTTAGAACTGTATTACTCCATAATACATAATATCTCCAAACATAGTTTTTTTTTTTCTTCCCAGCCATCTGCATTTATATCCACTTTCTCAGTTTTCCTTATCTCATTGTGTCATTTTCAGGGTCCACCAGGAAAGTTTTTGGGTTTAGAGGAAGGCAGTGCTGACTTCCAGGTAAGGTGATGTCTGCATGATAGTGCCACAGCTGAAGTCCAAAGTATATTTCCATTAAAAAAATAAATAATGATAATAATAATAATAATTAAACAATTTTATTATAACATTATAAAATTCATTTCATGCAAAAAAATAAAAAAAATAAATAATAATAATAATAATAATAATATTTTATATTTATAGTATAAAACAACATACTGTATAATATGTTTGGACTCAGGTTAAAAATATTTATATAAAAAAGCTGTTGTTTAAAATGTGGTTGTAAAGTTGACTCATTTAATTTGTTGTCATTCACAATGATTTATTTGGGCAGGTGCCCACAAACAATCCTACAGGCCTACACTGTTCATTATTCATCTTAAATATATCTTTCTTTTTGGCTTTCTTCTTATATTTGCCCTCTCAGCCCTTTTCTGTATTTGGTTTCACTCAGAGTTTGCCCTGTTAGACTTTACACACCCCTTATTGATCTCAGTGTTCATAGATTTTCCTAATGAGCTTCATTAAATGGGTGCCATCAAAGGCTTCTGCCCATTAGCACCTCTCTGGATCAAGAAGCAGAGCGGGTCCCAGGGCTGTGATCTGCAGCCAGCCTTCCAGTAGTCTGGGGGGATCATGTGGCAGACTGGTGGGCTGCTTCTCCTCTGGCCTAGCGTCCAGCTGGAGCCCTGTTCTGTCTGGATCAATCCTTATCATCCATTTACTGTAATTAGAGGGCTGGCGGTCTGAGATCTAGTAAAAAAAAATGCACTTTTTCACCCAGCTTTGATGGTTTGAATAAAACAAATCTGTCAGTGATTGTTTAGCCTGTGTTATCTAGAATTTTACACTTTTGTTGCTGATGTGTGTTCTAGTGTCCAACCAACTGTCCACCAGGGCCAAAAGGTCCTCAGGGCCTACATGGAGTAAAGGTCAGTAAGTTAACATTTTATACTTTCTCAAATTTCTTCGTAGTGAATTAATACGACTCAAGCCTATTGTTAAAGTATATTTCAAAGGCCCGCAACCACTTTCCCCATGAATGCATTCACAAAATAGCACAGCCCCGAGTGCTTTATTGTTATATAGCACACTAATAAAATATAATTAAAATTAAAATGTTACTTAATTATGTTACTCCTTACACTATGACTGGACAAGTATTTTGCATCATAGTTGTTACTATACCTGTACATGAAATGATCAATCAGCATTTCTAATATATATATTTTTTTCAAAGTGTTAGAATTTAATGACTAAACATGAAATTATTTTCCTCACAGGGACATAAAGGTCACACTGGGGTATTGGGAGATCCAGGTAGCATCGGAAGAGTGGTATGTTTTTCTTTCTGATGATGTTTGTTATAATAATAATAATTACACACACACACACACACACACACACACACACACACACACACACACACACACACACACACACACACACACACACACACACACACACACACAATACTACTACTACTACTACTACTAATAACACTTACAATAATGTTCCATTTCGTAATATAGCTTAACTACATTAGTTAACATGAACTAACATTAAGCATTAATCTTAGTTAATGTAATTTTAACATTAACATTATTAAAAACAAAAGTTGTATTTGTTAATATTATTTGATTAACCTGAGCTAACATGAAAAAACAATGAAAGGTTATAATTTTATTAACTAACATTAACAAATATAAATAAATATCGTAACAAATGTAATGCTCATTATTGGTTAATATTAGTCAATACATTAACTAATGTGAACTAATGGAACCTTATAGTAAAGTGTTACCACCACAACCACAACAACATTAATAATAATAATACTAATTATAATTATATGTAAATTAAAAAATATATATCATTTGTACATTCATTTGATATTGTGTCAGTCTGCTAAAACGTTATGATTGCTCTATTATGGTGTGTACACTTTGTAACCACAGAGGGGCGCATTTGAGCACTCTTCTGAATGATTTAATGACGCGAAAGACGTCCCCTTACAACTTTAAACTTCATAAATCTCTTATAATGTGTAAAATGCAGAGAACAACAAACATACTGACTGGTTGGTGAAGTTAAATAAACACTGTTTATTATTTAGCATCCAGATCATGCTTTGAGGTGCCCCAGTATCTCACCCAAAACACAGCATCAACAGCAGAGCAGGATTATGTGTTAATGAAGCCCCTCAAGGCACATAACTGCCTCTAATCTGAGTGTGAGTCACAGACAGGACTCATTGACCCAGATGAAAGGAAAAAGGGGGCCGGCAGGTACTGAGAAGCTACTGTGCTGTGAATTAATCAGACTTAATGAGCCCCACAAGGACATTAGAATGGACCACAGGGACAGAGCGGATTTACCCATGATGCAGAGCATGACTGTCCAAGCTCAAGTTATAAGTCATTGGGAAGTGTTGATTTTAAGATTGACGATCAAATTCAGAACACACATATATGAAGTGCATAACCAAATAATTTTAGCCAAAGTGACAAACCACATAATATCCCCAAATAAAAGTATGACTAAAGGCCATTAATATTTGTTCTTCAGAACGTACAGTAAGTATCTGGTTCATCCTTGTATTCTCATTCTTAGGGTACAAAGGGTGAAGTCGGCCTCTCCGGTGAACAAGGAATACCAGGCCCTCCAGTAATGTATTTATTTCTGTTCTGGTTGGACTTTGGCTATTTTATAATTTAAGCCTCTGTTGCTGTTTCATCATGACAAGTCATTTTAGCAGAGCCTTTTATAAAGGTCCTAAGATCGATTGTGAAATAAAATATCTGCTCTACCACAATAACTTTAGGGTCCACAGGGTCTGAGAGGGTATCCAGGAATGGTGGGACCCAAAGGCGTGACGGTGAGTCACAGTTCCCAAAATATTACTCATTATCTTTTTATGGATACACAAAATATTATTTTGACTTGTCTCAGGAGATACATGAGGGGATAAAGGGCAGATGACAACTTCGGTTTTACTACTGTTAACTGAAAATTAAAAGTAACTATTAACTATAAACTTAAAAAAAGCTAAATAAAGCTGCAATAACATTAAATATAAATATTAGATTGAAAACTTGTTGCTTTGGCAATGAACTGAAATAGAATAAGTTTAAGATGAAGTAGTAAATTATTAAAACTAAAATTGATATTAAAATAAATTAAAGCTAAAATATTAAAATATTTTAATATTAAAACTTAACTAAAATAAGACAAAGAATGAAAATATAACAATACAACAAAGCTAATTCTATCAGTTATAAATAATAATAAATTATCAGGAGATGAGGACAACAGTCAGTCTGTCTCGGAGTTAAAGACATGACTATAAACAATTCACATTTAGCATTATTGACAACTGAGGCTGGGCGGATTTGGTCCATTAAGTCTGTGGCTAGTTTCATTACACAGTCTTTGTGTGTGAGATGAGACAGTAATTTTGCTAGGCGGTTTTAAATATAAGCGCATATAGCTTGGTTTAGCTTCCTCACAGAACTGTACGAACGGGTTGATTTGCATACACGTGTTTTATTATATTCTGAACCAAACCCAGTGGAATGTAAACAAACATTGCACAACTTCAATTGCATTTGTCGGACAGCAGATCTCCACAGACTGAATTTTTATGAGTTTGTTTTACAATCTATAAAAACTTAAAAGTGATTCACAACCTCTGTGACAGGGACCACGTGGTTATAAAGGGATTTCAGGACCGATCGGCATCCCTGGACGCCCTGTGAGTCTGCAAGTCTTGTTCGAATACATTTCATTTTCATAACTGACAAAAAATACATAAAAATTATAATCTTACTGTGCAATACAGGGTGAAGAGGGACCCCAAGGACCACCTGGAGAGCCTGGTGACAAAGGCGACATGGTAAGTATTAGTAATATTACTCACATCTATACATTTCATCATTAATTTGTCCTTCTACATGTTCATTTATCAAACTTTTCATCCAGTTATCTATTAATTCCTGCTGTTGTTCTCGTAGGGAGAGAGTGGCATACGAGGGCCTCAGGGAGTGGTCGGAAAGAAGGGAGAGAACGTAAGAAAGGATCTGGCCAATCTGAATGCAGTTTAAAACACCCCCCCTAAACTTATGCTCTTAATCTTTTGATTAATGTGCATTGTCAGGGTCTTCCAGGAATTGATGGAAAAGATGGTACTCCTGGCATCCCAGGAATAAAGGTATGGATGGCTCTTTTCAAGCTCTTAAATCAATTCCCACAGCAGCCATCATTATTCAAGGAGACACATGGCATATGTAAAGTATAATGTACACTCAGTCAGAGTGAGCAAGTCTTCTTTCATCCTGAAGGTTTTTTTTTATCAATAATGACTAGCTAATTGTTCATGATCCTGGTTATCTATCTATCTATATAATAAAATGATGATGATGATAATGATTATAGATAAAAAAAAAAAACAATATAAAAATACTAAATTCATAAATGCTGCACTGTCTTGTACTTTTTTTTGTTAGGGTGCTACGGGACAAAATGGAAGACCTGGAGCTCCTGGTCTCCAGGGAGACCCTGTAAGTAGAATTTCATACTTCATTATCTTTTCGATATAATATACGCATCTGCATTAAATATGCAAGGGACCCTTTCCCATCTTCCTCACATCCGTCCATTGTGTTCCCTTTGTTAAATGAGGGTGATTAAAGGTAAAAAAGTAAAAGTTTAGTGTATTTTCTGCCTACAGTCCCAGTGTGATATTCTTGCCCTGACTATTTTGGAGCCTAAACCACCTTGAAATTGCTCCTGCTATTTACTATTCATCATCATCAAACATGACTCTCCTGGTGACTTGGGGTAATGGAGCGTGCTGGTTATGATACAAAACATAACAACGTACCTGTGCAAGCCATAATACAGGCACCTTCACTAACAGGATGAGTTATTGCAGCCTTGTTCTGATATCAGCACAGAGTAGAGGACAGACATGAAGCTCTCCACGGAGGTCTGCAGGGGTCACTACATTCATTCTTCATGCAAATCTTCGTATTTTTTTTTTTTTTTTTTTTTTTAGGGTTTGCCTGGTATGCCTGGAGCCAAAGGGGAAATGGGAGTTAAGGTGAGATCATGCTATTTTACGAATGCCTACATGGTTTTTGTGGAACCATACTAGTTTTTGGATGTCTGTTGATACTACTGTATACTATCCATTAGACCTTTATTTCGCCCTTTCAACAATTTGTGTGTTCTCTTTTGAGTTTAGGGTGAGCCAGGACCCCGAGGCTTGATGGGAATGCAAGGTCTTCCAGGACCTCAAGTATGTCACATCATTCAAGGACAGTTTTATACATAATCTAAAAGCTTTTTCTGGCTTCTCATTATGTTTCTCGTTCTCTCAGGGAGAGCCTGGTCTTCCAGGTGCACGTGGCATGGAGGGAGTCCCAGGACCAAAGGTCAGAGGCTATCCTCATTTACAAATCATTTCATTAACACTGAAGGAAACTCTCTTTTCTTAACTTTTCAGTTCTTGTCCAACAGGGTGACAGGGGCGAAAGAGGACCAGTTGGGCCTCCTGGTATTGTTGGCTTGTCTGTAAGTTTCTTTATTTTTATTACTTACACTGACTTTATCTATGAATTATATTTTTATATAATGCATTATTACAGTATTTTTAATGCATTAATAACGCCTTATAATGCACTTGTATGATCCCATGAATAATTGCACAGTTAAAATTCATTATAATACTTATCTATTTATGATTACACCCTTTAGAAAGCATAATGCAATAAAACACAACATACTATTTCAGATATAGTAAGGAATCCGCAAATAGGAATGCATTTTTATTACAATTATATATGCTCTGTAACATAGATTATGAATACCTTTATAATGCATTATACAAAATAGTTTCAACTAAATTGTCACCATTTCTTTAAATACTTATCCTATCAACACACACACACAAAAGAATATTAAAGAGAAATGTAATGAAAAACTGATGATAATTAATTGCTTAGAAAAATGTGGGATCCATATATATGTGTATGTAATTGGTCTATTTCAATCCTTCACTTGTCTTGTCTGTTGTACCTGCAGGGCAGTAAGGGAGAGAGGGGACCCATGGGCGTCCCAGGTGCTCAGGGTCTAACTGGAACTAAGGGTGAAAAGGTTTGTGACCATATAAACAGTAATTAACGGTAAATGAACTATCTTCCCGTTTAAACTGACAGAGTGATGAGGTTTGAACACATGGGGGCAGTCTTCACTCATGATTGGACTCTTTTCACTAGAGGACATCTATGCACTTAGATAATTCATGTCCATGTTTTCAAATAATGCCCCTCAATTCAGTATGAAATATAATCTTATGGACACTTTAATGTTTGTTGTCCTTTAATCTATAATATCCTTGCTGTTTAATACATTGAATATTGGCAGTAAAAGCCAGCTGATTTAATGTGCTCGGAGAGTTTACGGAAAGATATTACCAACAATAAATTCTCTGCACCTCAACCATTAGGGCTGGCACTGAGAAATGTCTGATGTACAATTGCATCTCCTTACAGGGATTCCAAGGCAAAGTGGGATCAAAGGGAGATGTTGTGAGTATACCCTCAGATAAATGCATACACATATTTATGGAGTGAAATAGAAACCATACATCACAGTACACATCATAAAAGATAACGAGTGAAGGTGACATTGATGGATCTCACCTGCCTCTTTCACAGGGTGATCCTGGTGTAGAGGGACTGGCTGGGGAGAAAGGAGAGAAGGTAAATAAGGCCCTAGTCTGATACATTTATTAAATAGATTGGTTTCAGAGGACTTCTGTTCATCTTAAAATTGTGTCTCTTCATCTAACAGGGACAATCTGGAGAGCCTGGACCTAAGGGACAGGTAAGGACAGTGTCAATGGCACTGATAATGCCAGGTGAAATACATAATTTAGTTATATTCAGCTTTTGTAGTTTGTTTTACAATGCTGGAGGACATGACAAAGGTGAATTGTGTCCGTTTTTATTTTATTTTAGAATACTTTATGCTGTCTCAGTTTTATGAGCACATTTAAACAAGCCATTCTGATGTGTCAACTTTTGAGTTACGGGCAGGACTACTTTTTTTATCCTACAGATGGAAGATGGCATTTATGGCACTGTTGTTATTGTTAACTAAAATTACATTTAAATGATTAAAAATTATTTTCGTTAACTGAAATCAAGCTGAGATCAAATAAAATATAATTACAAGTTATTTTCATTATTTTTGCTATTTCAGTTGGTAGCACTAGTGGCAAAGAAATTACATATTTCACGCTTAGGGTAATGATTTATTTAACTTCAGCATCATCCTATAAAACAACACTGAACATCCTAGTTTCTATATTTCCTTAATTACTGCCTCCTCTATCAACAGCAAGGTGTGACTGGTGACCCAGGGCACAACGGCCCTACTGGAGATCCCGGTAAACCAGGAGACCAGGGTCCTCCAGGCTTACCTGGTGCACGTGGCATGCATGGAGAAAGAGGAGTTCCAGGGATGCCAGGAATACAAGGACCATCTGTGAGTGTTGAACAGCATCAACAAAACCTCAAGAACAATTTCCAGCACAGAATTCCCAACCTTACCCAACAAACAATTCTGTTCAACATTTTGCCTCCAAAGTGCCAAAGTGTTACGCCAGCCAGACAGTTGCAATATAGCATGCAGAGCTCAGCACAATAGAAAAACACTTGCATAAAATATTTGTGTTTTCTTCATTTTTATGATTTCGCTTTCCAGGGTCGTGATGCAACAGATCAACACCTCATTGACGTAGTCCTGAAGATGCTTCAAGGTGAATAACAATAATTGTACTTTCTGTAAATGGCTGCAATCAGTGTATCAGGAAGAGGGCAGCTAAATCTAGCGAGTTAAATCTACACAGTACTTTTCATCCATTGAAATGTATTAACGTGCAACTCATCACTCCTCATGGACAGCTTTCCTGCCAAACACTGTGGACTGTGTAGTCTGCAGCTATTTATCTGCTGTTCAGAATTGACTAGCACACAGTTCTGTTTTCTCTGGGACTGTCAGTCTGTGTGCTCTTTGACCATCTATTTTGCAAAAGAGAGATGACCGGAACCGTCCCGTGATAACCTCCGCTGGCTCCCACCATTTCACAATGTAATCCCTCAGCCTTTCAGCCTGCGACTGCAAACAAACCTTCGCTTATACAGTACATACACACATGCTCAACTGGAGCGAGGGCAAGGATTCCTCTCTCATTCCCCATTGGAAAATAGATTAGATGTGGAGATTTGGTCACTGTGACACTTCGAGAACTGGTTAACAGATGAATGTCCACCTCTGGGTTGTTAACTTAATGATATTTACCCAATATTGCAGGACACCCAGTGAGATGTGACTGTGCGAGATGTGACTGTGTTCTTTTCAGGGTTGAGCACCTCCATCACACATAACTTTGTATCCGACTGTGCTGCTCTTTCAGTGCTGTTCTATTTAATCATGAGCTAGATGGATGTGTTTGACCTCTGCGATCACGTTTAGAGTCTTTTGCAGTATTGCGCATATTAAGGGACTGTTCACACAGAACACGTTTTTCAATTCCACTGTTCTACTTTCCCATTGTTTTTCTATGTAAACAGGCTAGATGGACATGTTTGACCTCTGGGCTCGTGTCATTTGCATCTTTTAAAAAAATGCCCTGCTCCCCCCACCCCCATTTCACTGTCCATGTCTTATGTTTTTCAAAGCAAATGCGTGTTATATGGCATTCTAAAAACAGCTGCTAAGTTAAAACAGCTGCTAAGTTAAAAGAACTCACATTTTTGTTTCACTGAGCTACTTTTCCACTGTTTTTCTATTTAAACATGCAATAGTTGGATATGTTTGACCACTGTGCTTGTGCTCAGCTCTTTTGAAGCTTCTCGCCCATCAGAAGCTTCACACAGAACACATTTTCCCATGCCATTGTACTACTTTTCCATTGTTTTTCTATGTAAACGTGCTAGATGAATGTGCTTGAATGTGTTGCTTTCACGTCTCGCGCATGACACCGCATTATAAAAACATGCCACTCAAATTAAAATAAGTTTAGATTTTAAGAAATGTGTCTCCAGACCTTGCACTTTTTTTAATTGCACTGCCCTGCATCTCAAGTTTTTACATTTTGCTGAGCTGCCTTTCAGTAGTTTTTCTAATTAAGTCTGTGAAAAAAGGACATGTTTGACTGCTGCACTCATGTCTTTTTCAGTATCGTACGACATTACATTCTAAAACCAGAAACAATCAAGTTAAAAGAATGAATGTTTGCAGCATCTTGTGCACGACATGGCATTCTAAAAACAGTGTTCATGATAAAAGAAGTTCAGCCTTAAAAACTGCAGCTCTAGGCTTCCACTACCCTGTGTTTTTTGACCCAAAAACATGTACTGTGTGAATGACTCTACTGTTTTTCAACTTATCTGATCTTAATCACTTTACACTCAACTTCCCACTCTTCTAATCTTCTGACAGAGAAGTTAGCAGCATTAGCGGTGAGCTCCAAGAGAGCGGTGCTGGGTGGAGCAGGTGTGATGGGACCTCCAGGTCCTCCAGGACCACCTGGACCTCCAGGACCTCAGGGTCCTCATGGACTGCCAGGCGGCCGTGGCATTCCTGGCATGATCGGGGCTTCAGGCCAGATAGGAAACACTGGTCTTAAAGGTTAAAAAACCTTCTAAATATAGATCTTGCTCTTGTGAAAATATTGTCAGTCATCCTCATTACTGTTAATCCTATCCCCATGTTTCCATTTTGCAGGAAAGAGGGGTGCAAAGGGAGAGAGAGGAGATCCTGGCAGACCACATCCTGGCCAACCGGGACCGCCTGGACTGCCAGGTAAGTTCAAAGTCCAAAGTCCGGTAAAGTCTGAATTGTCCGAAGGCAAGTTGGCTTACTCAGCAGCCCATCCTGTTTTCTCACAGGTCCTCCAGGTCTTGATGGTGTGGCACGTGATGGTAGGCCAGGCGAGCAAGGACCACATGGTGCAGCGGGTGAGCCAGGCCGCCCCGGAAAAGCTGGCCCTCCTGGACTTCCTGGATATTGTGAAGCAGCTGCATGTTTGGCAGCCTCCGCCTACACTTCACCCAGGCTACAAGAGGCGGGGACAGTAAAGGGCCCATCCACTTAAATCAAGCCCTCTACCGGGGCATAAGAACATCTTGAGAGAGAGAGAAAGGAACAAAGAAAAGGGGAAGAAGCATGGAAAGAGAGGCACATGGGCCTTTTCTTTATTGGACACCTTGAGGGGGGGGGGAACAGCCTGAATTTTTGTATGCATTAGGATTGTTTATGAATGATTTGACATCTACAGAAAGGAAGTTTAAAGTTGGCATTGTTAGCCGCTGCAGCTCTGTCCCACCTTACAGTACAGAGAGATGTGAGAACATTGCTAGTGACATCACTGATGACATCATCATCATGCGCCCTGGACTAGAAGAACTATGTGAATGACATTCAAACAAAGGTGCTATTTTGTGTGTGTGTTTTTATTATTATTATTATATTTTTTTTTACTGTTTTTTTTATTTTTTATTTTATGAATCTGATCCAAACTTCTAAAAGATAACGGATGGTGGTGAGATTTTTACATGCCAGGAAATTCCCCTATAATTGAACCAATAAAAAAATATTTAAAGCTACTTTATTAATAGATTCATTTAACTTGTGCTTCAGTGATCAGCTTCCTTGGCTCGAGAGGATACCTCATGTGTACATTATGTCCCTGTTTGTATTGTGCTTGTCTGCTCCATGAATCAATGCCTTTGATCCGCTCTTCTTGGTGAGACGGCGACATGCTCTCATTAACTTTATCCTCGATTCCATGCTGTAAATCTTTGTAAATGTGTATTAATTTTGTATGGACAGGGTGGGTTTAGAATATAAAACTGATACAAAGTTAATGAATTCAATCAGCATTCAGGATTAAACTCCAAACAATGCTCAGACTTTCCGGTGAAATACAAACCTGTATGCCACTTCCAAGTTACTGTGTGTTATGTACTTAGAGAAGAACTGATTATCTTCATTAACAGGCTATTTATTGTTCTTTTTTTGGTTCGTCTGTAAACACTCAAGTTTTCTTGCCCGGTTGTTCAGATTTACCCCAATCAATAAAAAAGGAACGTTTTGTAAAACTCAATGTTCTTCTGTATTATGAACATCTGAGAGGAGCAACCGATTTTAACTTTTTAGGAACTTACATTCTCTCTTCTGGATCGCACACGTCTTTTTCGATTTAATAAAATATATTAATTTCAATGTCTAGCCTTATTTGTGATAAGGCAGCAAGCATGAAATGCAAATGAAAAAGTAATGATCGGCATTACTTTTTCTA
Organism: allo-octoploid hybrid of Carassius auratus x Cyprinus carpio; assembly: GCA_024542945.1. NCBI lineage: Eukaryota > Metazoa > Chordata > Actinopteri > Cypriniformes > allo-octoploid hybrid of Carassius auratus x Cyprinus carpio. The sequence goes on along the minus strand of CM045060.1, from coordinate 11,962,981 downwards.
AGCAAAAGAAATACAGATCTCATGTAAAAAAAAAAAAAAAAACATACCATCAGAGATGCAGGCTTCTGAACTGAGCGCTGATAACAACTTTGGTTATCCTTGTCCTCTTTTGTCTGGATGACATGGCGTCCCAGTTTTCCAAAAAGAAGTTCAAATTTTGATTTGTCTGACCACAGAACAGTTTTCCACTTTGCCACAGTCCATTTTAAATGAGCCTTGGCCCAGAGAAAACGCCTGCGCTTTTGGATCATGTTGAGATATGGCTTCTTTTTTGACCTATAGAGTTTTAGCTGGCAGCGACGAATGGCACGGTGGATTGTGTTCACTGACAATGTTTTCTGGAAGTATTCCTGAGCCCATGTTGTGATTTCCATTACAGTAGCATTCCTGTATGTGATGCAGTGCCATATAAGGGCCCGAAGATCACGGGCATCCAGTATGGTTTTCCGGCCTTGACCCTTACGCACAGAGATCATTCCAGATTCTCTGAATCGTTGGATGATATTATGCACTGTAGATGATGATAACTTCAAACTCTTTGCAATTTTTCTCTGAGAAACTCCTTTCTGATATTGCTCCACTATTTTTCGCCGCAGCATTGGGGGAATTGGTGATCCTCTGCCCATCTTGACTTCTGAGAGACACTGCCACTCTGAGAGGCTCTTTTCATACCCAATCGTGTTGCCAATTGACCTAATAAGTTGCAAATTGGTCCTCCAGCTGTTCCTTATATGTACATTTAACTTTTCCGGCCTCTTATTGCTACCAGTCCCAACTTTTTTGGTATGTGTAGCTCTCATGAAATCCAAAATGAGCCAATATTTGGCAAGGCATTTCAAAATGTCTCACTTTCAACATTTGATATGTTATCTATATTCTATTGTGAATAAAATATAAGTTTATGAGATTTGTAAATTATTCCATTCCTTTTTTTACTCACAATTTGTACAGTGTCCCAACTTTTTTGGAATCGGGTTTATATATATATATATATATATATATATATCATCACATTTCATTATTTAGATTACTACTCAGTGTAGTAAATGTATTTATTTATTTGAAATCTATTTTTAGGGCCTTTTTTTTGTTTTCCACGGACCCCCTAGTACTCCTTGAGACCCCCTGGGGGTGCCCAGAACCAAGTTTGAAAGACATCATTTGCATCATATACAGTACATCATTTGGAACACAATTCATGTTTCTCGGATTGCACCACTGATTCATATTCTGATCACTATGGTTACAAGATTTTCAATAGTCCCTATTTTCAGTATAAGCAATCTTATTTCTATTTCCAAATTCATGCCCTCACCATCATATATGCTGTTATTTACAAAGTGTTGAAAATTTAACTGGAAACTCTGTACCCTTGGGCTCAGTACTAAATATTTCAAGACATTTCAGTCATCATTTGTGAATATAAAACTGGTGTATAAACACACACACACACACACACACACACACACACACACACACACACACACACACACACACACACGTTGTTTAGGGACTGACAAGTGAACGAGTCCATAAAGAACTCTGCTTTCAAAACTTTTATTGCTTCTCTTAAGTTTCTTTAAAGAAAAAAAAAAAAAAAAAAAAACTGCACACAAATGACTTTGCTTACAAATAGCACTATGATGAGATGCATGATGATGGGGCAGATTTTTTAAAGCTTGGATAAATAAAAGGCTGAAAGTCCAATCTGAAATCGGCATGCTCATAATGTTCACTTCATGAAAATTGCATCATAAAAAAAAAAAAATAATAATAAAAAAAAACTTTTCAGCTATCCACCCAATATATACAGAGTCTTTCTCGCTATCTTCACACACACTCACACACACAAACATACAGACCGAGGAAGTGACAACGAGAGGATAAAGTGCAGAGTGTAAAAGCATCAGACTGGCTGATGCAGCAGAGAATCAGTGAGATGCTGTTTGCTTTAGAGATGACTGAACTAAGAAGGTTGGGTTCGGATGTTTAGGATGACTAGCAAAGCATATTTAAGATTAGAGCATTCTAGAAGCACATGATGGTTCAGCTGCAAGTGGTACAGTATATCAAAGTAAATTCAAGTTTAAGAGTCCAGAGTGGTGGAGGAGAAGATGTCATCACAGAGCTCGAGAAATAGGTGTCACTGAAATATTCTTATAAAAATAAAAACCCTTTCCGTCATGATACGTTACAAAATTGCATTCTAACCCAAAATTGCATATAAAACTTACCTTTACAAAACATCCATTTGTTTAGAGCTTATAAAGTTATTCCAAAATAAAATATCTGAGACGACCATAAAAAGGGCTGCCATGCTGATGATTTTTTTTTTTTAAAGTACAAAAAGCAATTACATATAAATATGAATATGTACAACACAAGCCCTTGGGGAGGTTCATTTTGAATAATAAACATAATTAATTAGGTAACTGTATCTATGCTTAATTATAACCTCAAAATCTTTATATTAAACGGCTCACACTGTGGAAGGAATTATTCACTGGAAACAGATGGATATTTAAGCCAAGCTGTCTTTGCTAAAGCAGTTAAATAGCAAAATTAGCAGCTGCCAAAATGACCCCCTCACAAAGCTATTAAAGAAATATTCCAGATTCAATACAAGCCTTAGCAACAACATCTGTGGCATTCTCAGCCGAAAATCAATTTGATTCATACCTCAATTTGAAAAAGAAAAGAAAAAAGAAAAAAAAATAATAATAATGTTGAATGCATGCCCTATAGAATTACATTATAAGTGCAAAACTGTCATCATTTACACAAAATGAGGTATGAGTCAAAATAATTCCTGCATCAATCAATAACATGCCATGGAGGATTTTAACTTGTATTTAACTCAGAATATTGCTTTAATAGTTAATAAAGGACTTTGAAGACTGGTGTGAAATGTCAATCGGAAACCAATATTTTTTACAGGGCCTGGTAAAGAAATTAAAAATCTTTAATGCTGAATAAGTGTGGTTACCTATAATGACTGTCCAACACCTTATATGTCCAGGGATCTAGAAGTCTTCAATTTACTATAATTGTAAAACACAAACTCAAAAATGATGGCATTATCTCTGGTTCATCAGCAGACAATAACTTATAAAAGTCCCCATTGGTGGTGAACCAGTGTTTTGGTATTGCATCATGCGGAAAGGAAATTACATTAATCCTTTGGTTCTCCATGGATCTTCTCAGAAGCCTTAGCAGATACAGGTAGGTAACAGGTAGGTGAGATTGTCAATAAGTGGGTACCATCCTCCATCTTTTATTTCTCTTAAACCATTTTCTAGTACATGGGACCTTTGGAAGCTGGGCCCTTGGGATTGTACTCCACAGGCATACTCATACAGTCTGACGGGTGACAACGACCATCCTTGCCCTTTGTTCCAGATGGCCCTGGAGGTCCAGGAATACCGGGGATGCCCTGCTGACCAGAAGGACCTGGTGGTCCCATCTTACTGTAACCAGGAGGACCAGGAACACCTGAGAGGAACGGAAGGAATGAGAAAGACATTACAGTAGAATAAACATAACAAAGTTGGCAAAATGACTTCCACTTTAAAATTGGCTTTGAAAACTTGGAGTCAGACCTGGAGCACCCGGAGGGCCAGTGTCTCCCATCTCTCCAACACCCTTATCTCCTTTTTCTCCCTTTACACCAGGGGCACCTGGGGACACATATGAAAGCAACATTGTGGAAGACTGGGCAAATGGAACTCTGGACTGCTGTAGGAAACATTAGCAGATTAGTTCCTCTTACCGTGTGGACCCATGGGTCCCTGCCTTCCTTCACGGCCAATCTGCCCAGAGCGGCCCGGTATCCCTGGGGGGCCTGGGATGCCTGGGCTTCCATCTTTCCCTGGGGGTCCTGGTCGACCAGGGGACGCAACCATCTCCACAGGCATCTGCATTCGGGACATGTAGTAGCCCATACGCTCTGAAGGAACAAATGAACTTTAAAAACCAACCTTAGTAAACAATAATAAAAAAATGATACGCCTGCCCCATAGACTTTCATTATAAGTGCAAAACTATCATCAATTTTTCTTTTTCTTTTACAAACTGATTTTAACTTGTAACATGTATTTTAACCTGTATTTAACTCAGAATATTGCTTTAATAGATGCTAAAGTGCCTTAAAGACTGTTGTGATGTGTCCAGAAACCAATATATTTTGTGGAGGGCTGTGGAAGAAATGAAATCTTCCTAAGACACTTTCTGAGTGAAATAAACCATCTAGAAATACATTTTCAGTGCTTCCAGATAAGTTCTCTTACCATCAAAGATCTTCATGACCTGCTGCCTGATGAAAGACCTTAATTCATCATAGTTTACAACAGCCTGGAAAAAAATAGTGAAGTTAAAATGCTCATATCTACTATTCTGCAAGATATCTTATCCATCAACAGCTACAAATAACTGGACTCGGATGACAACGTAAGCCTCGTACATCCAACTTACAAATGGCTGCGTCCACTCTCATGTTAAAAATATGGTGGACAAGGAAACTAAAAAGCAAATATTGATTCTTAAAGTAGATATTGTTCTATATGATACTGTGGGAAACTGTTTCTGTTAGTTAATAAATTCTTTCAGCCAGGAGTTTTTTTTTTTTTTGGCTGTATACCATTACTAAAAAAAAGCCTCACCTCATTCCCTGGGATTCCTGGTGGTCCGGGGGCACCAGCTGGTCCAGGTGAACCAGGGTTTCCCCTCTCACCACGGGGTCCAGCTGGTCCTATGATCCCTTCTGGTCCTTTGGAGCCAAAACCAAAGCCTCCTCCAGGTGGGCCGGGACGTCCGCGCTCTCCCGGGGCTCCCCTTTGCCCTGCAGCCCCTGCTTCGCCCTGGATAGGATCAAAGGAGCAGCTGTGATTTACCACACAATTGATTTTAGGACAATGACCACGGGCTACTCAGTGATCCCTGTAATAGCACCGCATAATAGGTTTTATATAGAAACACATGCTCAGCACTACACAGTCCACAAAATAAAATCTTCAAGGTTAGTAACTTTAGTACTTACTTATAAACTTATTTTATTCAGTTGCCAAGTCAACATTTCTTACATTAATTTGTTCCATCTAATATTAATATATTAATATTATTTTAAATTTTTATAATTTTTTTTATATATAAATTAACCAAGATACTTAACAAGTTTTAGTTCTTTAGTTCTACACTGCAGCTGAGCAAGTGTTTTTATTTATTTATTTACTTTTTTTTTCACTAAAATGTATGGCTCATTTAGAAAAAGGCCTAAAACAAATATTGATTTCTGACATTTCATATCTACTTTTTTGTGGATATATATTTAGATAATTAATGCTGTTTATTATTATGTTTTCTGTTTAGTTATATAAATTATGGTGTTGTGTAATTGTAATAGTCCAAATGCTAATTAATGCTAGTAGTTACAGTACATACTGTATCTAAAACCATTGTCCCCCTAAATATCTTCAGTCTAGTTAAGCTACTTTTTGCTAACGGCTTGTAAGGTAGGATAGTTTTAATACTTCATAGTTTCAAGTAGCATTCCCAACACTAATGTTGCACATGTAGCAGTCTTTACAGAGCTTCTGCTAATGGGTTGAGGCAAGGGAAAAGCACTGCTCTCATCTCATTCACACCTAAACTTCAAAAACCTGACAATGCTGTCCTGTCACAGTGACAGATAGAGGCTCCTGTATGGATTTATTATGGAGTATAATGGTGTCACTATGTAAGCTGAGAGTGGTGTTCAAACAGGCTACTGTGGCAGATGAGGGAGGAAAAAAAGAGTGAAGGCAAAGTGAAGTTAGATAACATGCTCTTGTGATTGCAGATGGAGCCACCTGACACATGTAAGCACAAAAACTAAAAGGATGTGTTGAGCATGCATAGTCAGAAAGGGGAAAACTCTCTCTTATGCCTGAATAAGATGTATCCAAATGCATGTGAAAAGATGTCAGTGTTCAATGGTGCAAAGACATTATAACAGAGATGTGAAAACAATGCATCTTACCTTCGGTCCCGATGGACCAGGTTCTCCTGGCAGGCCTGGGGCTCCCTGCGGTTACAAATAATTATAGGAGTGAAACCCATAAATAAGATTTACCTGAACTGTGTGTCATACAAACACATAATTAAAAATCCACTGTAACTGATTATTTATTTATATCTGTGCATGTTCAAATAAAAGTCATTCTGCTGAGGAAGTGAAAACTTTTTCAACTTAGGGTGGAGACTGATTCTTTGGAATTACGGCTTCATCCAAAAATTATGTGTAATTGTGATCACAATGTTTTGTGCATAAAATTTGTATGGTGAAGGAAATCAAAGGAGATACTCACGTCTTTACCCAGTGCTCCATCACTTCCTGGTTCACCCTAGAGAAAAAAAAAGGAAAAAAAATAGAAATATATACTGTACATATATATATATATATATATATATATATATATATATATATATATATACACACACACACACACACACACACACACACACACACACACACACACACATCTATATCTATCTATCTATCTATCTATCTATATATACTGTATATATATATATATATATATATATATATATATATATATATATATATATATATATATATATATATATATATATCTCAGTGACTAAAAAATGTTTAAAGAATAATTGTAATGCCAAGCCAGCAGAGGGAGCCCTTGCCCGAGTATTGACTGTCACGCCCCCTCTGCTGCCTCGATGGTGACTTCCTGTTTGGCAGCCATAAAGCATGGCTTGCCCGGATACTCTCTGCAAAGTATTGCCAGTCTCACTGCCTTGCCGAGTGTTCTATTATCATTGCCTGTGATATTGTGTATGACGTCTTGCCTGTTTGCGTCGTCTTCTGATTATTGGATTTCCCTTTGTTTTGGCTGCCAGTTTGGACTGATTGACTGTGTTTTGACAACTACCTGTTTTCTGACGCTGATTCTGGATTGCCCTTCAAATAAACGTCTGCACATGGATTCTCACTTGGCTTTAGCCTCCTCGTTACAATAATAATGCTATAAAAACTTATGGTTAATATAATGGTAAACCAACTAAGTTTAGGTTCTGACCATCAGCCCGGGATGTCCTGGGAGCCCTGGTGGGCCAGGTAATCCAGGCTGCCCTCTCTCTCCTGCCTCACCCTGGTCTCCCTTAATGCCCTGGTAAAGAACAAGAAGACACAGTAAAGCATTCAAACAATTAAAAACATCACTGATAAATTATCGGATTTAGAAGACTTTTGCTCACGACTCCAGGTGGCCCAACTGGTCCCGGTGGCCCTGAAGATCCGGCAGCACCCTAAAAATTTCCAGTGGAAGTGTTAATTTATCACATTCTCGGTGGGTGGTGGTAGGGGGGGTTATCTTTACACTACCATTCAAAAATTCGAGGTCAGTAAAATTTCTTGTTTTAAAGAAATTAATACTTTTATTCTGCATGGATGCATTATATTGATTGTACCAACCCCAAACTGTTAAACGGTAATGTTTATGTACAAACTAAAGAAAAGTGAAGATTATAAGATATTTTAAATACTTACAACATGTCCTGGAGCTCCAGGTGGTCCTTGTGGTCCAGGAGGACCGGGGTCACCCTGAAATGTAAGTAAAAAAGTTTTTACTTATCAAGATGTGTGTCAGATCACAATTTATAACACAGTGCAAGTATACGTTTTTAACATTGCCGCAAGCGACATCATGTAATATTATATTATGGACATAAAGTGTTAACTGTCTTCTAACTAATGGAGCAACTGTTTAAAGAGAATATTCCTGAATATATTTGATATTATAACCATAAGCATGTCTCTTAATCTCCTCTCTGTTTGAATAGAACAGTGAAATGGCTTGGCAGTAAAGAGGAGCCAGCTCTACCTCTTTCTTGAGTATTGAGGTTTGTAACTGCCACAGTAACATGACAACACACACTGGGTATGTACAATGGGATCATGATGTTGCCATACATTGGCATACTTGCATGGGGTATGTTGCTGGTCTAAGGGTGCAGAAGATTATTTCATTATCTGAAATCTATAGAGCATTTGTAGGGAAATTTATAGCACAGATGCAGTGGCAATATATCTAATAGAAGACAGCTTACCTCTAGACCAGACCTTCCCGCTGCTCCAGCAGGTCCCTGAGGTCCCATATCTCCCTACAGATAACAATAAAGAAGAGAGACAAAGAGATATGTAAAAAGACAGACTAGTGTAGAAATAAAAGCTGCTCTGTGTAATTTCTGCACCATTAAATGTTCCAAATTGATTTGCAAATATAATGATTGTTTCCAAAAAGTTTCCCCATTGTTTGGGTTAGCAAACTGTCTCGTTCCAAACCTTTGCCATAGACTGAGCTCAAACTTGGAATGTATGGTCATTCAGACACAGAGAACAATGTGAAAATGCAATATTTACACTTCTGCAGTTGTCTTTGCTCATTAAGAGAAAGTATTTGAACATCAAAACCATTACAGAAGTCAGCTTTAAAGACAGGATCAATGGGAAGTCATTTTTTATTCATTTATGCACTACACATTTTAAACAGAAATAATGACAAGGCTATGAAACTCAAAGAAAAGGCTCATACTTTCATTCCTGGGAGACCTGTGTGTCCTTTGATGCCCTTGAAACCCTGGAATGAGAAACAGTAATAATAGTAAGCCTTTTCCAATCAGCGAGAAGTCAAGTCAAGCTCCTCCTTGGAGATGCCTAATTAAAGTTGACTTTGTCTCTTTGTTTCAGTCTTTGTTCCGAATGTTGATTTTGGTATTCATGTGTCACTGATAAAATCTACAAAGAACTTGGAATATGAAAACTAAGAAAGAAAATATGGTATGGTTAATACCAGCATTCCCCTGGGTCCAGCGGAGCCAGGCATTCCTGGTTCACCCTGTGCAATTTTCAGAATAAAATACAGTTAGAAATTATTATTATTTTTATTAATATTATTTAAATATCATATGTGGTTATAATATTTGTATCTTTTCTCACCCTTAAACCTGGTTTTCCATCTTTGCCATCAAGTCCTTCCATTCCAGGCGGTCCCTTTAAACAATGCAAAACAATATAATTAATGCGAAAGTTTTAATTGTGTACAGAGACAACACAGGCTGAACGTCTCCTTCAAAAGGTGTCTATCCATAGGATTCTAAGACTCACAGGCATGCCTGGGGCCCCGGGTGATCCTGGGGGACCTGTGGGTCCCTGTGGGCCCTGAACTCCAGCACTACCCTAAGGAAGTAAATCAAGTAAGGGTGAGTGCTTGATAGAGAAGCATCTACACTCCACATTCAAGCCATTTAATCACTAAAGAGTATGCCAGAGCACTTGTTTGTGAAAGTGACCATAAGTGATAATGCCTATGAATGCAAATGATGAGTCATTTTTCAAATGTCATTGCTCATATACTGTAAGGATTTATTTCCAGATGTCACTATGTTGTATAATTTCATTGTCCAGTCATTACAGTACTGTCACTTGCCTTCTCAGCTTTTGGTCCTGGAGGGCCCGGAGGACCTGCTTTTCCCGAGAAACCCGGAGCACCCTGGAAATATGAAGATAAAGAGATGAGGCTTATTTCAGAATTAAAGTCAAAATTGTTTACAGTGTGGAATCCATTTCACTTCTATAATGTGACATATTTGAGTGAAATGGTAGGGGAATTGATGACTGAACGATGAATCATAATGAATGAATTCCCACCGGTTGTCCTGGGAATCCTTGGGATCCTTGGAAGCCCTGTAAACAAAAGACACAGGAACTGTTATTATGCGCTCTGTAAATTGTAATCACAGAAACAACATGAAGATGATACACCAGATAATTTACTGAGTAAATACACATTTTTAAATATTTGTTTTCCAGGAAAAACAGGTATATGTTTAGCACATTTCTCAGATCTTGGGCTTGTAAATTTGCTCTATATAGTGTAATATCAAAGATAAGGTATCATGAGAATGTGATATCAAGGGATATGACACATATAGAAAGATATTTTGAAGGGAAGCATTTTGTTGGCAATATATCAGCAACATGCTTTCATACCTGATCTCCCTTTGGTCCCACAGGTCCTGCTGTTCCAGCTTCCCCTTTAGGACCCTGCCAGTCAGGGAAATATGATTATTTATTTTTTTTTACATTGCAAATTGTCAGTTTTTGAGAACAATGTTGAATCTGTGTGAGAGAGACTAAAAGAAAAGAACAAAAACCAACGTTCTCCTAGGTTTTGCCACAATCAGTCTACAAAATGTTTGAAACTTTTTTGTTTGATCTGAGAGTTATTACTCACAAAGAGAATACAAAAGGGAATCTGGCTTCATATATATAGTGTGCAACATTATCAGCCGTCCAAGAAAATCCCAATGATTAAAAAAGACAAAGCAGTGAAGTGCAGTGCTGTTGAGGGTCATGACTTCAGGTAAGAGTCTATATGTATGTGAAGCAGCAAAAATAAAGGCATTAAAATAGATGTTTACTCACTGCTGGGCCGCCTGGTCCTTGATAACCTGGAGATCCCGGTGGACCCTTTTTAAAAACAGTGCAAAGTTTCAAACACTGTTTACCAAGTCATTATAAGATTTCCTTTGTGAATGCTCCTGCGTGGCTTGAACCCCCAAAGGACAGTCAAAACAAAAGGTTGAGGTTGTCTAAAAAATTCTGTATTTACGTTTAATAACTACACCCCTTTCAAAAGGGTCGGTAGGATTTTTATAACGAATACTTATATTCAGCAAGGAAACATTAAATTGATCAAAATGACACTTTTACTATGTTACAAAACACCTCTATTTTAAGTAAACGCTGTTCTTTTGAAAAATCAGCTTTGCCATCACAGAAAAAAAAAAAAAAAAAAACATTTTAAAATAAATGTTTTCTATTTTAATATATTTTATATTTTGTATTATTTCACATAAGTGCTGTTTTACTGTACTTTTGATCCAATAAATTACTGACATAAAAAAACAAATACATCCAATTGAATGTGAATGAATAAACTGGACACTTGAAGTTTAACATTGTTTAAAGAGTACGTTCTTACAGAATCTCCTTTCTGCCCTGCAGTTCCTGGACTGCCACGCTCTCCTTTAAGGCCCTAGGAAAAACGCATTATGACTTTAACCCACCAATCAAACAATTAGCAGTTATACAACATGTCTAAACATTAATATATGATGTCTCTGCATCTGGTCAGTTGTCAATGGTCAATTGTTGATACCACTTACAGGGAGGCCAGGCGGTCCCATGGTTCCAGGATAGCCAGGATTTCCTGGTGGAGCCTTTGTGAAAATAACAAAAGTAACTCAATAATACAGCAAACTGTCCATGGGCTCCTTTTTAGTATATATTCTTAAGATACTCACCTGTTCACCTTTCTGTCCTGGAAGTCCGTCTGTCCCTCTCTGACCTTGTTGACCCTATGATTAAAAAAATGAAAGAGGCATTAGCAACAGAGGCAGCAAAAATGCAAATATAAGCATTTTATGTCTATTTGCCATATACATAAGAAATACTATATTATATAAGTATTACAAAATCTTGCTGGAGAATACTTGTTTTTACAGCCTTGCATTTCAGATAATTGTGATCTTAACAGCATAGCACAGCAGTTAATACACCTGCCAAATGCTTGGAATTTAGTTTCTAAGCGAGGGACGAAAGTAAGGGGAATGAATTCACGAATCCTTCTTTCCTGCCATTTGTATTCCAGGAACAGACAAATGATGCAGAGTTATTGTTTTTATTGTTTTTACCTTTATAGCTACGGGACAAAACGTGCTTATTAGCTATTGCATGCGTAATGAAAAAGACCTGAACTGAATCTCATATTGGATAATACTTCAGTAAATGCCTCCTGCATATATACAGTACATCACCTAAATGAAGGTCAATGCTCTTTAAGCTGTTAAGATAGAGATCGAAACAGTAAGGAAATAATATTTCCAGACTGACTTTTCTCATACTATTAATATTTTACTTTAAATGCATTGGGCTTATTTAAAATTGACTGAGAAAAACTGTAAATACATTTGTGCCCTGTGGGAAGAAAAAATATATATATTGTCAGGACTTTTTGTTCAGCAAGGTCAAGGACAATGGATTTCAACGTCATTAAGACTTTCCCTCGAGAAAAATAAAACTGCATAAATAATGATAATGAATTTAAGAATTGCCGGCAGCAGGTTTGAGAGTCTCCGACCTGCTTCATGCCTGTTAAATCATTAAGTGTATTGCCATGTCTAGCAGGTGGATTTGTTCTCACTAGTTTAACTTTAATTTAATTTAAGAATGATTAATGAAAGCAGTCCTTTCTAAACTCACATCACTGGTTGAGTGAGACTTTGATGTCGAATCACTCCAACAAACAAAGTTGTGAAATTGTCAATGTTTAGACTCTTCAGGAACTTAATAATAGCTCACTCACAGTTGTCTCTGTACACTGAACGGAAATAAAAGAGGAAGTATTTGGCTTCATCTTTAAATAAGCTAGAATAAAATAATAATAATAATATCCCTGGCTGTCTCTTTTGGCAATGTCTTTCTTCTATTTTCCTGAAGCTTGCTGACTGCACACTCTCCTCAGTGGTTCAGTTATATATCATTCTATTAGCGGATCAATTCCACAGAAAATTTCATTTTGGAAAAGATTGGCATACTGTAAATCTTTATTTTCTGCCTTTCCATGCTAACAGGAAATATCTACACTGCTGAGTTTGTTGCTTCAAGCAGTTTTGATTGAAGCAAATTAAAGAAAGTCAGATAAAGCTCACAAAGCACAAAGCTGGACAACATTAAAATAAAATCCATTCTGGCTCAGACTCAATTCATCAGTAAGCCCAAACCTCTGCTAAAACATGCCGCTGCAAAATAACCTGTCAGCAGCACATACACATGGCTATGGAGAGATAATTGAACAAGCACCACAACAGTAAAGTTTTATTTCTCTGTCATGGCATTCAGAGAAGATGGGCTGGTTTTCTGAGGTAATTAAACATCTTCTGTGTTTGTCTGAGCTGATCATAAGTTTGCATGCATTGACTTACAGGCAGTCCAGGAGGCCCTTGAGGACCAGGGAAACCAATATTGCCCTAAAAAACAATGATAATAAGAGAGCAACAGTAAAAAAATATATTACTTTACAATGGACAAAAACAAGAAACAAACAAATATAAACAATCCTGTTAAGAAGACCCAGCTAGTTTTTTAATACTTGGTACTAGTGAAGTGAGACGAAATGTACAACTCGGCAGAATTGCACAGAAAAAAATATTTGTGTGGTTCACTGTGCAACGCTTATGTGTTATAATATATGACAGTGAAACTAGAAAAAAAAGTAAAATTTGAGATTATTTTGGAAAGCATTCTGCAATTCTGGGGCAAACCTGTAGAGGCCTCTCTAACCTCACAGCAAAGAGTAATTTACTCTTCTCCCTTCTTGGTTCATTCTAACTGAAAACACTGAACCTAAAAGAAAGTGCAAACACAGACTGCATTTGTGGGATTAAATACTAGTGACTAAATAAAGTCATGCAGAACAGTTCTCTGTTTGCTGCAGTTCTGTAAAAAGTGCGAAACATTGGTTTGTCTCTATATACGGACTGCACTCTGAAAGCCATCTGGGGTCACTCTGTCTCAGTTTCTAAGAAAAGAGGGCTAAAAAGACAATCCTGCCAGAAATGACCTTTTAGGAGACAATCTGGAAAATAACTGGCAAAGTAGAAACTTACTGGGGTTCCAGGAAGACCAGGAGGTCCTCGCTCACCTCTAGGACCCTACAGTGAAGACAGACCAGGATAATGTTTTATAGCATACAGGGGCAGACGAAGCAACCATTATAACTGGGGCTGTATAATAATTATATAATTATATATTCATTTAATAACATGTTAATTTGGTGTGAATACCTATGATTAAAAAAATAAATAAATATTCACAGCATTTCAATAAACAGTAAGTTAATATTGTATTACATTTTACATGCAATATTGTTTGCTTTTGCTCCTAAATAATTTAAAACAAAGTCGCAACAGAACAGTTGTGCCTTTCTGAGCAAAAAACACAGCTGTGTTTCATTACGGAATGAATACATGGTTTAGAACGAGTGAACCAAAGATTCAGTGACCAATTCATAAAGACAGTCATTTGCTTTGTTTCTGAACAAATCAGCTTCTTCAATTCGTAATTTTAAACCCATTAATGCCTATTTAAACCCATTCATCTCATAGCATTATTTATGCAATTCTAACTGTGGTTTAAATGCATTCACACCATCTCTGAAGAGTCTGAAGATGCAGAAAAACAATTTTATGGCCGCACTGTAGCCTTATGTGGAGTAAGTCATATGCTGAATCAAAAAGTTTGTTTTGATTCTGTTTTGAAATAAATAGCAGCTGACTACGATGACTACGACCAAGCAGAAGTCTCTGCCAGCTGGTTGCATCAACAGTGGACTGAATGAACGTGCAGGTGGTATGAAGTAATCCTACTATGCCTAGTGCCCACCTACTTGTCTTTTAGCAAATCAGTTAGGACAACTGGGCAAACATTACAACACCTAATTAATATTCATGAGCCAAGATGATAAGGCTTATAAATGTGTCCCCCACCTTTTCAGAGGCTTATTCCTAAGCCTCAGATAACACAATTCTGGGAGAGAATTGGGGACAGAATAATAGAATTGGAGTGTGCTATATATATTTATATATATATGTTTGCTTTTAATATTAAAATATTGTGTTGTTAGATTCGCAACAGTTAGGATAAAGCAGAGCTCTTGTACACTCTCTAATAGGCAGTGATAGTAATGAAACTAGGCAAGATCTCTCACCGACTCTCCTTTGACCCCTGCGGTCCCTGGGAATCCGGGCATCCCTGGTGCACCAACACACTGACCACTGTTACTCGTCTAAAAACATTGAGCAGACATGAGGGGTTACAATAAAGAAATGTGTGCACAATTTGAAGAGAAACAAATAATGCCTTTTAAGTGATGTAAAGGAACAGCTTTGTGTCAGAACAATGGAACAGTGGATTACAATTTTCAGTAATGTGACAGTAGCTCAGCTGCTTTCATAATAGTAAAGCTTTTCCAGTAACAAGCTACCTTTTCCCAGTGAGTAGAAGAAGAGTGTGATTTGCTCAACTATGTAGTGTTCCAAATCATTTTAGTGAATTGGTTTGTTTGCACATTCATGTAAATGGACCATTTTAAAACGATTCACTGATTCACTAAGAATCTTTGTATAATGCCCTGCATCTTTTTATGTAATATATTTAGTTAAATGCTGTTGTTCATCGTTGCGTAGTGTTCATCATGAAGTGTTTTTTCTAGTTTAATACAAGCTAAAAAAAATATATATAACTAAATATTTTAGTTTTTAATATTAATATTAATTTTTATAGCATTATAAAATAATATTAATGTATTAAACTTATTTGTAGTTTAATCCTGTCATCATAATTTAGATTTCATCAAATTGAGATTACCATTATGATTAGCTTGTAGCTTGGGAAGCTTCCCTTTCATTGTTTTATGAGAGTATAAAAAGAGCATTAATCATTCGGTCCACAGACTTACAGGCCTACTTGGTGTTTCTTCTCTCTGCAGCTTCTCTAAACACTGTAAAGGTGATCATAGAGATAGGTTTAGTACTGTATGTTCATGAGCATGAGCAAAACGACTGTAGAAATCAATGGCATGCTAAACAGAAAGCTTAAAGTGCCCCTGTTATGCCATTTTTAAGGTTGCTAATATTGTTTTATGAGTCTCCCAAAACAGGTTTACATGCATGCAAGGTCAAAAAACATGTTAGTTTTCTCAGAAAATAGATTTAATTTTACCTCACATCTAAATGATTCATAAACGATTCGTCGAAAGCAGTTCAAAGAATCAGTCTCTCTAAACCCCTCTTTTCCGTGAGCCCTCACTGCTGTGATTGGTCAGATTGCACAGTCGTTTGTGATTGGTCCAGAGTAGAGAGATCTCTCTACGGCTCTGGATTGGTCTACCGTGCAATTGTCTTGACAGAATGACAGCCCTGGAGACTTGTCAATACACAGAAAAGATTGTATGTGGGCAGACATTATGCAAATGTGTTACTTCATGACGTACAGCTGTATCAGAATAAGATTGAAATTCCTGACGACTCGTTTCGGCAATTGCGAATCAACTCTTTTTTTTTTTTTTGACAGATAATAACTTTATCTATTGTGCACTGTCGGCTTCACAACTTTGCAGATAGTTTATGTTCACATAACTGCATGAAAGGTAATAGTCGTAAAGGCATAATAGGGGCACTTTAAAACAACAGCAAACAAACAAATAAATGTTACCCACTCCCTTGTCTGTTTAATACCAATCACATCATCCATCATTCATCCCTCTCACCCGTTCGCATCTATCTAAGTGTTCAACGCCAGGCTTGCCCTGATCTCCCTTCTCGCCCTTAGCACCAACCACGCCGGGGACACCTGGTAGGCCCTTGGAGCATTCGCCACAGCCCTCCTACAATGATGCATACACATGACACAAACACAAACACACATGTACTCACTGCAAGAACAAATGAACAATAAAACAAAGCACCTGAATGCAAATACAAGGGAATAGTAGTGCTGCATTGAAGAGTAAGAAGGTGCAGACAGACTGAGAAAGATTCATGAAATTTAAATAAGATGTTTTTGATATTTTAACAGTAAAAACTATACTCTCACATGATAGAACAGGAATGAAAGAATCCAAATAACCCCAGCTCAAAGAATGTACAAGGTTTCAAAGCCAAAAAACTAGGGTTTGAAAAATAAATGGTTTTTGAACCGACCCTGATCAGATATATTCTTCTGCCTGAAAAGCACACATTTGTCATTAAGACGTGCGTGTGTGTGTGTGTGTGTTGACTGGGTGAAACAGATGGAAAAGTCTCAAAAGGGAAAATTCTGGTCAGGAGAAGGTGATATCAGAGCCTGACTGACATCATGTCCGGAACATATGTATATGTATAAAATATGTCAGGCTTAAAATGCAGTACTTGATTTTATGCAATATGTAACAGGGGTACCCTGCTTCATCTCTCTATCCACCATGGGGTTCTGGGCCTCAAAAGGTTGAAGCCCCCTGCACTAAAAATTCCAGCATCATCCAAATGAAAATGCATGCATTGCATAGATGTCTTGCTGTCGTATTTGTACTACTTTGGAGGACAGAATGAAAAAAAACAAAAAAAACATTTATTCACACCACACCAACTATGCTAATGTGTATGTTTCTGTACACATTATATTACCAGATATATACTACCAGTGATTCCTTGCACATGCATACTAATAATGTCATAGCGAAAGAAAGATAAGTTGAACACGTGCAGTTAATACTGATAAGTTAGCATGTAGGCTAGACTGTTCACTTACCTTGCCCGTGGAAGCTGAATCCTGAGGCAGCAAAACAGGAGGCTGCAAGGTGGAGGAGACAGTCAGCCATGGTGACTGCATTAAAACACTATTTTTTTTTTTTTTTTTTTTTACAACAAATGAATGTGCAATAATCATCAGAAGATCAGAAGAAAGTGACTATGGTGAGACCAAGGCAATGCAGTACACTAAAAGGTTATTTATTATGTTCTCATTATTATTAATAACAAAAATCTCATTTTAATAATGGAACTATTTTGCATGAAATTATTCAGAAGAAAATCGGAGCTGAATTTAACGCGATAAATTATTTCACATTATGCTACAATTATTTATTATGCTGTCATTTCAAAACAGTTTACTGGCTAATTGCATCCATAAACATGTAAATGAAAATATAATTAATTATAGTAAAAAATATTGTGCCACTGTATTGCCCATTTACAGCATGGATAAGAAGTTTCACATCCTTCCTTACAAAGCAATAGTTTCAGAGCACAAAAGACTTTCAGAAGGACAAAAAACAAAACTTCATTGTGCAACACCCACAATGATGTACTTGAAACTGATATGGAATCCTATATGTGGAGCATGTAATGAATCCACAGAGTATTTTAAAGCTTTTTAAAAAATTCAACTCAAATTCCACTTCACCTCGTACCAATATATTATATGCACTTGGCCCACCTGGCCCTTTTTTGTATAGAGGACTGAAATATTCCTCTAACTACAGTTACACCAGAGAACTTGACTGAATATGAGAGCGGCTCTCAGATGCTCTTGAAGGTGCGATGAGCATCCATCGTGTAGATACTGATGTGCTTCAAGTACATCATTTCCTCTCACCATTGGCTGGTTTGGCTCTCCACAGTTCAGTAAAGTGGTTTCATTCCAGGACCACTCGTATGATGGCATCTTATGCCATCCAATTAATCTACTGTAATTATGGTTTTAATATGGAAATTGGTCACCTTTTGGACTTTTATTTTTTTTAAAGAACCATTTGAATTCCTAATATTATTTATTACTCTTATTTAATTGAACTATTTAGTGTTTTGACTGTATAGAACAGAACTGATTTTTATATTAATGAACTAGATTTGGGATTAAGTAGTTTGCGGGGTCTGTTTCTTAAAGGTTGGCGAACGAGAGTGGTTAAAGAATAAAATGGCGAAGAATAAAATGGTTTAGATCTGATTGTGCTCTGGAAGAACTCGGTGGTCTGAGTCTGCCAATAGAAGTGGAGCAAAGCGGGCCGGGACAGAAGTCTGGAAGCCCAGAGCTCTGATTTCAGGATGGGCCTCTGTCTAGGTGAGAAAATATGCATGCGGAGAGACAGGGCCATTAATGCCGAAATACTGCTTTCAACCAAAGATCTAATGGCTCTTTCTATATGGAACATCACTCACAGTAATGGCCGTCCTGACCGTAACTCAACACAATGGCAGTGTTTACCATTACACAAAGCCTCGGAGTCTGTGAGTTAACTCTGGAAGGGTAATGGGACCTTTGATGGCCATAAAGGACACACTGCAGCAGAAATGCCTCATGGAGTGCCGAGTTAAGATCCTTTCAAATGCTTACTGGTTCCTTTTCGTATTAGAAAAAAGCTGCTGTTGTCCTCATGAATCACCTCTAGTGAGCGCTGCACCGGTTTAAAGGAGGCCTAACTCGCTCCACTTCTAACGCAGAAGTCGACCAACCAGGCTCCTTGCTCTGTGTTTATATACTGTAATAAAGCTCCTCCCCTGTCTGGTTACTCACTGCTTGGCCGGGTGGACCCGGTTTCCCTGGTACGCCATCGTTGCCAGGGATACCCTGTAAGAAGGAACTGAGGTTGAATTGCTTTAGCTTGTGGCCACAATCTGGACACCTCCTTCTCCAGCGGGGCAGAGGGAAAGTAGCCAAAGCCCTGGACCCTCTCCTGGTTTGTGTTCCAGCTCGGAGTAAACATTTACATTTTTTCTTGCCTTTCTCTGTCTATTTTTTTTTAATTTCAGTTCTTCTGAGGCTTGGGAAATCAACACAACACCAGGTTAAAGACCACTCAGTGCTCATGGTGAGGTCATACAGAAGTACATTTGCCAGTTTATCAGGGGGATTTAATTGATGATGGGCTTAAATACCATCATAATTCCCATTGTATATTTAAGACATAACTGATAAAGATGAAAATGGACTGAAATTAAATACAACAACCTCACAGTGAGCTTCTGCTTGGTTTTTAAAAAGAAAAAGCAGCATGATCCCCAACCACTTATTTAAGTAATGCATTAATTAGATTACATTAATTCATTTTTCCCGCAATATTTTATCCATACATTAATGCTTTAGAATCTACATTAATATTTACATTTACTTTACATTAACTTTTAAAAGCACAGACATTAAAGAAGCACATCCCATGGCACTATCCAAAATTCCCAGAAGCCCCTTTAAAGCATGCAATTTAAACAGCAATGTTTTAATACAGTGCTCTTTTACAAACTACATTATAACTGCATGACATTACATTTACATTACATTACATTACATTTATTATTTGCTAAATTAACAATTGATTTTATGTGTAAACTTTTACAGAAAACATTACTGGTGCATTTAAATATGCTTTAGTGGAAGCCCAGAGTTACCCATGCAGGCCTTCCCGATACAAAAGCCCCACAAAGAGAGCAGGACGGAGGAACAGACAGAAAAAGCAGAGGTACACTGCTGCCATCTGTTTTATACTCACCTGTGGGCCTTGGATTCCTGTAAACCCTTGGGCCCCTGGGGGACCTGGAGGGCCTGGTGGTCCAGGAGGCCCCTAAGCACATTGGAATGAGTAGAAGTAAAAAGATGGTCATTCATCACTCATTAAAAGAGACACAATCACTCTCAGATTCCTTTTTGTGTCTCCATAAGTCCATTAGGAGAGTGTAGCACTGAAACCCAACCACAATTGCTATTCATTCATTTATTAAAAAAATAATTAATGTTGTAATTTTACTGTAATTGCTAGGATTTTTTCTTGTACAAACTTCTCAAAATGCAGAGATTTAAGCAGCAGAAGAGCGATTCATAGTGAAAAAGGATGTCAGACCTGAGGACCAGCCTGCAACCTGCTATCACCACCTGGGACCCCCTGCAAGAAAAGAGTAATTGACTTCAGCACTGTGAATGACATCAGGTCTAATGATGAGACTTGAGTGATTTTAAAGGTTATGTTTAATAACCCACATTCTTTGAGTGTGTATGTGTGAGAGTGTCCTAATGTCTTCCTGATTAACATCAATAAAATAAAGCATTAGCTCACAGGTCCACCGGTTCCAGGGAACATGTAATTCAAACAGTTGCACTCTCCTGGTTCACCCTATGAAACAAACAAACAAACAAACACACACACACACACACACACACACACACACACACACACACACACACACACACACACACACACACACACACAAATAAATAAATGGTTACAGTGAGTTGTAAATTTTTTGAGTAAACTACCACAATTAGTCTAGATTGTTTCCAGGGTGATGCTGTATTCTGAATAGTTTTTATGTTGCTAGGTGTTTGCTTATTGGAACAAATGATATATTTAAATTCAATATATTCAACCTACTCTAAAATAGAGCAACACAACTCAGCAAAACTAACATATTGAACATTTATGAATATGATACAGAATATTTTTGTCAAACCAATTAGTATTTGGAATAATAATGGTGTCAATTCCCTTACATTACATTCCCAAGTAGTATCATTAAGATACTATTATAGTTTACTAATATTTTGCAAGGTTTTTTTTTTTTTTTTATGTCTATACAATTTGTATTCATTTATATTTCAGTTTTAGGTTTAGTTATTTTGTTATTTTAGAACATCAAGTTAATCTAAATTAAAATAAGAAATGTTGGCAACTAGCTAAAATATTATTAATATATTTTATTTCAGTTAAAGTTTATTTTATTTTAGAATTGTTTTATTTTTATATATTCTGTATGGTTTAGTTTTAGTTTCAGTTTTAGTTAACTATAACCATGGTCCCAACATGCACACACACACACACGCACACACAAGCATGTTACATTGTGTTGCAACATGACATGATGTCGAAATTACAAAATGATCTGCTGTAGTATTCTATCCTGGCACTCAACAGGAATCACAGAGCACTTCATCACACTTAAGAGGAATATGCATCATTTGATATCAGCTGCCACTTTCCTCTGTATTTAGGCAAATTAGTCTGGGAGACAACAGAGGACATTAAAGAATGAAGCATTTCCAGGGCTTTTCTTTCGCGGTCTCTATTTCACATCTCCCTCACTCTCACTTCCTTTCTCTTTGATACTCCGTGATGTTGTCAGATCACAGATGACAGCTGTAATATTCATCAATTAATAGCCCGGTTTTACCTCGAGGGCAAATTTTTCTGTACTGTCAAACTCTTCTGTCAGACTTATGCGTCTGTTTGTGTGTCCAGGGTGGACACATCACTATGCGTACAGACGGTCGCTCTAAACATTACTCCTCTTATCCATCGTTCCCTCCACACACACACACACACACACACACACACACACACACACACACACGCACACACACATTCTCACTGCTTCGGGGAACCTGGAAATCGCCTCTCCAGCTCACTGATCCAGACTCTTACCTTGTCACCCTTAGGCCCAGTGGCTCCCTGAAAGACAAGGAGAAACACACACACAGAAAGGCTCAGTTAGACAGTGCTATTGTGTGTAACTCTCCAGGGCCAGTGAGATGAGTGGGGAGGATAGGGGAGGAGCAGTGGCAGGTGATGTGATGCAAGCAGACAATGTGTTGCTGTTAGGGATCCAGGCAGAGTCGAATATGACCCGAGTCTGTCTCTGGATTCGCTCCTTAAGCTCTCTGCGACAAAGCCCCAGGTAATTAACATCTGATGCGAGAACAGACAACGCTAACTTTGCTTTTTTAATGAGACACGCTCTGGCAAGATGACTAAATTTCGCTTCTTTTGTCTCCGCAGTTTATGGAAGTTCGTTTGATGCTTTCTCTAGATGGCAAAGCAATGAACAATGGACAATATGCTTGGGTGAATTTGATAACCACAGAGCGTGTCACAATATGGGAATAAGCTAGAGGAGTTAATCAAAGGATTGCTGGAGAGAATTAAACAAACAATCAAACAATCAAACAAACAAACTTACAGGACTCCCATCCTGCCCTGGTATTCCAGGAAATCCTTGTGTTCCATCCCTACCCTATGACACAGATGATATAAATCATTTAAAATTGCATAATATAATAATCACATTTTGTTGCTTTGCAGCCTGAAATTAAGACGGACACAGTTTTTGTTTTATCTGGCTGTATTTACTCAGTGCAACTTATAACATCCAAGTGAAAGATATAACACCAACATGTCAGAAAAAAATAAAAATAAATAAATAAAAAACCCTTTAAAAAAAAAAAAAAAAAAAAAAACTTTTGACTTTCAACTGTTATCAGCTGTGATCATTTTGATCAGCTCAGCATAAAAAGAGCTTTCCTGGAGCATTTCAGTCCTTGGTAGTGGAACTGAAGCAAACAATCAACTATAGGTGGCAAGGCACTGTCAAAAGATCTCTGGGATAAAGTTGTGGACAGGCACAAGTCAGGAGATGTATACAAAAAAAAATAAAAAAAATAGTTAAAAGGTTTATCAACGCCTAGAAGCACCGTGAAGCTTATTATTAAGAAGTGGAAGGTATTTGGTACAACATACACCCTCCCTGGATCTGGACGTCTCTCCAAAGTGGATGAAAGAGCCAGGAGGAAACTGGTCAGAGAGGTGACCAAGAGGCCTACAGCAGCTCTGAAGCAGTTACAGGAATTTATGACAAAAAGTGTTCATTATGTGTGTGACAACAATATAATAAATTCTCCACAAATGTGGCTTGTATGGGAGGGTTGCAAGAAAAAAGCCACTCCTCAAGAAAGGCCACATGCAGCATTGCCAAAACACACCTTGAAGATTCTGAAGCAGATGAGACTAAAATTTAATTATTTGGCCTCAACACCAAACTATATATCTGCCAGAAATCCAAAATACCGTCAATTTTTTGAGGAAAATCTGCTGCCCTCTGCCAGAAAGTAGTCAATGGGAAGAAGGTGTACCTTCCAACATGACAATGACCCAAAGCACACAGCAAAACTGAGCAACTCTAAGCAGTTGCAGGAATTTATGACAAAGAGTGACAAAGGTTGAAGGAGAAAAAGGTGAATGTCCTTGAATGGCCTAGTCAGAGCCCAGACTTGAACCCCACTGAAAATCTGTGGAATGATTTCAATACTGCAGTTCACAAACGCTCACCATCAAATGTAACTGAACTTGAGCAGTTCTGCAAAAGAAGAGTTGGCAAATATTACAAAGTCTAGATGTGCAAAGTTAGTAGAGACGTATCCCAACAGACTAAAGGCTGTAATTAAAGTGAAGTTGGTTCAACAAAATACTGACACAAGGGGGTTATCCTTTTCCCAACTCAGTGATTCTGATTTATCCTGACATGTTGGTGTTATATCTTTCACTTGGATGTTATAAATTGCACTGAGTAAATACAGCTGGATAAAACAAAAACCGTTTCTGTCTTCATTTCAAAGCAACAAAATGTGATTATTTTAAAGGGGGGTGATTCTTTTCTATACCCACTGTATTATGCAAAACAGATAATCACATCCATAATGGCATTCAGATATTAAATATAATGATGAGAGCCTGAACATAAAAAGCGGCTGCATCATTGGCTGGGGACAATTTTTGGTCCATGTTTTACTGTATCTCAAGGTCTTACCGGGGGTCCGATTGGTCCCATTCCCATTGGTCCCTGAGGCCCTGGTGGTCCCATTTCTCCCTGTGGACCCTATTGATATCAAGCAATATATTAGGACAACAGTGAGGTCAGATCCAGAGTGTCTTTTGGCCTAAAGAGTACTATGTCATTGCGTTGGTGATCTACCCTTTGTCCCGCTGGTCCAATCGGCCCTGCAGGTCCCAGACGTCCATCTGGACCCTGTAGGACACACATAATTGTTTTTACACTTGGTTTCCACATGTGGTGCTTATCAAAAGGGACGTTTTATTTATTATTATTATGATTCATACACTACTGTTCAAAAAATTCAGGGTTAGTAAAAAAAAATCTTTCTTCTTTTTTTTTTTTTTTTAAAGAAAATTATACTTTTATCCAGAAAGGAAGTAATAAATTGATCAAAAATGACAGTAAAGACATTTATAATGTATTACGATTTCTATTACAAATAAATACGGTTCTTTTGAAGTTTCTATTCATTAAAAAAGCCTGAAAAATGTATCATAGTTTCCACAAAAAAGGTTAGGCACCACAATTGTTTTCAACATTGATAATAAGAAGACATTTTTCTTGTGCAGCAAATCAGCATATTAGAATGATTTCTGAAAGATCATGTGACACTGAAGACTGGAGTAATGATGCTGAACATTCAGCTTTGCCATAAAAGGAATACATTACATTTGAAAATATATTCAAATATAAAACAGATATTTTAAATTCTAATAATATTACACAACTTTACTGTTTTTACTGTATTTTTAATTAATCAAATGCAGCCTTGGTGAGCATAAGAAACTTCAAAAACATTTTTTAAACTGACCGATTTCAACTTGTGAACAGCAGTGTATGTATCAGATAACAGTAGACATGTAAAAAGAGAAAATTCAAAGAGAACAACATCTGAAAAATTTGCACACTCAAAGGTCCAAATCCATGTGTGAACACCCAAGAACACGATACTTTTTGTGTACTTACAGCAACTCCGGGAAAACCTCTAGGTCCCTGCTCACCCTGAGTGAGAACATCAAAACATTACAAAGGCTGGTGCATTAAAGAAATTATTTAAATGCAACTGAGACCTGCACATTTCTCTAAAAATGGTATAAATGAAAAGAGTTTTTCTGAGTGATTACAATAACTGTTCATTCACCTGCAGTCCTGGAAGGCCAATACCTGGAAGCCCAGCATCACCCTAATAATAAATAAACATAAGCATCACTCCACAGTCAATCTTATAACTCTTGCACACAGATGTGACTGATGTATGCACATTAGTCTGGTGTGTAACTTTACCTGACTGCCTTTAAGTCCTGGAGGTCCCTGGACACCAGGTGGGCCTGGCCGACCCTATAGAATAAAGATCATTTAAAAAAAAAAAAAATGTCCAGACATGCAATTTTACAAGCAATATAACAAGAACATTTAATTGAACTTTCATATTGCTAGTCATTTGATCAATGCATTGATCCATATCAATGTATTATTATAACCCTATTAATCACACATATTTGTTTAATGGCATCTTAACTAAGTACTATCAATATTAATCACAGAAGTAAACAGCCCCATTTTTATTTTTTATTTTTATTTATTTTTTGCTCTTTTTATCATCTGCTAGGCCAATATTGCAAGTTCAGTTGCTTAGAAAAGTGGAACCATTCTCAACAAGCTGCATGAATAAAAGTAACAGTCATATACTTTATGTAGCACAAACTGTGTGCTCCTAAGTTAGGCTTTTTATTTTAGATGTATGTGCAACAGTCATACAAAACTCAAAATTCATTGCAAAAGCATGCATTTGTACAGAAAAAACTTGCACCTGTTTGCCTCCTCTGCCCTCGCCTGGCAAACCTGGCTCTCCTCTCTCTCCCTTGGGCCCTGGTAAGCCAACAACATTGCCATTTCCTTCAGGGAGTGATGGACAGCTGTCACACGCATCTCCCTGGCGATACAGACACATATCCAATAAGAAAAGACAGAAAGCTTTTAAATTGCAAGTGAGGAGAAATCCAGATGGTCAACATGCTCATCTGGTATTTTTTGCCTACAAATTTATATGCAGTCATATAAATGGTGTAATCTATTATATCAACATGATGAATGATAATTAAAAAATCCCGTGATGGCGCATAATTTACTGCAATGTAATTAATATGTGACTGCACAATCAATGTTATTTGACAATGACCTTTTCTCCTTTTATTCCATTAAGGCCGTTCCTGCCTGGTTCTCCTTGAAGTCCTGGGGGTCCAGCTGCCCCATCCACACCTGGGTCTCCCTGTAAACCCTGATCACCCTACGCACATAAAAATTATATTTAAAGGGATACTCCACCCCAAAATGAAAATTTTGTCATTAATCACTTACCCCCATGTTGTTCCAAACCCATAAAAGCTCAGTTCGTTTTCGGAACACAATTTAAGATATTTTGGATGAAAACCGGGAGTCCTGTGACTGTCCCATAGACTGCCAAGTAAATAACAGTGACAAGGTCCAGGAAAGGTATTAAAGTCATCGTCAGAATACTTCATCTGCCATCAGACGTGCAATCTGGGTTATATGAAGCAACGGGAACACTTTTTGTAAGCGAAGAAAACAAAAATAACAACTTTATTCAACAATTTCTTTGTCAACAGTCTCCTCTGTGTCTCTCAATATCACCGTATGCTGCGTATGCGCTTCTGACCTTGACACTGTTATTTACTTGGCAGCCTATGGAAGAGTCACAGGCCTCCCGGTTTTCATCCAAAATATCTTAAATTGTGTTCTGAAGACAAACGGAGCTTTTACGGGTTTGGAACGACATGAGGGTAAGTGATTAATGACAAAATTTTCATTTTGGGGTGGAGTATCCCTTTAATGCTTAGAAAAATCCCCTATACTGTGAACATATATGCACAGCCTTCAAAAATAATTAACTTACTTTCTCTCCTTTGAAACCTTGTAGACCTGGTGGCCCCTGTTGAAACATCCATTTTGAAAACAAGGTCAGTGTGTTTTGGGCTTCTCAAATTAAACATTTATTCGCTGATACACTAGAAGTAACATACCACCCTTGTCTCCTCCAATATAAAGCGATCATAAAATAGTCATGCTTACCTGTTTGCCTTCGACTCCTTCTCCTGGTGGACCTGGAGGTCCTGGAGGGCCACGTTCCCCTGTGACCTTTATCGTAGATGGGCCACTTCCCACCTCAGAGGAAGTGGTTTGGCACACGCCACATGAGTCTCCCTTAAATACAGGGCATATTTGGTTTTTGTCCCACATAAACACATCCGTACACTTGCAATGAAGGAGAGAAAAGCATGGTGTAAAAACATTCACTTACCTTTTCACCTTTTGGACCAGGTGTCGCTATACCGGGTTGTCCAGAATTACCCTGTAAAACAATTACACCACAAGTAAAAATGCACTTAGTTTAATACATTTTATACAAAAAAATAAATAAATAAAAATATATAAAAAGAATCTGTCTAACAAGTTGAGTGATAAATAATCACTTGAACTGAGTGATGTTGAACTGAAAAATAAACATGAATTTCAGAATATCTGTTTTATATATATATATATATAAAATTGGTTGTCACATTTTAATGACAACAGCATTCAAGCTGCATGAACTTATGCAGAAAAGGTTTGTGTAAAAAAAGTTTAAAAATTCGGGGTCTGTAAGATTTTGTAATGTTTTTGAAGTCTCTTACACATTTAAGCTAATCAAGGCTGCATTTCTTTGATGAAAAATACAGTAAAAACACTAAAATTTTAAAATTATTATTACTAGAAATAACTGTTTTCTATCTGAATCATTGTTAAATGTAGTTTATTTCTGCGATGTCAAAGCTGAATTTTCAGCAGCTTTTACTACAGTATTCAGTGTCACATGATCCTACAGAAACCTTTATGCTTCCTGGCAGTTTACACAAAACTAAGCTATATAGACTTTCAGTCTTTTTTGGCAATTTCTACATATATATATATATATATATATATATATATATATATATATATATATATATAATTTTTTCGTGCCTCCTGGTGCTGTGAGGCTGCAATCTAAACACTTTACAATTAGTGCAGAGTACCAAAGTCTGATTTGAGCTTAATCACCTTCTCTCCTTTATTTCCACTTGACCCTTTTGGACCAGGTTTGCCCTAAAAAACATCAGCATCTGCACATTAATCTAATGCTGTGGTCAGTCATAAATCACAGATGCAAGTTAAAAACAAAAAGAATATATAAGGTTACTTACAGTTTTTCCCTCATTTCCTTTGCTGCCTGCATTACCCTATACCCAACAGAGTGTCATCAGTGTGAGACAAGCAACTTCAGAGAATTGTTCATCGTTTCTGAAATGACTACATTATTTTATAATGCAATAGAAGGCAACACATGTTCTGGGCTAAAGATTATTTCCCTTTGATAATTACCCTACACTACAGACATGCAGCGGCTACAAAAAGTATTTGGACACACGAGCCACATTTAAGCATATGAATGTCAATGCACTTAACAAAAAAACAAAACAAAACAAAAAAAAGACTTAACTTTTCTCAGAACTAACTTTTAGACCAAGGTAATTTTTAATGGATGTAGGAAGTCAGTTTCTCTCCACACAGGTGCCCTAGAGAGTACAGTAGTAATGTAGTTCATCACATTAAGTACAGAGATGTTCCACTAAATCTGACAACCATCTTATTTTTGTGAAATGCTTTGTTTGAATTACCTAAAATAATGACATCCACACATTTAAGTGTCCAAATACTTTTCAGGGTCACTGCATGTGCATTTGTACCTATCTATAATACTGTTTAACAATCTTAAAACCATTCAGAAATGTAGAAATTCAGCATCCTTGTGAATAAATATTCATTAGGTTTACCTTTTCCCCTTTTAGTCCAGCAAAGCCACTTAGACCTGGTTCTCCCTGTACATGAAAATCAAGTAAAAAGAAGAAAAAAAAGAAAAGAAAAAGAAAAGCAGAGAATATCAGCACATATTCTCTTGTTTAACAGACATGAAATGAAAGCCTTGGCTGATTAATTCCCCAATCTGATGTTACATTCATTTTTAAAAGCATTTGTGCCTAAGGCTTATATCTGTGTGGAGCTACACAGTTCAGGGCTGTCTGCGATTATGCTTAAGCCAATATATGCATCCCTACACACTCACACACAACCACTGATGTGGATATCAAAAACCGCTTGCATTGTAATTTACTGCACTTCAGGACTTGTGGGAGGAAGCAATGCAGAAGTTTTTAAAATGCTGTGTGCTGGATATTAAAGAGCAATCACTCCATTACATTCACCTGCTCTCCTTTCTGTCCAGCACCTGGATCTCCTTTCTCTCCCTTCTGAGCCAGATTCAAAATGCCTGCTGGAATTTCTCCAATGCTAGGGCAGCCAGAACATGGTTCACCCTAAGAGAACAAAGATGGCAAGACTTTGCAGCTTAATTTGGCTTCAGAACTTCTCCAAGTGTCAAGCAGTTCAGAGAACAGATTCTTCATCTTTCTTGCCAACGCCTGGCAGACTCACCTTTTCGCCTTTGGCCCCGTCTACTCCTGGATCTCCCTGTGAAAGAATCACAATGTGCAAGACAGTTTGTAAAAATGGTTCAAACTCTGGATGACATTTTTAGTGACTCAGCACTATTGAATTTGTGAAAAAAGCAGGCAGTTCTTTAGTCTGGAATACATTGAAATGTGCTGTAGTTGTCACAACACACAGCTGCTGACTTTTGAGAAAAAGCTCTGCAACAGGAAGCAGCTATTAACATTAAATTGAAGGCCTGTTTCTTTGTCTGAGTGTGTGTGTGTTTGTGTGTGTGCGCTCATAGTGTGGTCATATTGTGTTTTTATGGATCGGTAAATGGTTTCCCAGATACATGGGTTTCTATACAGTAAAAAACAGCAAGTAAGTAGTAAAAAAACTCACCTTCTGTCCTGCTTTGCCATCCAGTCCTGCAAGGCCCTATGAAAATAGAGGCATACAAGTATCAACATCAGTCTCCCAAATCATGACATTAATGTCATCCTAGCTGACCGCAACTGTAAATGTCCCGCATTTGCACCCAATCACTTTTTCTGCATCCCACACTCTCACTCTCTGTCCCATAAATAGGTATGAGGAATAGATTGTGATGGTATTGGAAATCATTATAGAGAAATGCAAACAGGTGCTTTATGGTATGCTGCATAGAATCTTTTTTTTTTGTCAGAATTTTTTCTGAAGAAATTTTAATAGGCTAAAAAATAGAGAGGCCTTTACTGTAGTCATGGAGTAAAATGAAATCTGACACAGTAAGTGGTCTAAACTTTGAGGGGGGAAAGTTTATGGATTTCATGGATGATAGGAGAGACCTGAATGTTTCTTAAGGTATAATGAAGCATAATAGAATATCTGTTCTCCCTGAGAGAGGGTAGTGGAATGGCGACGGCATTTCTCATTCAACACAACAACAGCAGGAGAAAAAGACCTTGCTGATTGTTGGCTTATTTCATTGAGCTTGGCAAACACAAATATGGCAGGCCCACTGAGGTGAACAGCACTGTCAGCTGGATTTTGCAATGATTAAGTGTCTACCAGGCACCAAATTTTGTACTGGAAGATAAAAGCAGTTTCAGGGTGCTAGACAATGACATATAATCAAACATGCTAAACTTGTTCTAGTTTTTTTTTTTTTTGTGTGTGTGATAAACACCAGCAGTGGTTTCGAGAGTGAACTCACAGGTGGACCCTGTTCTCCTTTGCCTGGGGCTCCTGGTTCTCCTTTAGGTCCCTGCTTGCTCTGAAAGGCCACAGTGTTGCCAGTAGAGTTGAAAGAGACCACCGGACATGGTTCACATGGATCTCCCTGAAGACAGCAAAAAGCATATTCAATGGAATGTTCCTCTAAAAATGAAAATTCTCTAATCATTTGCTCTCCTTCGTATTGTTATAAACCTGTATGACTCAGGGTTATTATGGTTAAAACTGAAAGTAAAACTATTAAAATTTTTTGTATTAATTGAAATAAAGTTGAAATAAAATATAAATAATATAGCTGCAAGCAGCGATTATCGGGGTTCAAGCACTTTAAGGCATTTAATCCTTAAGGTATATTTAGCCATGCTCCTTTTAAAAATTCCCCTGTTATAACTAACCAAAGTGTATAGTAGATTTTTTTTTATATTTTAATATTTTTAATTTTTTGATCATTATTGACCCACAAAGTGACAATTGACAGCAGTGGTCCTAGAAGCAAAGTTGTTCAGAATGAGGAGATCGATTGTATGATGTGAAAATCTAATGTATGCATGAATATATGAACATTTTCCACAATTTGAGGTAATTTACCGCAGAAATAGAGTGTTCCCTTCTGAGGGAACTTGAATTGTGTCCTCTAGTGGTCACTATGGTGTTCCCATTATGCTATGGTGTCCATCGTCTCATTCCCTTCTCAGGGAACCATGGTTACATGTGTAACTTGAGACGTTTTGAAGCCTTTTTAACTGTTATAGCACCACCTGTGGTCCGATCTCCATAAAACTGTGCATGCTTGTTTAGAATCACCTGTTGCATATGCTCACCTAGTTTTGTGAAGCTTTACATTTTCATTTAGGCTTTTTAGGCTGTTGGGTATATTATAGCTACCCAAAGGGTTAAGACCTATATCCGTTTTAGTAAAAGAGGCCCTGCCCCTTTCGAATGTTTTGGCATCCCTTTACGACTGTGAATTGATAGTTCAACTTTTTTTGAGAATTATAGATATTTACTATCCAGGGAATACTTCTGCACTAGTTTGGTTTCAAAAGTAGGTTTTTCAAAAAATCCAAAATATCCGAAAATTTCACCAGGGTGATGAATGTTATGGGTTTTGTCCATGTGAACCAAGGATTCCAACGACATAAGGCAATTTGTTAATATTGGCAAAAGGCAAAATTGATTATTTAAAATAACACAGGTATGACTTTCATATTATGGAGACTGCTTAGACTTACCTTTTCACCTTTAGGTCCCCAAGGACCTCTCGGACCCTGTCAGCAAAACAAACCACGTCATTGGGTATGCATGAAGATTAGAACCACAGAAGCTCATTGAGTTACAAATGCAAATTATGTGCTGATAGCTCCAGTGGTAATAAAACTAATTATGGTGCTGGTGATGGTAAACATATTTTGTCCCTTACAGTGACAGAACAATCAGGATAGTGATAGAAAATCAGGATTATTAGCATCTTCTGTCTTAGCAATTCAGCACACGCCATCGTTTCACATTGACATCCCTCTATAGGACAAAATGAGAAAAAATGCACTTGCAGGTTCTCCAGGCTTTCCGTCTACACCAGGTATCCCAGAATCCCCCTAGAGATGGAGATAATGTTTTGGTATTATTTGATATAACATTGCAAGGGACACAAGAAAGCTAATGGTACATTTTTATTAAAAAATATATTTAACATCCTCATCACTTTGTGGTCAAAGCAGGAAAACATGTATTAGTAAACATACTTTCTCTCCTTTAGAGCTTGGAGGTCCACCAGGGGGCCCCTGTGAGGTAAAAAGAGACAAAATAGAAAACTAATATACTGATTACTGTAAAATGCCCAGTATAAATTTTTATTTATTTATTTATTTATTGTATGTTAAACAGCGCACAACTTGCTCAATAGATGCTTTAACACCATTAGAATACAAAATGTACAGTATGTCACATGACATAAAATGATATGTTAATTATTAAATTATATATTATACACACTACTATTCAAAAGGTTGGGGTCGGTAAGATTTTTAAAATGTTTTTGAAATAAGTCTCTTATGCTCACCAAAGCTGCAATTAGTTGATCAGGAAACAGTAATATTGTGAACCATTATAAGAATTTAAAAGAACTGTTTTCTATTTTAGTAAATATATGTAAAATGTACATTTTTGTAACATCTAATTTATTCCTGTGATGATGAATTTTCAGCAGCCATTACTCCAGTCTTCAGTGTCACATGATCCTTCAGAAATCATTCTAATATGCTGATTTCTTATTGTTACATTTCTTATTACTTTTGTTGAAAACAGTTGAGCTCCACAATATTCTTGTGGAAACTGATTCTTTTATTAAAACAGTTGAACATTAGTGTATACTTCAAAAGTTTGGTGTACAATATTTTAACTTTTGTCAGTGATCAAATAATAAGTGACAAAATTTAATTTTCAATGAAATTTGACCAATGGAAATTAAAGGTCAGGTCAGTGTGGTAGGTCTACGCATACATGCTACAGGAATAGTGATTATGCTAATGTAGTATGCAGAGGAGTATACTATCCTTAATATAGCCTGATTATATTATAAAAGTCTGGTTATTTAAGATTTTTGCCAATTCAGTAATGGGGGTGGGGATGTACCTGTTAACACTGAAAAGTTGGTCCAAAAACACTGATTGACCAAAAAAAAAAAAAAAAAAAAAAAAACAGTTACAGTTTTTCTCAGAAACTCAAAAACTTAGCAGTTGGCAGCTTTTTGCAACACCAGTTTTTGGAGGTTGGCTCTAATTTCTATCCAATAAACTAAAAAAAAAAAAAAAAACCCTAGAGAATACACCCAAAATGTCATAATTTTAAAAGGTATTAAAACCTCAATTTAAAAAACTGTCTATAAATATTGTATTTAAAATGAATAAATCTTCCTACTGGTGGTCCTGGTTTCCCAACTCCAGGAGGTCCAGGAGGTCCTGGCCGGCCTGGTTCTCCTGCAAGCCCCTCTGGACCAACTACACCAGGAACACCCTGTGAATTAATAAGCGCTGAGAAACACTTGCTTTGCATAACAAGCACTAAAGATAATGACACCACAAAACTAGTTCATTTATAGTATCCCAGAAAAAACATTAAATGAATCCCAAGAGGATCAGTACGTTTTACCTTTTGTCCTTTAGGGCCCACCACACAAATAGGATTAGCTCGACCCTGTGACAGCCAAGACCAATAAAAGATCATTAGCTGGAGTTCATCTCAAACACTGGCAATAGCAGTATCAAACTGCTTATATAACAACCCTCCAACAGGAATCAAACAAGTCAGTTTACCGATGACTTGAGGCTTAGATAGATAAACAGTTTAAAAGCAAATTCCAAATATGGAATTAGTTGGCTTGACCATATTCGCCATCCCCTTAGCATGCTTTGTATACAGAATAGAAAAGATTAAGCATAATGCAACCTGACTATCCATTTAAAAGAATCAATGAGGCTGCATTGATGTGTGGCTCTTTGTTGGCTTATGTAATCTATGCAGCATTTAAAAGATTTAACACCCAAAGAGATATCTAATGAGAAGAAAAAGCAGCAGTGAGTATATGGTTAAGAGTCTAATGCATCATGCTTTTCGCAGCAGAGCACTGTGGATATATGGAACAACTTTAAACAATATGAAAGGAAAGGGACTCTTGCTTCCTTTTAAAATTAAAATATGTGCACAGAGACATATTGTGCATGCTATACAATTGTCTTTTGAGTACATTCCTGCAGTGAGACACACTGAAATATATCAACACGTCTGAAGGAGACTCAGGAGGGGAGCTGGTATACATAATGTACATAAAGTAGGACATAAATATGAACATCTTTGACTTTCACATCAAATGCTAGTCACTTACGTCTTTGCCTGGACTTCCAGGCAGACCTGGGGCTCCGATTTCTCCTTTTTGCCCTTTGTCACCCTGAGTATGTGTATGAGAGTGACAGAAACACAGATAGAGAAATGGAGATCAGCTGCTTGCAAGCTCTAATGCACTCATTAACAATCATATCTACACGGTGTTGTCTTCATTTACCTTCACTCCTATAGCTTCTCCCCAGTTGCCAGCTAGACCCTGAAATGTAAGTAAATGAGAAATGGGTGAATCAATAGCTAGAAACAGTATCAAGATATCCCCTCTGCTTCAGTGAAGCCTGTTGAACCGAAATTCGATCACCTCTCTCTCTAAGACAAGGTTGGCGCACACACTTACCGACTCTCCCTTCTCTCCTTTCTTCCCTTTAGCACCTTCTAAGCACTAAAACACAAAGATACAGCATGTCATCCAAGTGACTAAATCACATTCAGTGGAGGCCAAAAATATGAGCTACAGAGAAAATCTGGAATTGATAATCTAATTTAAACCAGGATATAAGACAAAAATAACACACACACACACACACACACACACACACACACACACACACACACACACACACACACACACACAATAAATGAGTTACATGTTTTAATGTTATTGTAATATAGTTATATTATTATGTTTTTTTATTACCCATAATTATTAATATTTAACTATTTAGTATTACTGTAAAACATATCTTTATGTTTATTTTAAAAAGGACAGTTAAATCATAATTTAAAATGATCAGTCTGTGCAAGAAAGGTAATTTTTCCAGGCAAAAAATATATTGACTCACCCGTCCAGGAACTCCAGCACCAGTACAGTCCAAACCCTGTGAGGTAAAAATATGTTTTGAAACAATTTAAGGAACAATACCCCATATTAACATCCATCAACATCCATGAAAAAATGTATATAAAACAACAGCCTTGCTCTTAAATGCTATGTATCAGCCCTCTGACAACCCCCCCACCCCTACCCTACATCCTGAAGAATCTTAATTTTGTCTTGATGCAGGGTTATTCATTAATGTTATTAATATATAAAGAGATGATGCCAGTAATAATGAAACTTTTGAGTAGTTGGCCAAGCTGGATCATTGGCACAGAAGCTAGATCCTAATGAGGCATTTATATAATATGCCAAAATAAACAGTGCTGCAGTCATTTATTCCCAGAAAGCCTGGACAGAGAGTGGGATTTAGCACACAACCACACTCATTCGTTGTGATTCAGTGTTTGACATTACCCTGTCTCCCTTCTCTCCTTTGAGGCCTGACTGACCCGCATAGCCTTCCTGAATAACCTGCAATACAATAAAAACATTAAATGTACTGCGTGTTTGTAATATAATGTCATATGAGCCTCCTGTTGAAAAGACCAGCTTGGATTAAGCTGGTAAGCAAAAAAAAAAAAAAAAAAAAAAAAAAAAAAAAACATATACAGTATAATGAGTGTGTTTACTGTGCCAAGATTTCAATTTTGTTCATGCAAATATGGAAAAGAGCATGTGAGGTGGTCAATCTTTGAAACAGTGCAAAAATATCAGACAATGCACAAAAACTCAAATCCGGGCATTTTTTCTGCAGAGCAAAATGCATTAAGAACACTAGATGGTGCATGTGAGTTTGCAAGTGCATTGGTAGCTGCTTCTCGTGATGTTCTTACAAAACTTCCTCCAAGGCAGTCACAAGTCTGGCCAACCTTTAAACATTCATACTTAACAAGTATCATGAAATTTTACCAGATCTTTCAAAGACATAAATGCAGCTCTTTCCAAGGGCGTGATAACGCAGCACCCATGCACACTCATGCATGCAAATCCTGCTGCCTACCTAGAGTACATAGCCATTATACATGCTGCACATGACAAACTGAACGTTAATACCCACACTTGATTCCTCATTGAGCAGTACACAGCCTGCACACTGTAAAAAAGAGAAAACGAGGTTGTTCCTATCCATGACATCATCTTTTTCTAAGGCTTGAGGTTTGAAATAGTATTTCGCTCCACAATACTTTAAACCAGCTTTGCTTCTGATATTGTTACAGATGTTGGCCTGAAGGAGGCAGTGCAACATAACGTTAATCGGCATGGGAGCTAGAATCGGGGGTGCACTACTGCGTGTCATTTCAGCTTGCTGCTGTTCTCTCACGGGAGACAAAGATCAATAGGAACAGAAGATTCCTCATGGCAATGTTTCCCAATGCCTGCTGCAAAGCTATAAGGGAGGGGGGACACGCAAAGTCAAATACTTATAAATAGCTGTTAGTTTCTAGCGGAAGAGCAAAATTAAAACAAAATCACCCGACCAGTCCTGCAGCCAACAGGCGGTTAACATACATAGATGTGGTGAGGTAAGAGAGAAGGAGAGGAAGGGGCCCGTCTCTGTGTCGCAGTTCTGAGAACGGTTGGCTGACATGCTGGGCTGATTCATTTTTTCCAGAGGTGCACACAGAAGAAAGCTACATGATGAAAACCAACTCTTTGAGATTTTCCCGCACTCCCTCTGTTCGCATGAAAAAATGCATTTATATACAAGCTTATTTATATACAAGGGGCCTAATGGATAGAGAGTCGGACTTGTAATCAGAAGGTTATTTTATTATATATATATATATATATATATATATATATATATATATATATATAAATATTCTACTGTTAGAGACGATATCACTTTAAGAGAGTCTGTGTGTCTGAATAATTGTGCACTCAGTGCTGTAGAGAGGTATGTTCTGGGCTCAATATAATATAAGCTCAATCAACAGCATTTGTGGCATTATATCGTTTATCAGCAAATTTATTTTTAACTTGCACTTCTTTTCTTTAAAAAAGCAAAAATCTAGGCTACAGTGAGGCACTTACAATATGGTGAATAGGGCCGATCCATAAACATTAAAATACTCACTGTTTTCATAGTAAAGCCACAAAACATAAAGAATATGCATGTTAACATTAATCTTGTGTGAGGATAAAAAAATAACATTTTCTGTGTATTTATATCCAATTTTACTGCTTAATGCTTAAATCCTTCAAAAGTGCCCGTGTTTATTTCCACTGTAAGGTCCTCATTGTAACCTCGATTTGTGCTTTTTTTTGTTTCAAGAAAAGGGAGGAAGATCATCTTTTGAAAAGCTTTTGATTCTGCAAATG
The DNA here is from genome assembly GCA_024542945.1 of allo-octoploid hybrid of Carassius auratus x Cyprinus carpio. NCBI lineage: Eukaryota > Metazoa > Chordata > Actinopteri > Cypriniformes > allo-octoploid hybrid of Carassius auratus x Cyprinus carpio. The sequence goes on along the minus strand of CM045060.1, from coordinate 11,924,943 downwards.
TGAGATTGTTCGAATGACAAAAAGAACACCTGTGGTGTTGTGGACTTCATAGATGCATAGGCCCCAAATCCAAAACAGTGTTAAATATACTATATAATATTGATAAATATTTTAAGGTTTATTTATTCATAAATTGCATGTTAGTTTGTGTGTGTGTTTTCATCTAATGTTCATATTTTATTTCAGCTTTACTTAATCGACAACAATTTGAGACAAGGCCATTGACCCATTGTTTAGCTCTTTGAATCAAATCAAAACCCAAAAAGCCCCACTCGCATCCCACTCCAATACTGACATTTTCTGCTCTTGCATTTTATTAGAAAGAAGGTAATACCTTTATTTCTATGAGTCATAAAAAATGAGCTGAGTGTTGAGTGGGTGCAGAGAGGGGAAAAAGTGACAAACAGACAAGAGTTTTATGTATGAAACATGGGCGTTATTCTCGTATTGTGCCAGATAAGCACATTTACCAAGCAAAAGCAAGTCCCTCTAATTCCAGGTGGTGTACACAGTATGCTCTGTTATCAGTAATAAATTATCTCATGGGATTGTCAGAGTCAGTGTCAATATTCTTCCCACTGCAACTCAGCATGCAGCGATTTACTTACCAATTAAACTGAATTTCTACAGCTATTGGGTGAAATCTGCTGCCACAATTCTTTTTGTCAGGCTTGAAGCTTTATAATTGGGATGGTCAGTTGCTGTTTATGGCAAATAAAAATAAGTGGTTTTCTGATGACATAATTCAAATAACTTACTTTTTCTGCCAGTTCCTTGGATCCGAGAATTGCATGTAGAACATAAAAACAAAGAAATTGAGAAAAGAATGTCAGATTTCAAACAAACAAACAAACAAACAAACAAACATTTTTTTAGGGGGGAATGAGATGTAAGAAGGGTCTAACAATGCCTATGTACATAATATGCCATCTCTCACTTTTCATGCTTACCTAACAAAGTTCTCCTGACCTGAAGTGTCTGCTTTATCTAGATTTGTTTGTATTGTCATTTTACTGTTATAGAGTTTCATCCGTATGATCAACAGAGAATATGAAACTCTTTTGATGGAGAGCAAATGGGAAGGAGAACTGGCAGGAATGGAGAGGGGGAAGTGCAGTGAGGAGGGACATGATTTAAAGAGAACATCATGGACAGGCAGAAAAACAAAAGATGTGTTTGCGGAGCAGATGTGAAAGTAAATCCTCGAGTCATGTCCGAACAGAGAAAGCAAACACAGAATCGTTAAGGTTAATCAGATTGGATAGGCATGCAAAAGGAAAGCGTTTGGTTACCTAATCTCCGGCCATACCCTGAGATCCAGTTTAGAAATTGCTGGGAGGGCATGCACGCATGCACAAACGCTAAAAACAGGGTTCCACAGAGAACACAAAATGGACATGTTGTCCATACAGCTACAGGCTATCACAGGATGGAAGAGAATTGCGATGACCTGTTCCAAAAACCCTTGTGGAATGAGCACATGAATAATGCAGGAAACTTTATTTAGATGCAGCTGTGCGGCTCTCAGCTCATGAATTTCTCCCTGCCGGTGAGCTCAACAGAAAAAGAATGTGATGACATAAGAATGCTGTGCTTTTAAGGGACTTTAATGTGGGGTGGATTGAGGATCTGCATAGGAGGAAGGGGTTAATGCAGAAGTAGGCTAATGCTACCCGCAGCCAACACAGTCTGGAACTCATTACAGTTTGTCTTAAAACACAGACTGCTATGATACTAGACAGTAAACTGGGTCAAGGGAAAACATGGGAGCATGTGTGAATTTTAATTTTAATTTTTTTTTTTGCCTGTCTGCACATGTGTATCTCTAACAGATAAATAAAGGAAAGGACTGGAAGTATGCTGTGCTGAGCTTGAGCTCACAGCTGTGGTGCTGTCTGGTAAGGACTGTATATGGAAGAATTCAACAAATTAACAAATGCACAAAATTACCATAATTTTTACATGATCTCATGTACACATCAGCAAAATATGGCAGTTTCTTTAAAAGTAATGCAACTGCAAATATACTGAAGATTTATACTTTAAAATTTTAGACTTTTTTTAATTAAATATAATAAATATTAATCTGTTTAATTAAGTGGAGTAACTTTTGGAACAGATATATAAAAAGCATGCACTGGGAAATTGAAGTCGTATTTTTGTCTTTTTTTTTTCAGTGAAAAAAATGCATTTTCACAAAAGTATTTAGATACTTTTTTTTGCAGAAAAATAAGTGTAAGACACTTATGTCATTATAAAGAGACTTTATAATTTTTTTTATAACTTTTTAAGTAAATTTTTCTTACCTCATTTGATTTTTTAAGCATAAATCAGTATTAGATTAAATGCACAAATAAATTAGATTGTTAAAGGGGTTAAAAAAAACATTCAATATCTACCTTATGTAAGTTTGCTTCTCAAGCAAATTTCTCTCATTGTAAAGATGTTTGCTTGAAAGTAACAATTCTTAGAGTGCATAAATTGTGCAGTGCTGTCTAAATTCAGACAATTGCTCAATTTGGCTGGCATGGTCAAACATTAATTTGTTAGAGCTGCTAACATTTTATCAGAGGGTTACAATTAGTAATTACTGAGACAGGAAGTGGCACGAAAGCACACACACTGATCCATCTAATTTCTCTGTCAGTATGGCAGCAAAGATTAAGAGAGCATTTACACCACAAAACCATTTTATATAATTTCCACCTCAAATCTCCTACTGTTCTCGTGAGAGAAGGGAGAGTGATTCGCGTTGAGATGTTTATCCACCCAAAGCGTGAGCTGAAGAGACATGTTGGTGTACTACGTGACTACGTTTAGACGTAACAAACGGCTTTGAGTGCATTTGGCTCCAATAGAGAGCCCTCTGGATGTAATTACGTCGCATGTGTGAGTGTATAAGAACAATACACGTGGCAAGCGGAGAAGATATGTGACCAGTTGGAGACTAGCTGAAGTACCTTCACCAACCAGCTTTTTATTAGCCCTGCTAATGATCATGACTCACTGCTGCCAGGAGAAACAACAAGAGCAGCCCACACCAACATCACAAATCCTCTTTTCCACGGAGGACAAGTTATCCCCCCATATGCACAGCTTGTATTAGCATTGAGAAACTGCTGATGAATTGTGTTTTCAGGGGAAAACAGCAAATACCTGGTTTAAGTGGAAGTTATTGTTATCTGGAAAAGACTTAGGGTTATTCTTGGAGAAGGCTGAGACACAGAAACGCAGAACGATGCGATTTTTCAGCAGTCAGATTTTGTTTACTCATAGCTGCTGATGTAAACTTCAGCTCTACTCCTTGCAACTTTGAGAGAGTTTTGTTTATAGTGTATGGTTGGCTAGCAGTAGGATTGTTTTAAAGGGACAGTTCACCCAAAAATGCAAACTCTATCATTTCCTCGGCCCTATGTTACTCCAAACCTGTATGATTGTTCTTTTTCCATGAAACACATATAGGAGGTATTTAGCCAAATGCCTGATTTTCTCTTTTTCCATAAAATTAAGGTTGATAATAACAGCCTGCTGTCAAGTTAAATATATCTTTGTGATAGAAATGTTGAATTATAATAATATAATATGATATACACTCCTTGTGCATTTTTGTTTAAAAAGGGTTAAATAAAATAATAATTTTTAATATATATATATATATATATATATATATATATATATACACACACACACATATACATATACATATATATGACTCACTGACTGACGGACAAAAAAGTGCATTGAGAACATTTATTAATTGTAGCTGAGGGCTAACATTCAGAAGACATTCAAAATTACCACTAATAGCAGGAGAGAAAAAAAGAGAAAACATGAAGGACAACATGTAGATGCAAGAGCAAATGTGCATAGACAAGAAGCAAAAGAGCAAGTATGAAAAATAAAAGAGCCGCGGAAGCAGAGAACGTTTGATTTCAGCATTTCTACGGCCCACTGGGCATTGTTCACAAGAATTTACATTCATTTCCAGTTTTTACAGAAGAGCTCATTCACTGCCTGCTAGTGGGACGCTTAATGGCCACTAACTGTGTCATTTTATGGCGAATATATCAGGATGAGAAAAATTTATCAGCCTACATTACATCTTCAGCTCATCTTGTCATCTATTTATGCACTGTAACACTGCTGGGATGCACCATTCAAGTGTTTTAACAGGGGAAAAATATGAAAAACTCAACCGGGTGCTGCACATTAATATCATTAGTATATTCACCTTAAGAGCCTGGCAAACCTATTTTAGGAAGATTATTTCTTTGGGCTTTCAGAGGCATGCACACAAGATTTGTTTGGTTCACACCATTTTTAATTGTTGGCTAATGTGCACAAATGCATTTGATGGATGTATTCGTTAATGTATATCTATGTTGCATTTTAAAATAGCGTGTTGAATAAAAACGTACATCTCATTTAAAAAACATATCTTGTGGCCTCTTCAATATGTTCCATTCCATTGCATTCTTGCTGCTTTTGAACGCATGGATGCATCTTCAGTCTACGCCCCCTTAATAGCTCCCACTGAGAGCAAGTACGTGTGTGTCTTCAAACACTTCAAACCATCACAAGATCAGGATCCCACATTTAATAACTAAGCACCCCTCTCTTAATTTCTGTAAGATCTTTTCATTAGAGGCCCTAGCACAGTTTCACTGGCTCATTTTTAAGTGCAGTATCAAGGGTTGTTTTTGCAAGTGAATGAGTTCATGCACTGCACAACAACATTTCTACAAATTAATTGCAAAAGACTGATCATTTCTAATAGTCAGATTAATTTACCTGAGTGAAGGGACTGGGTACAAACTCCACCTGGTTCTCTGCGGCTCTTCGACTCTTGGGAGCATCCGGTGGGCACTACGGAAGCACAAAGAACACAGGTCAATCCTATGTGAACTAAAATTAAACTATAAAAAAAAAAAAAAAAACATTTTCAGTAACTGAAAAAAAAGTATAATATAAGTATTGGATGAAAATGTTAAACTTAAAAAAAAAAAAACCTTTAGAAATTAGAAAATTCAGTTAGTTGCTTAAAATAATGATAATGATAATAATAATAATAATAATAATAATAATAAACAACACAATTGCTAAACCTTTAACTAAAATTACAATGAAAACTAAAAATATACAAATAAAAGCTAATATGAATAAATATCATAGTAGCATATAAATAATACTAAAACAACACTGGATTTGATTAAAAAAAAATAATAATAAAAATAAATCCTTCTCATGCACACTCCCTAGTATTGATACAACTGTGGTCTTTCAAGGCATCTATGATGCAAGACATCTTTTCCTCTGCATTTCAGGATGTAAACGCTGACTCCTTTGCTTTTAAAAGCCACATAGAGCACATGCATTCAAGGGGGAAATAGTTGCCCTTGTTTCCATTTTGAACACTGTTCGCAGGGAGCTTTGAGCATTCGCCCCAAAACAAAAGAACACAAAGAGCTTTGTTGGCTTACATTCAAACTCAAACACACACACACACACACACACACACACACACACACACACACACACACACACACACACACACACAAAACAACCTGATGTTTTAGTCACATGATTTTAATGTTATCCGTACCTTAACTCATAAAGAGGCAACTGACATGTAATGGGAATAATCATCTTTTCAGACTAAAAATGGTCCATCTGGCACATAACTAATGATGTCTAATAGTTCTTGGCTGTGAAATATCCTCTGATCCAAAATTGCTTCAAATTTGAAATGCCAGCTCAGAGTTGGCTGTACCTATTCCCATCTGCACTTCCTTTGTCAAATAAGTTTGGCAGGTGACATTTCCTGATCTCTACCTTCTTTACTCTTGCAGGCTGTGGGTGGCTGTATGCTTTTCATACAGGCTAAAGTTATCTGCAAGTGATGCATTCCTGTGAGCCTTTTCGATTCAGCAAGCCTTGCCAAAGCTCTGATCAATTCAGAGAGAAGAAACGCACCAAATTCCAAATCCTCAAATAAAGCAGCACTCCCACATCGATGACTCAAGCACTGTTCCTCCACCACAGCCGTCCCGATGGAAGCTGAGTCGCTGCTGAGGCTTTATCCATCAAGTACAACTACAACAATGAATTTGTATTTTTTTTTTTTTTTTGACAGAAAGAATGCATCCATTCCCTCAGCAAAACATGAGCTTTGCCTACACTGTGATCACCGAAAACATGTGCGAATGTTTCATCAGCTTGGGAGAAATATTACTT
>CM045060.1:11788709-11913709 GCA_024542945.1 allo-octoploid hybrid of Carassius auratus x Cyprinus carpio | reverse complement strand
GACTATGTCTGTGTGTATGTGTATCTTTGCCTTTCCTTTTAAAGTTTCAGAAGGTCAAACTGTACAACTTCCAACCAAAAGTCAACTATTTTTGCAGCTAAAGAAGATATAGGATAGAATAAGAAAGCATTTAATGAGGAAAAATTGGAATCTGGCTTTGTTTACAAACTTTTGTATATTAACAAGCTGGACTACATTTTGTGACATTGTTGTGTTCTTTTCTGAATCCCACATAAAAGTTCTCAAGAGACCTCTAAACTAACATCTGGATCCAAATACCTAACCTTTAAGTAACATTTCTTGTAATGCATCATCAGCTCCAAGATGAGCTGCATCAGCTCATCATGTTTATTTGCAACTGACAAGCAGCTCTCTTTAAGAGAATGTCAGCCAGGGAACAGCCATCATTTCAGGACAGGGAGATAAACAGCTGCTTAAGCACTATTACTGACAACAGATCACATGTCCAAACATCTGAAAACAAATCGGTAACTATTCAGGAGGCAGGAAGAAAAAGATAAGAAATTATCTTAATGTCCATTTTAACATTATCACTGAGTTCATGTCACTCAAAACTTCTACAGGCTTCAAACTCTCAGTTTTTGCCCTTTTGGACAGAATTTGTTTTCTAGGTGATGTCTGAATTACAATTATTAACTTTTGAAACTATTGAAACTTGAATTTTATGAAACCAATTTAACAAATTACAGTCCCACTTTGCCTTTAGTCACAAAAACTTACTCCAATTTTTTTTTTTTACAGAGATAGTTAGAGAATAAATACTTATTTGATTTGCATATAGCATTTCACATAGTGCTTGACCCTGAGTTATCGTAATTCTAAACCCCACTTTTAACCCCGGGTATGTTTCATACTTGTAATTTAGAAGTAGGGAAACCCTGTGTTATGAAAGCAGTGTTTTTGCTGTATTAACCCCGCTAACATGTATAGTGTGAAATGGGCATTAGAATGTTACAGCTACATGCTTAGCAACCGACAACCAATCATGTGCTGAATATTCACATGCTGATCAGGCTCAGAAACGTTGTATAAACAGTTGTTTACGCATTTGAGAGAAAAAAAAAAGTCAAATGATGACTTAAAATGCATCAATTTGAGTAAATGCAGCAGGGTTAACTATTTCAGGTGTGAAAAGCCCTCATGAGATCCAAAAGTTAACCTGTACAACACAAAGTCACGTAACCTTCTCAGAGAAAAGTAGTCCCATCCAAACAGGGCTTTTGAAGGATGCCATTTATGTGTGTGAATTCATGATGTAGTGTATACACTGCAGATCAAGGGCAGAGCAAGTACAAAAACAGTATAAAAAGGTTATAGAGTCCAGCACAAGAGTGAAAGCTTCAGTATTACTCGTCTGACCTATTTGGCTCAAACACTCAAGCTCTAATTTCTGTTAAGTCTACATGAGAGAAGCATAACAGGAAATTCTAATAAAGAAGCTGATGTGTAGTCTAAACCAATGCAAACTGACTTTCTCATCCCAACATACAGTACCAGAGTGCTGAGAGGGAACAGAACCCGTTAGCTTATATCATTGTCAATTTTCATCTACGCACGGCTCAGTAAAAGTATTGTCATAAAACGGATTGCTACTGTGGTTTGAGGTCACACCAAAAGCACTTAAAGTTATTGTTAATAAAAAATTTAACAGCGTTTCTGTGTAAAAGCACAAAGTAGCGTGTAATCCGCTGAAATGTTTATTTGCAGCTAGATGGACGTAACTTAAGGAGGAAGTCAAAGTCGCTCTGGTGACATTATTGCGATTCTTTCATGACGCTAGTGTAAATGTTAGACCAAATAACAGTCAACGGCCAGGAATTCAAGGCTTGTACTGACCTGCTAGAATACCTTGGTAGTTCTGCAATTTTGACTTATTGTACTGTATGTTTTATTGCTTTTAGATACAGAATGAACAGGCTCCATCATCTGAGAGAGTGAAAATGTAGTTATTTCTATAATTGACCCTGAAGGGTCACAGAAAATGATGGAAAATAACTTTCCCCCTCTTAGAATCGCTCAGGAAAAATAGATACTAGGACAAAATAAAGAGGAAAGATAAAAAATTTACTAGGTTGGTTGGATGAGTTGTACTTTTCCAAGGCGAAGGATGACAGGCCCTCTCGGGTTTCGGATCTTCTTGACCTCGCTGTTCTTCAACAGGGAGAAACGGCGCACCAGATTGAAACCTGCAGATCGGGCAATCAATCCATTTACCACCCCACAGGAGAATAAATCAGTGAGCTGCTAGTTGACATGCCCTATGCTATGTATCAACTCTGCTGTGCCAGTTTTCAATTCATGTAAGGCCAAAGGAGGGACCTTAACACTGGGAGCATTTATATCTTTCAGCTCATGAACAGAGTTTGTTCCTTAGACTGACTTTATGGGCAATTGGGCTTTTATTAAGTGTATTAAAATGCTTAAATGATTACCGATGGCAGTGTATTCACATTATTATGTAGAGTGAACTTCTTTCCCATTTTCTATGCCAAACAATGAGGCATTTCGGTGTTTGTGTTTTGCACTCAAAGCTGAAGAAAATAGAAGCCAGCATTGATAAAATTAAGAAATGATTTTATAGCACAACTTTAGAATATGATTTCTGAAGAATCATGTGACACTGAAGACTGGAGTAATGGCTTCTGAAAAGTGAATGGCTTCACGAATCATGGAGCCCCTAAGGGGACATGATGATGCAAAATAAAATGAGATGGAAGAAAAATTTATGTTTTAATGCGTGTTTGCTCCCTTGAGAAACTGTGTACGTTTGTAAAACTTTTGTGATGGCAATAATATGAGGTGGGAAGAAAAACCTGAGAGAATGAAAACATTTTCCTACCATCTGGGGTTTTTTATTTTTTTATCATCACCATGTCCCCCTTAGAGCCTCCATAAAAAAAAAAAAAAAAAAAAAAAAAAAATTAATTAAAATAAATTAAAATAGAAAACCGTTATTTAATATTGTAATATTATTATATAATATTATTGTTTTTACAGAATTTTTATTTATTTATTTATTTATTTATTATTTTTTTGCAAAGTTTGAAAGCAATTGTCAATCCCTCTTTAATGGATTACCTGTAAAAATCATTAAATTGAATGAAAAAAGAATCACAGAATGCAAGTCCTGTGTGAATGGCCCCTAAATAGTGGACCATCATTATGCAATTATAGAAATCATGACAATACAGATAGTTCACTTAAAGTTTTTGTCAGTAACTCGAACCCCATATTTTTAGTGAACAATAACTTAAATTTTGGTCTGTTCCTCATACAAATCTATCATATTAAATCTTTTGGATTTGGATTATCTTGGATAATCTTTTGGATTATCTTTTTGGAGCTTGACAACCTTCCAGCATTATTCACTTTTGTTGTATGGAAAAGAGCACCTTGAAAATTCAACTAAATATCCCCTTTTGTGTTCCTCAAAAGATAAAAAAAAATAATAATAATAATCATGTGGTACTGAACAACTTTAGGTGAGTAAATGATGAAGTTTCTTTAAGGGGTGTCAACTGGCAGCAGTATTTACCTGTAATGTTGTGTCTGGCAGTTTGAGGAAACTTCCATTCTTCTACCTGTATGGACGGGCAGCTGACACCTGTAGAAACAGAGAAGCAGTCAAGTTGAAGCAGATCTCTGTCCTGCCACCGGTGAAAGGTTTTGCATAAAACAACTTGTACAACCGATCATGAGGAGTCCTGTCAAAACTTGGTCCTGAACATGAGGTGAACAAGTTGAGGCGATCAAAGATTGTCTGAGGAGATACAGACACCATCTAAGATATAAATGGAGCTAAAAATAACATGCTCTTGTCTGGAAGAATCACTCTCCCAATCTCACTGCCTGGTGCTAAAGACAATGACAAGTGGTCTGACGCACTCTCGACTGATGGACAACATATGAAAAAGACCTAACTTTAAAAAGGTTCAGCCAAAGTACAGTATATCCTAGGGTATGGTACATCCTGTGGAATTTAACTGTTTGAGCTTTTAGCAAGGATGTCACAAATCTTTTTTTTTTTTTGCTTACATATCTTTCCATGCCTTATTTCATGATCCACAAACACAGAAAAATTAAGTTCAGGACAAGGCACTGGAGGAAAAAAATGCTTTTCTTTGTGAAGAAGCATGTCAAAGGTGCCTGAGATGAGAAGAGTTTTTAATCAGCACAGTTTGAAGACATGTACATCAATCAATGTGCATTAGCAAGTTACTAGCGAAACTGTCACTTAGATGTTTCAGAGATCAGATGAGTATGAGAAACTCAAGCAATAATAGAAAGAAGCAGCTCAGAGCCATCTTGTTGAGCTTCTAGTGCCAGAGGAGAGCTGGTGATGGCTTTTCTAACTCGTATTCTTCCCCTGTCAAGTTACAAAGAGCTCTTTTTAAATCTACAACACCATAATCTCTCCACAAATAACTCAGCGCATACAGTTAGGGAGGAAATGTCTCCAACAAAAACTTCTCTAACAGTTAAAGAATTAATTTTGAATTGTTCTCGCATTTCCACTTTTTGAAATCAGACAAACTCGGCTAAATCCCTTTTCTTCTCGGTTCTACAAAGCCCGGTTCGGCTCTCGCTCCCGAGGCAGTGATGGAAAGTTGAATGCAAGGGGAGGAGAGGTGCATTTCAGATGCATGGAGAACAGACACGTCATCAAGCAATGCAGACAGTGCTAGAGATTGAAGTGGAGTGAAGATTTAGGTTTAGGATTTCATAGGTTAAGATTCAGCATTCTTTTAATTTAGAGATACGTACCTGTACGGGCTGCTTCACCAGAGACTGTTAGACTGAAAAGGGACTTTTTATAAGACACTAAAAAAGGGTAGAAGAAAAGAAGTTGGAAGAAAAGACGGAGGAACAACGTCTCCTCATTAACATTATCTCAAAAGCTTATAAATGTGAAACACTGCATCCTACTCTTGTTCAGAATCACTCCCGCAGTGTCTGCTCTATTTGTACCTGATTGCATATTGCTTATTGTATATTTTTAGGTCTCAGAGTTGGCCTGGAGAAACTCATTAAGGAAAAAGTCAATTGGGGATTTGAACAGCTGGGGGTGAGAAAACTCATCCTAGAGATCTGACATCAACCCAGTGAAACACAAACCCAGGGAAATTGGAGGTGGCTGAACATGGGGTTCAGGGGGTTAGTTTGTTAGCTTGTTCAATAATGCATCACTTCTAAGTACAATTTTACATGGTGATGAAATGGCAAATGGTGCAATCAGAACAGAAATGCACAAGAAAGAAGTCATATAAAAGTCACACAAAAATGTCTGAATATAATATTTCTGAATATAATTTTTTTTTCTGAACATGCATGAAGTAAGCACTTAGCATTAATTTTGATTTCATGTAGACATTAACCATGACAGAAAGTGGTTTGATATAAAGTCATCAATTAAATCTCTTTCCTAACTGACTGGAATGTCTGAAAAGAGGTTTAGCCATAGCAGTATAATCATACTATTAAACTATTCAATATTTTTGTTATAAGAAGCACTAATGGGAACAGGGTTTATATGCTCACATTTCAGTAGAAGAGTGGCTACATTCAGTCAAACTTGCATTATTATAATATGATAAAACAACATTATTATATAATATAACAAAAGACTGGAGGTGTTGACATTTCTCACTCCTTCCTCAAACCCCTCAGAGACCCAGCTTGAGAAGATTCTAACAAGCAGAGGCGCAAAAACAACATGCTCTAAGAGTATACAGTGATGAAAGATACAGGACAAGTCCTTGCAAAGTTTTTCTAAAGTCCTTACAAAGCCTCTAAACAAGCAGAGCTTCACATGTTTCCCAAAATTAATAGAGCACGAGTCAGTCTTGTATGAAGCCATTAGCCAGTAGTTCCAGTATGATGGCCTTCAAAACATCTGAAACTTCATTAAAAAGAACCCAATTACAATGAGAATACAAAAAGTACCAAAGTTACTTATTGCTGTGTCTAGAGAACAAGGCATGGCATCAATCTTTAAAAGCTGAGCCATTTTCCACAGTTCCTTGTTCTTTTAGGATTTGTATCCCCCCTTTTTATTCGAAGTATTTCCAGACCTTATATAAAAGTACACCATTTGAAAGGAAATTGTAAGAAAAGAAGCAATGACTACTTTAGGTTAACTCAAATTTGGCTAGACTTCTATGTATAGATCTTATACGTTCAGCACACAACAGATGTATTCGCAGAAGGCTTCAATAAAGAGTGAATTCAGTTAACCAATGATATGTAGATAGCATTCAGATTATTTTCAACAGATTCATTGATCCATTCACATTGGTTCTCGAGTTCAGTGGATAACCACTTTAATATCTGTCTGTTTCTGAAACAAAACTTTGGTTTGATTTGGAAGGACTTGGAATATAGTTCACAAGCTGTATTAAACACTTTTATGGTGCTTTTGCAGCATAATGGTTTCTGAAGCTTGAAAGTGTCAGTCTCCATGCATGGGGACTAACAATAAGGGCCAAAACATGTCTTCAAAATCTCTTCTTTTATATTCCATAGATATAAGCTATGGGTTTAGAATGACATGAGGATGAGTAAATGATGACAGAATTTTCATTTTTGGCTGAACAACCCCTTTAACTATTCCTTAAATATTCATAATGTTATGTTGGCAGTAGTATGAATTAAACATACAGAATCTTAGCTTTTTGAGCTAGCCTTTGACAAAGTCATCCTTTGATTTGGAGAAAAGGCCTTACCTTCAGCTGATGCCAGTTGACCCCCATGACCCAAGCAGATAGTGAGAAGCACCAGAGAGGAGCAGATGACCCTCATGACTCCCTCCTTCAGCTCCTAACCATGATTGAAAAGAATAAGTGAACAGGTGAGAAGGAAATTACTTAAGCGGACAGAGACAAACGTAAATAATCAGGAAACAGGTGTGTTAAGAAATATATTTAAATTTATATTTAAAACCATACGTCTACAATAATAAAGCTTCTAAGTAATTGCCGGAAAGTGTAAGAAAGCATGTGGGAGCAGTCATAATCAGTACAGTGGTTAAAAGGCAGATTATTAATGGTGCCTATTACGTTGGATGGGTGCTTTTTTAGAGTATAAATTGTGCTAATGATCCAAAGAATTTTCAATAAAGCTTTGTAATCCATGACATTTGACAATTACCATTACTGTGTCCATCTGTCCCTCTCAGTAACAGTGTCATCTCTCAAATACACAGCAACACAATGGTTCAGCATGAATGCTGAATATACGCTGTATACTGCCTGCTATATGCTATATATACATATATGTGTGTGTGTGTCTGTGTATGCGTGTGTGTGTGTGTGTGTGACAGAAGCCATTATCTACTTTAAATGTTTCAAATTGTGCATGAACTCATCTGTTTCATGTTTAATTCTTTTAAGTGGCATCCAGTTTTCATCTTGGAAATAAAAATGGTTAATTTGCATTTTTAATACCATTTTGTGTAAAAATCTAATTATTGAGTCAAGAGAGACGTTAAAACATGCAGCTGATATTAAAAGTAGAACATACTGCATTGTGGGATACAGCATTTATCAAGTCATCCAAGTATATTTTGCACAAGAAAATCTGCATGCTATGCAGAGTACACTAAATAAGCTTGGGGCTTGGTAAGATAATTAAAATGTTTTTGAAATTAGTTTTGCATGCTCACCAAGAATGCATTTATTTGATTAGAAATACAGTGAAACAGTAATATTGTGTAATATTATTACAATTTAAAACAACTATTTTCTATTGTAATATATTTTAAATATAACTATTATTGATGCAAAGCTTTTCAGCATTATTACCCTAGTCTTCAGTGTCACATGATCCTTCAGAAATCATTCTAATATGCTGATCCGAAGCTCAAGACTTGTTATTATCAATGCTGAAAACAGCTCTTTAATATTTTAGCATATTTTTCAGAATTTGATGAATACAACATTCAAAAGAACAGTATCATGTTTTAACTGTCAATTTTGATCAATTTGATGCACCCTTGCTGATCAAAAATATAAATTTCTTAAAAAATATATAATAATTACTAACCCCAATCTTATGAATGGTAGTGTACAGACTAGTGCAGACACTGTAGTAATATCATACAGGCTAACAAAATAGCTGATACAGGATGCTAAAAACACACACACAAAAAAAAAAAACATTTCCTTGCCATGAAATAAAAGAGCCTTTAACATTTGACTGCTTGTAACAAAGAAACGCAACCAAATAGCTCCGATATAGTTACATCTGTTCACAGGAACAACCTCGCTTCACTCCAGTTTACAGACATGCTGCTCGCTCAAAGTGACCCTCACTGCCATGTCTGGACATGAACCTGTCAGGGTGATGCATTAGTCAGAAAGCCCGAGGGGGGAAGGTCTTCTCCTCGTCCTTTTATGGCTTTCTTGTAAATTTCAGCCCGTCGGTGATGTTTGTGCGGGCAACACCTAATCTGCATCCTCCGAATGAGGTCATACCACCTGGAGGCTCTGTACCAGTTGAGACACAAAAACTGAAGGTGTCCTGTGAAATAACACCACCCCAGAGTATACGCTATCACCTGAAGATGAGAAACGTTCTGCCTTCTCTCACTGGCCGTCCACACATCTCTTTGAATCATTCCGATTCAGTTATTTACAAAGCTCTAGCTCGCTTCTCACTGCAAAATCAACTGTGTTCTTGTAAACAAGACAACATCCATTTCAGGTAAGTGAGGCGGAGATACCCCATTACCTGTATTCAATGCCCTTGGGCAATTTATCATTACCATTCACTTCCACACATAGAAAAAGGAATGGAAATTAAAGCTTGTGCTTGTTTTGTTCCCTTTTCACTTTGTTTGCCGTGCAGCGAGAACAGCTGGACCACGCAGATAAAGGAAAGAGTCTCCCTAGCATTCTGTCTTGGCTCAGTGCCCGGCAATCTGAAGTGAATGTCTAGAGTCGAAATGACAAAGGCACTAGTTAGGGAATCAAGTATGTGGGTTACAAACGCAGCAGGGCGACAACTCACAGACTTTCAATGAAAGATTGAGAGTTACAATCAATCTACAGTATGCTTGCGAAAACAATCATTCAGGGCCATCTAATAGAATGGCTAAAAGCAAAAATGTGAATTTTTAATGAACAAGTGCTTTAATTAGCTATTGTTAAAATGTCTACAGTCATTTTGCATTGCAGACCGCTGACAGGAAGGAGGCTGTCAAGAAGGCGTGTAGTGTGTTGTTTTCATGTCAGAGTCTGAGAGCTCAGGGAAAGAGGGAATGTTAAACTCTCTCTCTCTCTCTCTCTCTCTCTCTCTTTAGAGCAGTGTAAACAAGCAGCAAGCAGCATTCCTATGCCTGTATTACATACAGTATATAGTGCTGTCAGTTAATCGCTGGGTTATAAACACCTCTTAAAATCACTATTTTGGGAATGCAGTGTGCTAAAAATGTCATTGGTGTGAAGGCCAATGATTTGGCATCATAACCTAAAAAGTTAAATATAAAGTCAGCTGAACCTGGTGCATTAACCCAATTTTTCAGAAAGCACAGATCATTTAGTAACAGGAACCTGCGAGCTAGAGAGACACATCAAACACAAACAGAGAGCAATCTAGAGAGATTTATAATGGGGTCTGTGGCATTTGTAATCATGTCTGCGGTTTAACCTTCAATTACAGCTGTTTTGCAATCATTCTCTTCCAAAAGAGCATTTATCTTTTTTTTTCTTCCTTCTCACTCAAGTCAGAGACTGGAACTGGTTTGCTTAAAGCTTGGTTTATCAAACTCAACCTAGTTATTGATGGATATGTGTGGTAAATCTGGCAAATGGGAACAGTCTGTGTCTACAAGTTATGATGCAAACGTCTCTCTTCACCTCGTGTCCCCCTGCATTAGCAGCAAATGGTTTTGTCATCAGATAGAGCATGCATTTTCCCCACTCCCAAAGGCCGATTAAAAAAAAAAAAAAAAAAAATCCCTGTGTATACCTTAGTGTGTGCTGAAAAGGATTAGAAAGAGTCTATGAATGAACTATGGTGTATTATGGTGTATTAAATTTAAAAGTACCTTGCCAGGGGGTTGCATGAAAGAATTGCCCTTTAAATTACACTTCGAAAGTTAACTGACAGAGCAAAATGTGCAACATTTAAATAAAAATAAATAAATAAAAAACAAAAAAATATCAGAGCGAAAGTGTGAGATTGCACAGCTGCACAGTGCAGATGTGTCCCCGCCTGCTCATTGACAGCATCACGGGGATGTGATCATATTCCAAACAGCATTGTGACACGCAGCAGTCCAGATGCGCGTGACGCGAGAGGATAGAGCAGCGTGCATTCTGTCTCAGACAATTTTTATTTTATATATCACTTTAAACAATACTGCAATAATTTTTATAAAAGTAAATGCAAACGTAATGTACATAATATTGCTATTAAATATAATAATTATAAATAAGTGAACCAGCATTATTTTCCCCCTCATTTATGTTGTTTTATTGTACCCTTCAGTTTTCCCTTGTTTAATAAATAAAATAATAATAATAATAATAATAATAATAATAATAATAATAATAATAAACTGTTGTTTATTACAAAAAAATGAAATTTTATTTTCATATTGTTTGTTTTTGTTAATATAGTCATCTGAGGCATTGAGAAGTAAGGGGTGGGGTGATGGGAGGGGGCAACTTGATTAGGTCAACAAAGTCAAAAAGTTTTTACCATAAACCAAAGTGATATCCGAAAGTGATATCTTTCTTATCATTTGCATCCCCACAAAGTATTAAACGTGTGCTTATAGCCTATGCATACAGTACATTGACTAATAAATTATCTGCAAATTACTTGGAATAGGCTGCAAATGTCCTATTTCAATAAATAACTAATGAAAACCTAATCTATATCTTCAGGGAGCTTGCAAGTATCCTCAACGCCATAAAGATTCCCGATATGTCAGAATCAAAAACACATAATTTTACCTTCTGTGATTGTTAATCCAATTAATTATGGCAACATTAATCCACAGAAAACTGTTTTTATTGTAATCCAGTTTGCTGAAAGAGCTTCCAAGAGTCCTCTCTAGCGTGGATAAAGTTTTTGCCTGGGAGTTCTCCTTCTCCAACTCCTTTCTCCCCTCCCCTCAGAGTTGTTTTAATAAACTTTCCCTTCACTGTCGTTCCTGGATGGGAGAATCTCCAGGACACGTTTGATGACATCATCAGCTTCTCCAGCGGAGTGTGGAAACGAGCTGCAGGCTTTTCTTACCGCTGCCGCCTCCCACAAGTCCTGCTTTGTTTGATTCCTCCTTTTCAGCTGTGATTCCACGACTGAGGAACTTATCTGAGGTCACGCTAATGCAGACATCTGTGACTGAATACCAAAGGCAAAATAGCTGCCACAGTTCTGACAGACGTCTCTAAGATGTCAGTTTTACATACATTCTAAAGCATTAACATCCTAAAGACCTTAATTTTCTAAGTGTCTATTTGACATCTGATAGAAAACGTCCTATAGACATATGGCAGATGAGCAAACACTAAAAATATGTCTTGCAGACATCAAACAGACATGATGTGCATATGCTATCAGGCGAACAATACCTGGAAGACATGCTGTATATCCACTAAAGTGTCCAACCACTGTACACTTTGCTTTCACATCATGCCATGGAAACTGAAGATCCTTCAGATACAAAAAGTAAAATAATTAAAGTTTTTAGATGCACAAAACTCTCAAAAATAAAGGTTACAAAAGAAGGTGATGCCATAGAAGATGGAGTTTCTTAAAGTACCTTTCAGTGAACAGTTCTTTAAATAAACATTTTTTTTTCTTAGTGTAAAGAACATTTTAATAATCTAAAGAACCTTCTACTATAAAGAGCTTTATGTGGAATTAAAGGTTTTGCTCATTAGTCTACCTACATCCATCTTTCTCATGAATTCACATACCCCTTGCACACACACACACACACACACCTATCTATCTATCTATCTATCTATCTATCTATCTATATATATATATATATATATATATATATATATATATATATATATATATATACACACACACACATATGTACACTAGGGGTGTCGCGATATACCGGTATTGAAAACAAAACAATGATTATCGATATCGTGTTAATTTAGTGTGTGACTATATACCGCAATATTTAAAATGAAAAGTTCTCTTATGATAACACCACATGTAAATACTCCATCGTCAGTACCTGGTTGAGCTCCCAGGTGGCAGTATTGTGCCTTAACGCTGACACTGTCACATAAGAAGAAGACGCAGCCCTCACAGCTACTTCGAGGAGAGCCTGTTCTTTAGAGTAAGTTGTCATTATTTTACTAGTCATAGAATGTGAAACGTTATATTAACCTGTTATCAGCGGTTTTCTGTGTACATATATTTAAATAAAGGGTTTTTGTTTGCAATCAATACGGCCTGTGCATAGTAACACTTCATTTCTTTGTCCAAATCTATTAACAGTTACATGATTAAAACTGATCTTGAAAAACTGAGCGACAACATTGCTACATTAAACTCTGTAAAATCTTAAGTTGGTCGCAGTGCCATGCACTTAATAGGGACTTTAAGCAACAGCCTCTGGTGGAACGGCAACGCCATTTTGGCGTTGTATTGCGCATGCGCGAATTTAACTGCTACTTTGTGACGTTCTACTTTAACGGTCTACTACGGGAGAACAGCTGATTTGCCGGAGTCGCTACAACGTGAGAGATTAGGTAAATAAATGTTATGTTTTATGGCATATGACACTGTAATTTGCATCAGTTTATGATTGTACCACTAGTGTTTTATATAATATGTGTTAAAATGTTTTAAACTTAAGCTAATTTTAATTATTTATTTCCGACTCCTCCCACAACACTTCTCTGATCACAGACGATCTCATTGGGAATCCCGAGAACATCTACCAGAATTGGTAGGTCACATTTTCTGACACGAAATTCATTTAAGCATTCGTCTTCCTCCATGTAATCAAGGTTAAAAGGCAAGTATTGCTTACATGGTAAATCTAGGTTTTTAGACTTATTTACATCATACAATATTAAAAACTCCTCTTCTGACAAAAGATTGTCATTCAATAATAATCCTTCTCTTGCTTTTTTAAATGACTTTTTTTTTGTATCTCAATAAATGAATTAATGCCGCGTTGCGCTGTCCTGTTTACCGTTGCTTAGTGATTTTTACGTTCTTGGCTACGGCGGTGTGACAGCAAACTTCCGGTCGCTGTAGCCGTTCCATTCGCAGCTGTTGCTTAAAGTCCCTAATGCCTCATCTGCGGTCATTCTAAGGTTCATTAGTTAACATATATAAATAACATAAATAATAATGAACAATATTTCCACAGCATTTATTAATCTTAGTTCATGTTAATTTCAGCATTTACTTATGCATTATTAAAATCACAAGTTGTGTTTGTAAACATTAATGCACTATGAACTAACATGAACAATGAACGACTCTATTTTTATTAACATTAACAAAGATTAATAAATTGTGTAATAAATGTATTGTTCATTGTTCATTCATGT
This sequence comes from allo-octoploid hybrid of Carassius auratus x Cyprinus carpio, assembly GCA_024542945.1. NCBI lineage: Eukaryota > Metazoa > Chordata > Actinopteri > Cypriniformes > allo-octoploid hybrid of Carassius auratus x Cyprinus carpio. Next base: position 11,900,150 of record CM045060.1, on the reverse strand, counting down.
TAGTTAATACATTAATGTTAATAAATAACATCTTATTGTAACGTGTTACCATTAATATTTATTCATCATACTGTAGAACTTGACAGTATTTTCTCTCTTGTTATTTCATATGAGCTTCATGGAAGACGGAGAAAGCCAGAGTCTTGTGCACTGCGTTCATCAGTATCCTTATGTTCGTTGGGTGAAAAAGAAAAACTCAAACAAAGTAAAAAGTAATTTGAAACCCAAGGTTTCTATAGATATCGCAACATATCGATATTGTGAATTATTATGGCCACAATAACCGTGATATGAAAAATCTAATATCGTGACAGCCCTAACACACACACACACACATTCTCATTCTGATCCCAAACTTTTGACCAGTAGTGTATATATGCATGTATATATATGTATGTATGTGTATATATATATATATATATATATATATATATATATATATATATGTATGAATGTGTATATATATATATATGTATATATATATATATATATGTGTATATATATATATATATAAATATATATATATATACATACACACACACAGGTCCTTCTCAAAAAATTAGCATATTGTGAAAAAGTTCATTATTTTCCATAATGTAATGATAAAAATTAAACTTTCATATATTTTAGATTCACTGAAATATTACAGGTCTTTTATTGTTTTAATACTGATGATTTTGGCATACAGCTCATGAAAACCCAAAATTCCTATCTCAAAAAATTAGCATATTTCATCCGACCAATAAAAGAAAAGTGTTTTTAATACAAAAAAAGTCAACCTTCAGATAATTATGTTCAGTTATGCACTCAATACTTGGTCGGGAATCCTTTTGCAGAAATGACTGCTTCAATGCGGCGTGGCATGGAGGCAATCAGCCTGTGGCACTGCTGAGGTGTTATGGAGGCCCAGGATGCTTCGATAGTGGCCTTAAGCTCATCCAGAGTGTTGGGTCTTGCTTCTCTCAACTTTCTCTTCACAATATTCCACAGATTCTCTATGGGGTTCAGGTCAGGAGAGTTGGCAGGCCAATTGAGCACAGTAATACCATGGTCAGTAAACCATTTACCAGTGGTTTTGGCACTGTGAGCAGGTGCCAGGTCGTGCTGAAAAACGCAATCTTCATCTCCATAAAGCTTTTCAGCAGATGGAAGCATGAAGTGCTCCAAAATCTCCTGATAGCTAGCTGCATTGACCCTGCCCTTGATAAAACACAGTGGACCAACACCAGCAGCTGACATGGCACCCCAGACCATCACTGACTGTGGGTACTTGACACTGGACTTCAGGCATTTTGGCATTTCCTTCTCCCCAGTCTTCCTCCAGACTCTGGCACCTTGATTTCCGAATGACATGCAAAATTTGCTTTCATCCGAAAAAAGTACTTTGGACCACTGAGCAACAGTCCAGTGCTGCTTCTCTGTAGCCCAGGTCAGGCGCTTCTGCCGCTGTTTCTGGTTCAAAAGCACACGCCTGTCCACGGTGGCTCTGGATGTTTCTACTCCAGACTCAGTCCACTGCTTCCGCAGGTACCCCAAGGTCTGGAATCGGTCCTTCTCCACAATCTTCCTCAGGGTCCGGTCACCTCTTCTCGTTGTGCAGCTTCCTTCCCACAGACTTCCCACTGAGGTGCCTTGATACAGCACTCTGGGAACAGCCTATTCGTTCAGAAATTTCTTTCTGTGTCTTACCCTCTCGCTTGAGGGTGTCAATGATGGCCTTCTGGACAGCAGTCAGGTCGGCAGTCTTACCCATGATGGCGGTTTTGAGTAATGAACCAGGCTGGGAGTTTTTAAAAGCCTCAGGAATCTTTTGCAGGTGTTTAGAGTTAATTAGTTGATTCAGATGATTAGCTTAATAGCTCGTTTAGAGAACCTTTTCATGATATGCAAATTTTTTGAGATAGGAATTTTGGGTTTTCATGAGCTGTATGCCAAAATCATCAGTATTAAAACAATAAAAGACCTAAAATATATTTTAGTCGGTGTGCAATGAATCTAAAATATATGAAAGTTTAATTTTTATCATTACATTATGGAAAATAATGAACTTTTTCACAATATGCTAATTTTTTGAGAAGGACCTGTATATATACATATATATATATATATATATATATACATATATATATATATATATATATATATATATATATATATATATATATATATATATATATATATATATATATACACACACGCACACACATACACATACATGCCTTTTGGGACCATTCCCTAAACTGGCCATAGTGTAGGGGAACTTGAATGTCCAGAGCATGCTGGGGTGGGGGTGGGGGGATTACAAACAGTCATGATGCTCAATCATCACAATATAGAGAAAGAATGAAGTATGAAATGTATGAAAACATTTGAACAAAATAATTGATGCAATATAATTTTGTCTTGATATCTGATCAAATAAGTTCAGAGCAGTACTAAATAAAAATTAAAATCAGAGCAGTACTAAATAAAAACAAAATTACATTTGAATGAATATATAAACATATTGTGGATTTATGAACATAATCCAATTCCATAAAACAAGCATATCCGTAAAGTGTACTTTTTTTTTTTTTGCTGCAGCTATCATAAATTATCTTTAATTCTTTATTTTATCTTAATTATCTTTTCTTGATGTCAGCTTTAATAGCCAGATTAAAAGACCCTTGGGAAATAAAAAAAAATTCTGGTTTTAATTATTTACACAGGTTGTTTTGCATCACAATATGATACTAATGTGCTGATCCCTAGATGTCATTTATGTCTACATGTATATTATGTGTAATACTCCTGACTTGCACAACAAAGGAACTCTAGATTCTTAATGAAGTCAGCTTTAACAACTCAGTAAATTTAATTGAACAAGTAAAATATTGAGCAAAAGAGTGCTGCTAAACTACTTTCTCATGAGGCTTTTGACATGTTCTCCAGGTTTTTCTTGTTTTTTTTGTTTTTGTTTTTTTTTGCATGAAGAACATCGCCATTTATCCCACTCATCTATATCCTAACAATGACTTAGTTCAAGGCATCTTGAAAAACAGGATGTTAGTGGGTGCATGGCTGCAGTAGTGAAGGGAACATCTGGAAAAAAGGTGCCTGACTATCCTCATGTGCCTCAAGTCTTCCAGACCATAGCAAACATAAGCTATGCAGTCCAGAATCAAGAAATCAGGATGTAACAGAGCATTGGACTGGAGATGCCCATAATGTGGATGAGTCCCAGTGAGTGAGAAGCGCCAGATATTAAATACTAATGCTGCAGCATTGTGTTTCTGTGTTATCCTCACCATATGAAGTCCAACGTCCCCCTCTGTGATTTTGCTGTGCTGTTTGGAACAATGATGGACAATCTTGATGTCATCTTGTAAAATATAGATGAGATGATGTAAAAAATGTTATAAAAAAACACAACATCATGCAAACAAACAGCAGTGGTGCTGGAGCATAGCCGATTCATGTTTCATCTGCAGTAAGACCATAGAGGACAAACATTCATATTCAGTCAGTGTTCTACATATCAAAGTTTTTATGATTCCCTGTCTGGCTTTGGCATAGGCTTCCAGCCACGTTCTGTAAAGCAGCAGAGAAGGATCTGGGAATAGCATCCCTCACAGAGGACCCTATGCACAAGAATGCTTCAAAAACATCCAGACTTGTCTCAAAATATTTGTAGAACATATTTATGGGTAGAATGGTTTAGTTATGACTAAACTAATATCTGATAACCATTTTAAAACACTTGATGCTTGCATTATATGTAATGCTTTAGAATGGTAAAGTATTATTTTTAATAATGTATTTCTTCTCATCAATCGAGATGAGACTACCCATTCTGCACAAATATGAAACTCTGCCTATGTTTGTAAATCTCGTCAGAAATCTAGTCAGATTTTGTTGATCATTCAAATGGAATCATAAAAATTTTACTTGAATAAGAAAAGTAACTGGATTAAAAAAATAATAAAAAAAATGTTTTAAATACAGAGGTTTCCCAAAAAGATCAATATTTTTATACATTTAAATCACATTTGTATAAACCTGTAACATTTCTTTGCAAAAAACTTTTAATTTTATTATATATATATATATATATATATATATATATATATATATATAAACATTAATTCCCTCATGAACCCCACTTTGGGAAATTGTCTTAAACAAATCTTGAGGATGGAAAGTTGTATAGGCGTTACAGCCAGCCAGACAAACAGAAAGAACTGTTTGAAATGTCATCTATAGAAAGTTGCATTTAATTTGTATTAATTTACATATAACAAATTTGTAGTCGCATGTTGAATTTCTCAGAGTTGTAATTTAGTAAACTGCTATTCCTGCAGGGTCAATTCTAGTTGGAGCATATTTCAAAAGCGGCATACTAAAAGAGCATCGTAATGGGGACTTTTTGATGCAGACTAGACACAGACTTGAACATCAAAGGTGCAAAGCTTGAGTCTTACAGTGTGCACTTGGCCATACACTTCTGCTAAAAGCTGGCCATACACTTCTGCTAAAAGCTTAGACTCACATTTTTTTTTTGTTTGTGTGTGTGTGTGTGTGTGTGTGTGTGTGTGTGTGTGTGTGTGTGTGTGTGTGTGTGTAATGGAGAAGTATTAAAGTTTATTAAACTCCTGCTGCCCCATCTGTCTCTTCTCAATGCCTCAGATTCTTTTCCCCATCTCAAGCTTGTGTTCTTCACTCTTGAACAAAGTCAATTTAAAGTAATACGACCTGGTAGTCTTTTATTCTTTCTTTCTTTCTTTCTTTCTTTCTTTCTTTCTTTCTTTCTTTCTTTCTTTCTTTCTTTCTTTCTTTCTTCTCTCTCTCTCTCTCTTTATATATTATTATTATATATATATAAGAGTTTTTTTCTCACCATGTGACCTTGGTGGATTCTTTAATAGCATCACACAGAGAAGTCAGTGCTCAAGGACTGGGCACATCTATCCAACCACACAACTGGATTTGATTTCAAGGTTCAGCAGAGAGTGACAGATATGGATCATCTAATTTATGAGCTTGAACACAGAACCTTACGAGACTCACAAGGAGAGAAGCTACAACTATTTACTTCTGCAACCTCCCTTGATGTATAAAAATTATAGTAACATATTTACAGATACATTGCAATTAAATAAATAAATAATAAAAAGACTTGTTGTACAATAGGGCTCCAATTAATTAGCAATTAACAGTGTGGGGAAAATATTTTTCAAAAAAAAAAAAAATACATGGTTTTATCATACAGTTGCAAAAATAAATTACAAGATGTAGTTCGAAAGGCAAGAAAAGTTAAATATATATATTTGGGGTAAATGGAAAAATATTTTACACAACATACATATATTTTTGTTTATGCTGTATTTTGAAAAAACATTAAAAAAAAAAAATCTCAAATTGTTTTTATTTTTATTTTTTGCCCTAAAGGATAAATGAAGCTGATTATGAAGTTGCAAACACTATATTTGTGACTTCAACATAATTTACAGATGCTTTCGACTTTAAAAAAATCTTCTATATGAGTTTCGGGTCATTTTGTGTGTGACTGTGAAAGCAAATGGGCAATAAAACATTCACCAGTGAAAATGTGTTCATAAGCACTGACTGTCAATAACTAATTTCACAGCCCTGTAAAAAAAAAAAAAAAAAAAAAAAAACTGGTTTTCATAATTAAGGCAGTGTAGTTGCTACTGTTACACACATTTCCAGCACACAAAAGAAAGTTCTGAGCTTTGCACCAGCCCCTAAAATCTGTTGAACCAGGAACCACTAACTTCATGGGCCAAGGGGGCAGATAATCAAGTTGCTTTCAGAACAGCAAACTAATTTGACAAAGTCAGACACAAAACAAAACTAGTATGTCTATTCTCTATATATCCTAATTATTAGGTAGGGTGTTAAAGAGAGTGAGAAAGATGCAGATAAGTAGGGAGATTTGCGGTGCACGTTAAAGTTAGACAATATGGCTGACACATTCACCATGTCTAATGCCAAAGAAAAGGAAAAAAAAGAGCCCACATGGCCAGCTGACACATATTCAGAGACTTCGCTTTGCAGTACCATTATAGGCAGTGAGAGATGGAAAAAATGAGGGGGAGATGGTTATGGAACTTGCTGAGACAGGAGAATATAGTCATGACCACAAAAGTCAGTGGAGTTTGGAACACTTACAAGTGTGTCTCTATTACATAAGGTTGGCAATTCAAACAATGTCCATAAGTGAATAATTGATATATTATGTTTGAAGGTTTTAAGATGTGAGTTTGGATCGGATTTGAGCTAATTGACTTGAATATTAATATACTGGATAATCTGATTGGGTTTAAGACTTGGTTAATACTGGAAAACTCTTTCCACAGGTCAGTTTTTGTGGCAACATTCCATTATATTCTGTTCTGTTCTATTAGACGTGGATCAAACAATAAACAGTATGGATTGGATAGACAGCCTCTTTGGGAATTCCTTGCACACTCACAATTCCCAGGTTTTCCAGACATCCTTCCAAACATGAACCCCAAAGCTGATCCTAACATGAACCCTGACTATTTTGGCCAAATGCATTTTCCAGCCAAGATGTAAAACAGTCTTCATTCTTCACAGTCTGTTTTACTTCTCGTCCACCTTTCATTTTGACTTAAACCCCACAACTATTTTACTATTTAGGCTTCACAAACAACTTCATGCAAACTTTCAAGGACTTTTAAAAAGACTTTTGTGCTGTAGTTCGCTAGTTAAACTGAACTTTTAGACTTTAAGAATGCTATTATTGCTATTATAATCTCTCTTCCTGAGCACAAAGATGATAATGACAGAATTTAGAGACAACATAAGCACTCTTAATGCCAAACAACAGAGATAAACAAAGAGTTAGAAACTAGAATTGAAAACAGCAAAGGGGAATAGAGTCTCAAATGTGCCACTTTTTTCAGCAATATCCTAAATTCTTACATAGCCTAAGTAGATACTAATGCCTTGTTCTGAATATCAATACGGCTCACAGCGTTTCTGATTCACAGTTCATGAAGTGTACAACATTACACAAGTTTCTTCAGTTAATTAAGTGCATCATCTGGGTATTTAAAGTGCGCTTTTTCTTTTTGGACTGTTTATACTGACTGACTAACTAACTAAATAATGTAAAAGAATGTAAATTGGGACACACCTGTTACTGAAAGAATAGATTGTGATTCACTGACTCACTGATTCAGTTGTTTCATTCCTTAAGGAATTAGACGCTAATTGGTAATCTATTATATATGTAGGTTATATATGCAGTTACAAATACATAGTGCCCCAAAGCTAAAATATATAACTTAGATTATAATAGATTATAATAGGGAATCAGTCCAAAAATGTACCATCATTTTTAGCATTTTGTGAAATGACTTGCAGATTGACCAAAATCAGTGCATACTACGTAATCTGTGTCTCAGGTGTGGCACATTTCTTTGAAGGACTACAAGTAACAGCCTCTTTTTGCAAAATGTGCTGTCAAACACAGAGATATGGTCTTGCGGTGTCCGATGTTCATGTTTTAAATGCATTTGTTTCTATAAGGTACAGAATATGTGGAAGACTGAATTGATGCAGGAATTGTATGCATAAATTTAATAGAATGGCAACAGTAAATGAGTTAATAATGTATGTACAATTATATATTTGGATAATTGTCTGTTTTCCATACATGAAAATGCTGTGCAATCACAGACAATGGAGTTCAGTCGCTGCTAAAGTATCAGGGTCCTGTTACTGTTTATTGCGTGCCACCAGCTCCATTTTTGACTTTCTTTACACAGCCCATGGCATTCCAGCACCAGTGGCTCTAGTCTGGACTGGTAATGAGACAATTTTATTTGATGTTATTACCAAAGAGACATCTGGCACTGAGATATTAAGTCTCAAGAAAGACCATGCACCTGCCTTCCACACTTCTAAAAATCTTGGCCACCTTTTCTTAAGGTCAGATATGATTAGATGATATTCGCTTTGGTTCACACAAAGTAGGAAAGAAAAAAAAAACCCTCTGTGGACAATATCATATATCTTCCATCTGAGCTGCTTGTGAGGCGTCTCTTACCACACACCAACTATGCTTTCCAGCTGAACATTAAAACTTGGCTGAAGTGGACTATTGATGTGGCTCTTTAATTAGCTTGAGGCAGCTTGAACACTAAATCATCTGAAAAAAAGCAAAACTGCACTTGAAAGAATTACTTTGATGCACCTGGAGTACATACTGATGCTTTTGGTTGCCCATGTAATCAAGTTTGTAGAGCTGAAGTCATTTGAATGCAATATATACTGCACAAACACACCAACGGCTATGCGGTATAAGCGTGCACGTGTAGGTAGCTCATAAACAAATACCCAAATACACACAGACATGCTGACAACACAAATTTGATCAAAAGAAAAACAGTACAATTGAACAATGCAAAAAATACACAGTATACAGTATTTCCTTCTCACTAGAGTCATCCATCCCTGTCCACTGGTCAATAAAACTCGCAGTTAGTGTCAAGCCAAATCAATAAGAGCATGCCTCGATGAGTCCAGCAAAAATTCCCCTCCCTTATGTCCTCTGCCCTGTTTGTTCTGCTCTTATCCCATTACAGTGGCCTGGGCCTGGCAGTGGTGAGCCTTGTGAAAGGATGGTTTTGATAAACACTCAGAATGGAAGACCTGATGAAAGGTGACTTTTCTCAGGCCGGTGAGCCTTGGGCCCTGAGGGATGTAATTTTTGATAAATATTTAAATCTAAACAGAAAGCAGGAATGTACTCTTTCCTTTTATCATTTTGTCAGGGAGTGCTTCTTCTGTTCTGTTTTAGCTCTAGGTTCAGGGTCTCTCTGAAATAACAGTGGTTGACCTGAAGTGCTTTAGCTCAGTTCACCAATGAATCAAGTAAAGTTAAAGCACTGAAGCGCTCAAGGCTCCTTGTTTTTATGGTACATGTGCCAAAGAATGGGCCCAGTCAAGATAAAGGAATAGTTCACCCTTAAATGTAAATTATATCATTAAATGTCATCATGTAGTTTCACAAAGTTAAGAATGTGATGGTCACTTTTTCCAAGCAATTACAATAAATGGGAACAGGAAACAACTCAGGCTTTTGCTTCTGAAAGCACTCAAATGCACCATACTGTAAGTGTAAAAATATGGTCCATATGACTCTATCTGTTTTTAGAAGAAATACAAGCCTTCTATAACAAAAAGACTGAAATTTAAAACTTTTCCCACCACATAAAGCTATTGACTCCAGAGGACTTTAAATGCAGTGCATGGGTCATATTGACCAGTTTTATGACACTTTATGGTGCTTATTTGTGTCTTGAAACTTGAAAGCTCCATTCACAATTCATTGTATGATACTGCCACCATAATAGAAAATGCTTTCACTATTTCTTATATCCCTCCCTCTTACTATCCGGAAAAATGTTTAAAACTTTGTATTACTAGCACTTGTGGCCTAATGGTTAGAGATTTGGACTTGTAACCAGAAGGTCGCAGGTTCGAGTCTCGGTGTTGGCAGGAGTTGTTGGTGGGAGGGAGTGAATGAACAGCGCTCTCTTCCACCCTCAATACCCATGGCTGAAGTGCCCTTGAGCAAGGCACTGAACCCCCAGTTGCTCCCCGGGCGCTGGATATAGCTGCCCACTGCTCCGGGTGTGTGTTCACGGTGTGTTCACTTCTCACTGCTGTGTGTGTGCACTTGGATGGGTTAAATGCAGAGCACCAATTTCGAGTATGGGTTACCATACTTGACAAATGTAACGACTTTCACTTTCACTTCTTGTGTTGTTGCTGCCAAGATGAAAAAGTGAAATTGGCGTGACATACAGCCAAGTATGGTGCCCCATACTCAGAATTTTTGCTCTGCATTTAACCCATCCAAAGTGCTCAAGGGCACCTCAGTCGTGGTATTCCCGGGCCTAGACTCGAACCCACAACCTTAGGGTTAGGAGTCAAACTCTCTTACCACTAAGCCACGACTACCCCATGGATAGTACTAATAATTAGGATAAAAGACTTCCCCATGGAATGGATAAAAGTATTTGCTAAATGAATAAATGAAAATGTATTATTCTTCAGCTTTTTCTCTTTTGTGCTCCACAAAAGCAATAAGAACCTTTGAATGACATGAGGGTGAAAATAATGACATAATTTCCTTTTTGGGTGAACTATTCCTTTAAAAGTAAATACTTGGACCTGCTCACAACCAATTGAGCATGATTAGATTATAAGTTTATAGACTAAACAATGATTTTATCTGTCTTAAATAGGGATGATTTGTCACATAAAAGCATTAGAGCCAAGAAATCATACTTGTGTATAAAGGAAGTAAAACTTTGCAGCTGGAGGGAAAGCGGCAGAGAGAAAGCAAGAGTAAGAGACAGTCAATGAGAGAAAGAAAGAAGAGCCTTGGGTGATGATGGCTGATGGGGCTACATGAATGCTCACATCCTGTTTGCATTAGTGTCTGCAGTGGTACTGCGCCAAGCAGCAGATGTGGATAGATCAGTGTGTTGGGAAATTATGCAAATGAAAAGGTGAAGGCTAATTTACAGATTAATGGTAAATTATGAGTGGGAATACATATATGGACTTTGATAAAGCACAACACATTCAAAGGTTTTAGTTGAGCGGGTCCTTCTCAGAATACTTAAAATCTATTGCACTTACAACACCTCTCCCGTCACTGACACACAGTCCCTTTCTTTTGTTTTACTATGTGCATTAGTCGACTCCTAAATGATTGCTGCAGTATTAGGGACAATGTAACACTTAACATTAAATGAGATGTTGCAGACTAGATTAATGCTAGTCGTTGTCTTTTATTGCAAAAACAATAGTTCATCTGAAGGAAATCAGATTGAAGGTGTATCTGGGACACTGGGACCTGTATAAGATGCAATGATGCCCTACTTCCAAAGCAGACACAACAGACACACCCCACACACCTGTCAGCTATTGATCAAAGCTCAGTATAATCACTCTGACATAAGCATGCGCTATTGTTGCATTGCTAAAGAATAGGCTGTTGAGTTCCACACCCTGAAGAAAAAACAGCTAGACACTGCTGGTAAATATACATAACCACACTACCCTGCTGCCAAAATGACATTTTTTTTCTTAATTAATGGCCATTTAAAAGTAGCCTTGTATTTTGAGTCACACTGAGAGATTAAGTCATAATTATGAGATATTAAGTCGGAATTCTGAGGTGCAATTATGAGAAATAAAGCCACATTATCAATAGTTGTGATTGCAAGATATAGTCACAGCTGTGCGATATAGTGAAAATCGTGAGATATAGTGACTACGGTGAAATAAGTTTTTTATATATATATTATGAGATACGATATTGACATTATGAGATATAATCATAATTAAGAGATATTAATATTAATATAATTATATTAATATAAAATATCAATCATGGGAAATAAAGGTGCATTTGTAAGATAAATAAATCATTGCAAGGTATAATCACAATTGTGATATAAATTCACAATAGTGAGATATAGGCTAGTCATGATTATGAGATAAGTCACAATGTGAGATATAAAGCCACAGTTGTGACATATAAGGTTGCAATTATGAGGCATCTTGTTGCAACTGTGATATAGTAATAATTATGAGATATTAAGTCGCACTGTGATACATAAATTCACAGTTAAGAGATATAAATTTGTAAGTATGAGATATCAATTCACACTGTACATGTATAAATTTTTTTATTTGTATTAATTTTTTTATTTATTTTACTCAGACGCAGATACAGGCTTCCGTATTAATTGTTAATATTATAATGTAGCAGTTCTGAAACTGTTAAACTGCTGTAACACCAACGGTAATAGCTATTACAGACCTTCTTGGAAAAGCAGATATTAAGAAAAAGAAGCAAAAACAGGAAGAGAGAGCATATGTGTTCCAGATGCTGTTAGTTTGACTCAGCTGATCATTCTAATCACAAGAATACTTTAAAAACAAGACACTGTCTGCCGCCGAGCTGCCTCACACCATGCTGCTCGCCCCAGACACTCGTGAAAATACGCTCTGTCTGTCTGTGAGACTGAACCCCTGATTTATGAGGCTGATGTTCTGTTCATTTTTACACCACACCACCAGTTCCAGTGCGAGTGAATTTATGCACTTTATCTGGAGATAGAATCCGGCTGCACACAGGATCAAGGTATTATTGATTGTCTCCCAACCATTGATCCTACTGAGTGGATAGTTAAGCAGTTGTCCCCTGTGTGGCTTTCGAGATGAGCGTGAGTACTAGCTTTACTGGGGTAAGTGGGTGGTCCCCTGTCAAGGGCACCAGCTGAGACTTGCATATTGTAGGAGGTTTAGAAACTTGAATAAGAAGGAATTTCTTTAGCTTTACAACAGCCACTCACAAAAAAACACAAGGAAATATTATATAAGACAACTTCCAGTGCATTTTTATACACAAACACGCATATAGCCCATCCTTGACTGGACACATGTATTCATTGGCATTTCTGCAGCTGCTCTCATTTGTAGCCCCACTGCTCTGTGGAGGCTTGATCACATTTGACTTTGTGCTGTTGAATGTGCTCAGTGAAGAGACCTTATTATCTCTGTAACACATTGTTCTATTTTTGTAATCGTGCCTTAACATCATCCCTGTTTCTTTGTCCCTCTCTCACTCTCTTCCTCTCTCTCTCTCTTGTATCAGAGGGGGTGTGGGTACAGGAATAGGATTGCAAGCGCTCAGAGGGCCTCTGAAGACTTTATGTCCTCTGATCTCAGCGTGTTTTCCAAACAAGCTAAAGAAGCATAGAGAAAGCAAGTGTGTGGGTTTAGATGAGGGGAGGGAGGATATGGCAACCATGAGTGTGTAAACAAACATACGCTTTAACCCTCAGCCAAATGCGCAGAGACTTAGCTAGAAATGAGATATCCACAGGGTGACAAGATGATTCTCAAGAGGCTGAGTGCAGATGTGGTCATACATGGACACTGGACACTCTGCCACTTGTGACGAAAGACTGTTTAAAAAAGTTAACTGTCTGTTATTGCTCAACAAACATCTAGTTGTGTCTCAAACTCACTCACCATTAAGAAAAAAATATTTCAGACTGTTTACGATTTTAGCAATTATTATTATTATTATTATTATTATTATTTTTTTTTTAATTTAGGACATTTTTTACTAAATTGCGGAAATTGAATGCAAGTGACCTTTCTATGGTTAAATAAATAAATAAATACATAAAAACACTGATTAGAAGAGATATGACAGAGTAATCTATCTCACCGCATTAAAAATACAATTTATATCATTTGAAATTATAATTCAGAAACCAAATGCATCCCTCCACTTCCTGGATTACAACAGCCAATGTTTAACCTAAGAACCTTAGGGTTACCAATCCACAGCTTTAAACACAAAGATACAAAATACATTTATAAAGAGTCTTTGTCATTAGCAACTATACTTTTTTTATGATTGTGCTTTGCCTTAATGAGCCCTCAAGAGGAGTGAACAAAAACACTTGTTCTTTTAAAATTAGAAGATAGCCTTTCTAGTCTAAAACTTTGTAATCGTCAGTTCCAATGAAGCCTCATAAATAGCTAATGTGACCAAACTCTTTTATTCATAGGTGAAAACCTTTCAAGAAGTAAAGGCTTGATTGTTACTGTACATCAGCAGGTAGTTTCAAAATTATATAGTATAGACCTTTAGTCCTAGTTCATTTTCTTGGGTTCCTGGGATTGCTTAATGACTCCAATGGCCACGTGGCCAATTAATAACGATCATTTTAACAGCTTTCAGCTTTTTAATAGGTTTAAAATGTGTTGTTTATTAAACTTGAAACACCACATTTGGCTAATCCTAACTGCTTTCTCAATGTTCATTATGAAGGAGCCATTGGGGATGTGCTCATTTTGTGTTGTGTGTGCTTTGCAATTATTAATTTATGATTCTAACTTCACCTATGTAGCTAACACTGCTTTTAAAATTAGCCAGTTATTTGAGCTTCAATAAAGATTCAAAGCAGGTTAAAGTCACAATCTTCTGTAAAAAGCGTCTTGGCTACTGTAGCACTGTAACATATGCCATGCATAGTGAAGGATCAGAGGTATGGGGACTTCTGAAACTGTAGCCTTGAGTCTCAATGCAGCTGTTTGCAGTCTAGATCCGCCTCTTCGGATTAGTGAGGCAGCTGAGATGCCTCCTTTCAATTTTTCATGATGTTTACACAGCTCAGTGTTCTTCAGGGAAAGATCAAGGCGATGCTTCCTGTCATAGGATAGAAATATTTAGCACCTCATTTTTTGTCTCTCTCTTATGGTGCAGCATTGGGTGAGGAAGATCGAAAAAGAGGACAACTCCAAGAAATACATAATTTTTTAAAAGCTCTACTTAGATATAGCTGATTCATCTGTTAAAGTTAACCTTAGTCAGTTACCTACTTTAAGTTACCATCTGCCTTGTTAGTGCACTTCTATAAAGTGAATAGCACTTTATTTATTGCTCTGTATAATTTAGAGAGATTACGCATAGCTTTAAAGCTGAAGCGTGTATTTTTTCCATGCTAAAATACTTTTCCTCTTATCCCAGCTGGGAACCACTTTTAGCTACAATAATTAAATCAGGTCATAGATTAGCACGAAATTTAAAGGATTTACAAGACAAAAGCAGTTTTGAAGTACAAACAACTTTTCACTTCTGCTACAGTTTGAGTTGTGAATATTTTAATGGATGTTAAATACAGATCTGATATTGTCCTAACGCGTCCCATAGAAACAGCCGCTAATAGGGCATCTATCTGTAAATATCTATGAATGACTCTACCTCAACCAAACTTGTGTGTTTAGGGTGGGGCTACCTGTTTGACTGACCAATGGAAGATAGGGGGAGTCATCATATTATGCTTGATGCTACTAGTGTTACAAGAATTACACACTTCATCTTTAACTTACAAAGTTAACAACAGTCCAAACCTCTGAGGTCTCTTTAAGCTTCATTACGTATTCTGCTACAATATCAGAAATCTCCTTAGCATCTGGTTCAGGTCTCTGTAAAATCCCAACATAAAAGGCTGAGCTGCTGTAGTATGTCTGGTGTTAAAATGCTCCACCATTAGCAGACTTGTCTTTTGTAGAATAATGCTAAGCTCTGGGAGGTGACCCGCTGCATTAGCATCACCCGACTGACTGCTTTCCCCAATAGCATATGCTTTTTGGCTGTCTCTTTTTCTCTTTTGCCCCCTTTTTTCCCTTCCTCTGCACTTCTTCCTTATCAGCCAGTGTTTAAGATGATAATTGACATTCTCCGACAAGATCAGCAGCGGAAGAAGCAAACAGGCCCATTTAGACCACAGTCTATTTGAAAAACGCCTGTTGTTCCTCCAGTAATTACACTGCGGTCGAAAAGATCACCATTGCTCATTGAATTCATATCAGATTAAATTGAAGTGGCAGCTGAGCTGTCCATGCTGTCCATCTTCTGTGAAACTCTCCCAAATTAGTTAGTTATTCTCTCAGTCAAGCTTGCTTTTATTCTCTGTATGCCCTTATCTTTGACCATTTACGCATTCCCCCTGCTTTGACCATTTCCCCCTCTCTATACCCCATTCTCTCTGTCTGTTTTCAGATGGTCCACTTAGCTGCATCATTTTTATTATCTAATTGTTTTTCTGTCTTCCTTTCCTCTCATCTTTTTAGTGGCACACATAGTGATTTATGTGATCAGACTGCATTATTGTGATGTTCCATAGCAAACCATCTAACAAAGAGAGATCTGTAATGAGAACCAAAACTCAGGTCGCAGTTCTCCCCTACACCACTTGGAGGCAACGTTTACATGGTGGAGCATGTGTGCACATCCACCAAACTACTGGAGCAGCTGTCTTTGGCCAGCCACCCTATGCAGCCAGCCACCCCTAAATCAAGCCAGATGAAAACAGATGCTGGATGGAAATGTCACAAGTGTATCTCAAACTGCCAGCACATTAACCTCCCAGAGTACCCTGCTCCTTTGAGCCCTTTACTGAACTCCATTGATTAAAACCACTAGCAGGTTACAAGACAGTAAGCAAACAAGATCTCTTTAACTCACCTTGCTGTCAGAGGAATTAGACAAAAAAAGGAGGGGGAAGACAGATTTCTAGAAAAAAACAGAAAAGAACGAAATACTTTTTTTATTCTGTTACCAGGCCCTGATGCTAAAACTGAATGACATAAGCAATAAATAAATAAATATAAAAAAATTAAATCAATATAAATAATAGGTAGGTTTAATAGGATAAAAAAAAAAAAAAAAAAAAAAAAAACACAACAAGTGTGGTTTGCACAGGGAAAGAAACAGGAATGCTAAAATAACCTGATTTTCATTATCCTACGCTGAGATTTATGATTGAATATTTGTGAATGCACGTGATTTAACAGGAAGCCTGGTGTCTGAAACCATCATAAATTTTGATGTTTTCCTCTGCTGTCATATTATTCCTTACACCCACTCGCACCAAGCAGCAGCTCTGATCGTCAGACCTCTGTCTCTTAGTAATTGAAGCTTTTCCTAAGTGAAACTCATAGAAATATGTTTTGATATACACTCCTTTATAATAACTCTCTTGAAACTGTAATTCAGTGTAAATGCTTCTACGCGGCAGTGGTGCAGGTTTCATTTCAACATCAAACACCCTAAAGAGCATGCTGTATACAGATCTTAGTCAGGGCAGACATATTGAGTTTTATATTAATGAAAACGAGGCTTTGAGGGATTGACTACAGGTTTTTCAATGGTACGTACTGTATAAAGGTAATATATCACATAATTTTCAAATCCTTTTTAATATTCAAATGCTGCTGCTGCTGCAAAAAAAAAAAAAAAAAAAAAAAAAAAGTTTGTTTAGGTCAACTTTAAACACCTATTAATTCTCATTACACAGTGTTTTAGAAGATTTATTGTGGCATTCAGATATTAAAGAAAAAAGATCTGCACGTTGTTATTCTCCCTTTATTCAAAAAAAAGGTAAAAAATAGCAACGTTTTGGTCAAAGACAAAAGATGGAGTGTTTGGGTGTTGTCTTATGATGTTTTGGGGATTTTTTGATATTGTGGTTGTATTAAAATTTTTGCTTCAATGTGGTTGTCTAGTTTTAATTGTGATATACTGTTGCTGTTCAAATGATTGACAAATGGGTCATCAATTGGAACTCTTTTGTTTGACTCTGAGTACTTATTGAGCTATTGCCTCTGCTTATATGTGTGTTTGCTTGACAACGGTTTTTGAAAGATACGTTGCTATTTTAAACTTTTCTGAATAAAGGGAGAATAACAGTGAGCAGATCTTTTTTTTCTATTATTTGATGTACCTTTTGATCTTGCACCTGGCCAAGACTTTTTTTTGGATGTGCGTACTCTGAACCTTATCACACAAATATATTCAGACAAACAGCATCATTTTATATAACAGTTCGATAATTATTAGATTAACATTGAGTTACTTACATTTTAGATATAATATTGATAATTAACTGATTAAGGCCAACAAAAATAGTTAGGAAAAAAGTGACTGAGGAAAAAGTCTCCAAGCAACATGCAGGAGTGGGTTTGTGAATGAATGAGTGTTTTTGAACAAATCGGTTGAGAGAATGATTCAACGATTCACCTAAGCGGTTTTGTCAACACCAATATTAGAATTAAGTTGTGGTCACATTTCCATAGCAAAATTTTAGTAATTTAAATAGAAATCTGCAAAGTATTGAGTTTCTTGAAGGTGAAAGTTCTCCACATAGATTTTGCTTCCGTTCAAGTTGGTTCAAAAAGTTCCGTTCAAAAAGGGTCTGTTTACACTTGTACACTGAAAACCCTAATAAGTTGACTGAACTAAATTGATTGAGTAAACTCGTTGCCTCAATTTAATTGAGTAATGGAGCCTACCAAAACTTACATATTTATTTAACTTGGCGGTTTTGTAGACTTTACTTAAATCGCTCAGTTCACCAAACTTGGTGCTTATTTAATGTACTTAAACGATTATGTTCACTTAACTTGGTATTCATTTCAGGTTTACTTATATATTTAAGTACACCTGACTGCACACATTGTGCACACCAATCTGAAGTAAAACAATGAACAGCATATTTAATCTTTGACACTTTATTGACAAAATGTCACAATATTAATGAAAATACAGTAAACCCTATACTGTAATGGAAATGGGTCACAGCCACACTGTATAGGTGGTAACAAAATTAACTAGTGTAGTACATCAATAGTACAACTCTATGCACATATATACTTTACTCAAGTATCACAATTATGTTAATGTAAACATAATTAGATTTGACAGTTTAAGCTTTGTGCAAACATAGTGAACTAAAATAAAACATACTCAACACTGTCTTTCACCAACGTTTCACAGTATTACAGTACAAACTGTAGTGGAAATATTACTGGGTCATAACCACACTGTAAAGGTGGTAACAACAGTAAAAATGTTCAACAGTAACTAGTGCACTTACATCAATTGTACAACTCTGTGCACTTAATTACACTTTTTATACCTCACAATTGTTAATGTCCTGAACATGTAGGCTAAACATAAGAACTACAGTCTTACTACAGTTCACCATTTAAACTTTCTGCAAACACGGCAAACTAAACTAATACATACTGAACATGTCTTTGGAGGTCTTTGGCCCAAATGTCACAATATTACAGTACAAACTATACTGTAATGGAAATATTACCGGGTCACAACCACACCACAGAGGTGTAACAATGGTAACAATATCCCAAATTAAATGCTGCACATCAATTGTAGAACTCTGTGCATTTAACTATTTAAACATACTTTTTATTCTTCATAAATGGATAATGAAGTAAATCGATGGGGGGAAACCCAAAACAGAGGGTGGTGTTAAAGTGTCACAGTGACGTTTCTTAAGCAAAGAGCTGGTTTGCTAGAGACTGCACTCTAGGCTTGAGAGCATTCTGTCCCATTGTCATTAGTACATGCTGGATGAAATCAAACGAGTTGGCAAGTGATTGTGTGTAATTCAGGTCTAGCGCATAAACCAGACCGAAGAGAAGACAGATTGCCTGTGGGAGGTCCTGCATTTTGTCCATCACCACTTGGCCTTCAAGAATTATTCCAATTGAAGAAGTCAAATGCAAGGAGTTGGGGGGCTGAAGATCAGTGTCCTCGAATAAGATCCCCACTGGCACATCAAGGATAGTGTTGCGATGATCAGACACCTAGTGAAAAAACATGTATAAATATAGTATTGTGATCAGGAATCAAAGGTTTATCATCAAGTATATTAAAAAAAAAAAAAAAAATCACTAACCCTAATCCAACATTATATTGACATTTATACATTTGAATTTATGTAAATGTAGATGCTTCCTGCAAAGAATTTGGTATACACTTCTTAAAGTATGCATTATAAATTACATTTATTATTTTGAAGACTTGTACAAAAAAAGTTGGCTACATTTGTATATTAAAGGAATACTTCACCCAAAAATAAAAATGTACTCACACTCAGGCCTTTTAATGAGTTTGTTAAAGGCCTTCTGAATTGACTCAATGGGTTTTGGTAAGAAAAATATTCATATTTAAAACTTTTTAAAGTAAAATATCCAGCTTCCAGTGGACCATATTCAACTTACAGAAAAAGCGCAAGTGATGTGCCGTATGATGCACCTTAAAGGCACAATATGTAATTTTTCACCGCTAGAATTTTAGTTGAGGCTTAAATTATTAATTTAGTTGAGGCTGAAAGCTGTCGAAGAGAAACGAGGCCACTGAACGAACGTGACACACAGCTTGAAAGCAGCAGAGCTTTTAACATGCCACATTTAAAAAAGTTAAATGTAAAAATTGATATTTTTCTTACACAAACACATGGATTCACATTGCCTTTATTAACCCCCTGGAGCCATGTGGAGCAGTTTTATGATGGATGGATGGACTTTTCTGAGCTTCAAAATCTCATCCCCCATTCACCCCCATTATAAAGCTTGGAAGAGCCAGGATACATTTTATTCTAACTCTGATTGGATGGCTTGAGGGTCAGTAAACCATGGGGTAATACATTTTGGGTGAACTATCCCTTTTAAGAACAGATGTACTTACTAGACATGACTTGAAGAAAGAAGAGTCTTCATCTCCGAGCATGACAGGCAGTCCTCAAAGAACAAGGGTTCAGACCTCAGTTGGCTGGTCTGACTTTAGAGGAAAACGTGAAATTCTATTAATGCCAATCTACTTTAAGCATTGTTATGATAATATATGATTTAAATCAAGATTGTCTATCATACATAAAAGTTTACTGATATGAAATATAAATTAAATAAATGACATGTTGATAAAATGAAATAATTTTAAAAGGGTAGTTAAAAAGGATGATAGAAAATTATGTTATCATTTACTAAAGTTGTTCCAAATCTGTATACATTTCTTTGCTCAGCTGAACACAGGAAGATATTTTGAAGAATGTTTATAGCCAAGCAGTTTTGGGACAACATTGACATGTACATACTAAAAAGAAACACTGAGGAAGTCAGTGGTGCCCCAAAATTGTTCGGTTACAAACATTCCTTTAAAATATCTTCCTTTGAGTTCAGTAGAACAAAGAAATTCATACAACTTGGACAACTTGCGGGTGAGTAAATGGTGACAGAATTTCCATTTTTGGGTGAACTATACAGTACCTTTAAGTTATGTTAAATAAGACAAATAATTACGGACCTCTATTTGCTGTAAAACCTTCAACAAGTGCTGACCAGGAATCCCCCTTCTGGTTTTAAAAAGGTCCATGAACCATGAACTGTGTCTGTCCAGGTTTTCATAGAATCCCTGCTATAGATTTTTGTCCGTAATTCTGTTGAACATGCAAACCTGGGGGGAGACAAGGCCAGGTGACATAATCACATATGCTTTTACACAGAAATGCTTTACAGGCTAAGAAATAATTAGAAAATAATAAAGAGGCTAAGAAATAATGCTGCTTTTTCATGTTTAAGGAATAGACCACTAAAAAATTTACATTTTCATTTACTCATGCTCAAATTGTTGTAAAACCACATGATTTTAATTTAATTTTCTTTTCTTGCGGAGTCAAAAATGTAACTTACATTTCCACATCTTCTTATCTCACGTCACCTGTAACAGAAAAAGTTTAAAATATTAAGTTTAACAAAGTCAGTGCAAAAACAGAGAAAATTATATTACAATTAAGATGGTAATCTTACAATGTTATCCAAAATAAACCTAAACATGCAAATAAAGTCTCTGGCTCTAAAAAGTGACTATCGGATAGATATGGCTGTTAAATAAGTAAATCGCTGTGTAGCTAATTACTGGTGACCAGTGTGAAGATGGCCTGTAATTTCACCATCTATGAAACATCACTAACGTTAGCCTAATTCGTCTCAGCTATAGTAGCAATGTTATTATGACACACAATTAACCTGCAATTTGATTTGTATTACAAATCAAATAAAAATCATTTGATATCTCCGTTATCATACCATTGTAAATCCATATCGTTATGTTACTTGATGGCTATGCAAAGTTTGTCCGGGAAATATTGTAATTATGGCTGCGTTTAGTTTGTTTAAATTAACATATTTCACTAGTAGAAATCACACAAAATAACTTTAAATCTACATAATTTTCCTTACCCAACATAGTACACGAAGAAAAACTCCGGTCTTGAAATGTTGTGTCAGCAACCAAACAGACAAGTCAAAAAGGACGAATTTTGTAATCCACCAATCAGTGCTTTTGTTCTCTTGTTGCTAGGCAGAATTCCTTGCATGACCAATCACATTAAAGGAAGAACAGAGTGACGTTGAGTTTCTCCAAAGGATTAATCATGATTTTGAGCTCACAACACTTGAACTCTTAAGTTGATGCATTTTGAAGGTAAATAAGTTAAATTAACTCATATTTTTAAGTGACAGGGCCAAAATGCAAAATTTTAAGTAATGTTTAGTCAACATTACTTGATTGTTTAAGTAAAGACAACATTAGGGTTTACAGTGTAGTTTGGTTTTCTTGTTTCGTTTGGAACAGAAAAGTCAGAGTAAAGTGCATGTGCTTAGTGTTCACACTATCATTTTCAACACAGAACCAAAACAAAACCGAAATTCAAAACAAAAGCATAAGTATATGGTCATAACCTGATTGTATTTTTACCAGCTGATATCTCACGAAGAGCTTATAAAATATATCATGGAGTCCAAACAGCACCAGGAATTCCTCCATTGCACACATGGAGATCTACTGCAAGGAGACAGTGCATGGTTTGAATGCCTGTATTGAACTGTAAAGGGCAACACAGCTCCTATAATAAACTAACAAACAGGTAGGCTTTAGTATTTTGTCCTTAGGGTCGTATTTTGTGACATTACAACCTTTTTTTGGTTCGATTACACTTGTTGTATGTCTTCAAACGGTGTTACATTCATATTTCAGTTGAACCACAGTAGAGTTCATTTGGAAGCGGACCAAGAAGCTTTTCAATATGCGTTTTCAGTCCCCAAAGCACTGTTGTCTTGTAAACGAACAGGCAAAACGCATAAAAAGTTTCCCGTTTTTGACTGAAAACGTTGTGTAAACTCCCCCTAAGGTTCAAGTTGTGACTGAAACTAAAATAGCATACTACATTTACTATTTCTGCAACATCTTTATGGGTTCATGGTTTTAGGTAGGCCTATCATAAAAAAAAAAAAACTGTGTTGTTGGTTTTCAGTGTTATGAAAGTGCACTGATAAACATTTAACCCTGTTCTGGAGCTATAATGATGACCAGAGCTGTCGAAGTTCTGTCCTCTCATTCTGCGGCTCTGTGACCGGGTGAGCTGCTGCAGGTAGAGCTGACTTTAGCACAAGTACAGCTGGGCCCTGCAGGCATGGCTAGCGGTGAATGGACAGGAAAGAATACAGCCCCAGGGAGGGTGTCTGTTGATGGCCGTTCTTCATTGTCTGAGCATGGCTCTGTCACTGGTCTATGGTCTATTGCTGGTATTGCAGTACAGCAGATTGCCTATTTACCTGAACTGTTTCCTTACTGAATAAGTTTTTTAACAACTATAATTTGTTTTATTTATTTATTTTTTATTTGATAATCTCCCCTAAGTGAATGTTGACTAAGAATAGTAGATATGATGGAATATAAAGAATCTTACAGAAAGTACTGTAGTAGTACTATGGCAGAGTCATTGTAATATATTTAATATAAATGGGTATAGTTTATATTTAATACTGACATGCTATACTCAAACTAAAATAATTCTTTAATTAATCCTTCAATTAATATACATGACATTTTATGATCTCCTATTAATTGGGAGGCTACATATACAGTATTTGTACTGTAATTAATGTCACATGGAAGGATGAATTAAAATGAAACAGTTCATGAAACAAAAATACAGAAAACAACAACAACAAAAAAATTTTAAATATACTTTTAAATGAAATAATTTTTCTTTGAACAGTATATATAGGGCATATGGTGGCATATGGTAAGTTTGAATTTACAAAAATTCCCATGTTATCGACAAATTACCATTACAAAAAACAAAATCAGGACACAGAATGCTTGAAACTCAAAAAAAAAAAAAAAAAAAAAAAAAGCTATTGGCTTTGCTTTGTCTTTTTCTTGGTCCTTTATATTCTCCTTTTCTTTCTCGGAACTAATGTCTCATCTTAGTCAGTTCTCACACAATGTCATACTCACTATTCTCTTGTTTCCAGGTCTCTCTCTTTTCCCCACAGTATTAAGCCATAGAGCCCTCCAGCACTGGAATACACGGTTTGTCTGCTTGATACTCTATACCAGGCTTTTTGTGGCTGTTGAAGTGCTCAGTGTTGGGGGTCTTATCTGGGATGTTCATTAACAGTCAAGTTTACCACTCAATCTGCACAATGAACAACTCATAACCCATTGAACAGATATGAATAGACACAATTCCATAAAATCCAGGACACCCACTAATCCCCTCTCACCTCCATGACCAGTGAGCTTAAAGCGATGACACACTAATAAATCACTCAGCAGCAAGCATTGTTTATGTTGGGGCAATTATCCCAGGCATATGTAAACCCTGAGCACCGTGATAAATCAGATGCTGTGAATAGGTGTCCAAGAATGACACCATCACCATGTGCTTCACTGCCCTTCAGTGCACAACACCAGTGCTGATATAGAGTACAACAAGCTTCTGTCACTCGCCGTCATCTGGCTACTTATGGGCGAACAGGGAATGATATAATTGGGTAAAGAAAAAGGGACTGGCGGGATAATGAGAGCAGGGTGTGGGATATAAATAAGCCTCATTTTGTTTCAGTTTATTTTTCACTGTCTTACGTCGAGCGATTTAATTCCTGGCTCTGCCGAGATGTCTGCAGAGTGACTTAAATCCCATCTGGAGGAGGAAACCAGAGTGGGATCCAGGCTTCTGGAGAAATAGAAGAATGACAGATAGAGAAAGAGTTGGCAGTTGGGACACGAAGCCATCCACCACAGCTATCTCAGTTTACTCTCTGGCCATTTCAAATCGGATGGATTGTTCCAAATGAGGATTAAGGCACGAACACAATGTGCCCGCTATATCCCACTCAGAAGAAAGTAGATGGTAATAAAAGTTTGTTTTAAGTTAGCAGCTGGAGAAGGACACGCTTTAGTGATCCTTAATGTTATACGGCGGCCATTGCTGCAAGTATAACTGTGGCACATCGATGCGGGACAGCATCACTTTCTCTGAAAGGAAAATCCAGCAAGTGTCAGTAGAGGTAAAGAATGCAATAGATCTCAGCAAAACAAATCTAGAAAGTTTATCAGAGGGATGAGAGTGAGCTACTTGTGATTCTGATGTTGCTCTGGCGAAGTAATATCAATAGTCAGCCATGAAGAAAACAAATAAAGTAGGAGGGGACGTTAAAAGTAAGTCTATCCTAGAGGAATTGCCCATCCATTAGTTCCAGAAGACGGATGTCACCTGAGTAAGACGCAGATATGACAGAGAGGCTGATTTCATTTCGTCACTGCTAACCATCGAGTGATGACAACTGCAAGCACATTGGCATTCCTGGTGTAGAGGACCGACTGATGACCCACAGAGACACAGAGAGATTTGTAAACACCAAACAGTATTTTGTGGTGGTGGTGTCTAGCTAATAAAGTTAATTGTATGACCCTGTTTTTTTAACCCAGTGGTCCCAGGCAGCATTATTGCTATCAAAATGTTATGAAAAAGTGAAAAAATATTTTTCCTTAAAATGCACAATAAGTCAGAGTGCTACATGTTATGCAACCAATTAATTTTAAGTCTGGTTGAACTATTTGAATTCAAGCCAAAATATGTTAAAATTAATAAGTTGACATATTTATTTGCTTTTTCAGATTTTTATGATTGCTAGAGAAATAGCGTGCCTCCTAAATGGGGCCTAACAATTCCAATGGAAATTCCAACGGCTTTCAAATTCTGTTAAAAACTCCAGAGCTTTCTGCAGTTCTGTGGGCTTTACAGAGTACTGTAGTATAATGATTGATGCCAAGTTATTAAAACATATAAGTTACAGCCCAGTACCTGCTTAACATCTCCTGAGTTTTAATCAGTTTTTAATCAAGCAATTGTTTTAGCAAGAAGCATAAAGTTATTCACACAGCGGGATTAAAGACAGAAATTCATTTTCCATAATTGTGATAACTCTCTTTCACAGCAGCTTACACACCGGTATCACTGAAGCAGGTGATTCAGCCCTCGAAACAGACCAAGTACTTTTCACTTAAAGCTGAAAAGGATCAGAAATAGACCACCTGAACAACATGAAACCCCTGTCTGTTTGTGTATGGAGTGTGTGTATGTGTGCTGTATCCTTGTGACTGCTGGAGTGGAACGGTAATGAATAAAAAAAGAGAAAGGTCACTCCCAGCCTCTCTGTAGAGAACTTCTAACTCTCACTCTCTGAACGACTGTGAGTGATGTCTTCGCCCCGGCCCAGTGACCATGGTCAAACAACATGAACCTACTCACACATTCAAAGACACACGCATATGCTCTTTTGAACCTCATAGAAACCATTTATATCATTGATGCTCTCAGTCTTTGGTGATTACAGACTGGATATAAAAGCTGGTCCATGTTTATCCACGTCAGTGTTTAGGGATGGGCACAAGTATTCAAGTACATGAACGTGACAGTGACAGTCAATCATGACAGCGATGATAGTCTGATCTGATATTAGAAATAAAAATGATATTTTTTTGCCATGACGCTCATAACCATACCCCCTCAGTTATACGATTAATAGTTTTACTGACCTTTCCAGTGATCGAAAAGAAAAATTGGCAAAAAAGCCCATTCCTAGCTTCTATGATTGACAGATAAGGAGCAGACACCGGCCACTATGCCATACTGTGCCTCAGAAAACAGCTAAACACATGTGCAGACAATGGAGGGAATATGTAGTAAAAACATGCAGGTAAAAATGTTAATCTTTTTTACCATTATTGCAAAAAAAAAAAAAAAAAAAAAAAAAGAAAAGAAAAAAAGAAAAAATCCTGTAGCCCGCGCTGTGAATTTTTTTTAAGGATGGTACAAATGAAAATCAGTGTCATTTAGTTGACCGAAGTGGCCTCAAACAAAACTCTTGAATATTTCAAAGATTCAATGCCATAAAGATGATTTTAGCAAACCCAGCAGGCCATCTTAATGGATGCCCTGGTGATGGCAGGGTGATTCTACAATTTACTGCAAAAATAGCAATAATGACTTTATTGTTTTATAATTTAAAGAGCATTTCTCTGTATTGTTAAGAATTTTACATAAGTTTAAACATGAAATTGAAATAAAACCTCTAGTTGATGGTAATATTTTGATTATGGTTGCGCGTCTCGTCAGAATTTGTGGTGGCATTACAGAATGAAAAACAAAACTAAATAAAATAAATCATCATTTAAAAAAAAAAAAACACAATAGGAGCTATTTATGCACAATTAAACTAGTACAGTTTTGGTCTGCTAAAGCAAATGATGTGAATCAGGCACCATTGTCAGTTCACATTGGTTCAGCGCAACCAAAAAATGAGCATCCCAATAAAATGTAGCATAAGGTGATCATCTGCTTCAAGATCCTTATAGCCACAGAACTCATAATAAAGTGCAGATCTCATCAAGCATGTCTGGACAATCATATATGATAAAGCATATCGGCATCTCATTTCATAATTAAAAGACCATTTTCTTTATCTCCACGACTTCTAGGATGAAAAAAAGCACTCTATAGTCTCAATCAGGGGAATGGCACTTGATGAGCAGAGATACTTGGTCTACGGATGAAACCGTGAAGCCGTATTAGAGAGGCCATGTTCATTATCATTAGAGTCTCACACCGCTGTGGTCTGCTTTGCTCCAGTTCCCCCTGTCCACAAAAGCAATTCGGTCCCCATATCTGAGCCATATTAGAACAAAAGAGGCAATCAGGATAGAGGAGAAGAAAAGCCCAATTTTCTCCTGGCTAATTAAAGTAAAGGAAGACAAGATGAATGGCAGTGCCCCCAGCATCCCTGTGCAAACTCAAGGACCCTTAAAGGCTGCTCTTTTATGTGCCTGGAAATTGGGCCTAACTTTTTTTCTGACAAATCTCCAAAGAGAAAGAAAAGAGAGCAGATTAGAGAGACGGAGGAGGTTTTCATGTCTTTTGATAGTGAGACAGGAGACCTTCCACATCTGTACATTATAGAAGCATGAAAACAATTACAAGAGTGACATATTACCTTCTGAAAGGAACATGACTTCAAACCAGCTGACTGTGTAAATGATTTGAATGGAAATGATATGCAATGCAATTATAAGGGGGCTTCAACAGTAGAGCTTTTGGTGCAAAACCAAGTCTGTTCATTTGATCAGTGTGAAAGAGATTTTCTGAATTCAGCAATGCACCAGCGAATTGCTTAAAACTGCGGTCTAGGGTACGGTTCATGGGAATAATTGGTATGAACGCAATCTGCATTTCTCAGATATTCATGGTGTGACTTATGTGGATGAGAATATACTGCAAAAAAATGAAATAAATAAATAAATAAAAATATATAAAAATTTAAATAAATCATATGCTTCAAGTAAAAATAGTTAAACATCCCTCTTTTTTGTTATAAAACAAGATTTTACCTCTTTTTTTTTTGTTAAAAAGCAAACTTTTACAAGGTGTTGAGTTTTATTCTTTTATATGTTTTTAAACATAAACTATATATATATATATATATATATATATATATATATATATATATATATTATAATATATATAAAATAAAAAATATATTCTAATAAAAATATTGTATTAAAAAAAAAATATATATATATATATATATATATATATATATATATATATATATATATATATATATATATATATATATAATTAGTAATATAATATTTTTTTGAAATGATAAAAGAGCTTCTATGGGTTCGTCTACGATGGTTCTACATCAATGGACCGTCGTGTTCAATCATGCTACCGTAAGCATGCATGCAGTTGTTTCTAAAGATGTTTTGACATTTATTCAATTGTTTATTTGTGGAAATGCTGAATTATTACATTTTATGTTACTGTAGGGAGCCAGTTCTGTTTTCTATTGCAACTGGCAGAGCCCACACTATCACTGACATTATCTGCTCTCACACAGTCACAGAGCTGCAGCTAAAGAGATTTAGATGTGTCACCTTGTTCCCTGGTAAAGGAGCCGGTAATGCCAGGCTGCAGAACTGTACTCGGCACACTATCCTCAAAAGAAGCACCACTTTTAATCAGATTTAAATAATTTATTCAATAAAGGAGGCACATTTTCATAGACAGATAAATATAATGGAAATGTAAAAGTGATGCTTATAGAAAATAAACTAAAAGTGAAGAGAGAAGAGAGTCAGTTCACCCAAAAATGAACATTTGTATCATCATTCACTCACCCTCATGTCGTTCCAAACCTGTAAGGCTTTCATCCTTCTTTTTAGAATTTTACCAGAATATCTATTAGGCCATCATTTTCAAAGACATAAGGGTGAGTAAATGAGATTTCATTTTTGGGTGAACTATCCCTTTAAGAAGATTCTTGGTTTGGCTTTTGATGCTCAGGATTGGGACTAATGTAATGAAAACAATGCAGTTGGCAGTTATGAACAACAGCTGATACGGAGTTATGACGTTTTGTCATTCCTCAATAGATATGAAAGGCTCTTATCTCTAAAAGTGGAATAATTCATAAGCATTAATGCTGGTCTGACCCCATGGGATAATGGTTGGCAGATGATAAATGATAAAGTAAAAGTGCAGCAGAACAAGGAAGGCACAACAAACTGAAAGAAAACAATAAGAATAAGCATTTTTCCAAATGATGGTGTAAAGAAAAAACATATGAGGCCAAGGAAAAGTTTACAAAGCAAAAGGTCAATTCTTGTTTTCCAATAAACATATCAAAACAATTAGATACATTTTTGAGGCAAAATAAAACCCTTTCTCGGAGAATATATCTTGAACTATGTTATATGGTACCTTACCATATTGGCAAATTGTAATTATTATTATTTAATTTTTCAAAATAAAAGTATAAAACTCACTAAATTATGTTACAGGATTTATGCATACAATACAAAAAATTAAAAGAAAATGAAAAAAAAAAAAAAAAAAAACTTTTTAAGGTCCACTCACGTTATGCATTTTAGAACTACTGAAGAAAACAAAAAATAAGGCACAGAAGAAGGTCATGTTGTGAACAAACTGTTAGTTGTTCCGCAGCTGTATTTAATGTAATATGTATTTAATATGTATTTTACAAGTGTTCAAAACAAGGATGTTCTTGAGATAAAGTTAGTAGTATTCGGTGGGTCTTGTGATCACAACATGGCAGTCCCTAAGAGTCAATTCACTCCATGTAAAAAAAAAATCTGCATTTATTTGGTCACTGGTATGACTGGACTAATTTTTATGGAAAAAAATGAGAGTGTAATGGGAAGTAAGAACAATGGTGCAGCTTGAACCAGTCAAAGAAATGAACGGTATGGAGAGAGAGGTGGTGACAAAAAAAGATGGAAGTAAGAGCGAAAAGGAAAGCAGAGGGCAGAACCAGCAGAAGAGAGCAGGAGAAAAGGGCAAAAGCAATGGATAGATAGGGGTGGATTGTGTGCAAAAGTGTGATGCTGCGTTTGGCTGGCTTACAGACCCTCTCCATAATTCATCTGAGTTCTCTTCCTGGCTGAGCCTACAGGCTGTCTGCCACTCAACCCAGAGCCTCTTTTAATTAATGCGAGGTGGGGACTCAAAAATCCCACAAACCCTCTCTGTTCCTCAGTTTCTCCTGGATAAGCCTTTAGGGGCTCTATCTTTTGTCAGCTGTTTTCCTAAGACACACTGTTTTAATGTGTGAATGAGTAATAATGAAAAGCTGTGTGTGGCACATGCAGTTCCATGAGTGGGCATTCTGTGTTCATGCAAGCATACTTTATAAATGTCCATTCTTTTCTTATAAACAATTGAGTGCAATTAAATGTCTATGTAAAGGACCTATTAAATGTGGATTTTAGTTCATGTCTATTAACTTTGAGGTCATCTACAGTACCGTTCAGTGTCAGTAAGATTTTTGACAAAATTTCGAACACTACTATGTATGATTCTGTACTTCTAAAAGCTGACAAAAACAACTTTTATCAGATAAATGCATTTAAAATGCATTTCTCTTCCACAAAAAAAAAAAAAATATATATATATATATATAAATATTGAAAATATTAATAACTCATCCTGCACTACAGATGTCTATGTCCAATCAAATGCTCTCCAGAATAAGAATGCCCCACCCCCCAAAATTTCACCTGCAACTGACTAACTTCACGGTACCTCAGAATTCATCAGAGTCAACTCAAGAATGAATCACGATGAATCAAGATCCATTTTAAAATCAAATCATGCAGTAAGAATCAAAATCGATTCATGAGATCGGCTGAGCCTCCTGCTTCTAATAAGTGGGTGGTTATTCTCCTGGGTAGCTTGCTGAAATATAATGATAGATTCAGAGCTCTGGAATACTGCACTGGTCCATTTGACTTGATTGTGTCCAATCAAAGTATCTGGCTGCGGGGGCCGTGTGATTGGACCGAATCATTCAGTCATTAGCCAGGCAATCAGCTCAAATGCCTCCTTTCCCACGGGAGCCCCACATCGGCCGTTCTGAGAGGGAGAAAGGATGGGAAAGAAGGGGAGCAGAAAACAACAGCCCTGTTCAATCACAGTGTTAATCAGATTTCTATTTACCGTCTGTCTCTTCTTTTATACTCTTTCACATTGAAATGTGTATCAGCTTCTCTGGGTGCTCCTTCACGTATTTCTGGATTTGCTTCTCTTCTCTTCTCTTCTCTTCTCTTCTCTTCTCTTCTCTTCTCTTCTCTTCTCTTCTCTTTGTGATGTATGGCCCCTATCAGAGATGGAATCAATGGGATGGTGGTTGTTTTAATTTAGCAGAGCACTGAGAGGATACTGATACTGGCAGGCAGAGAAGAGGAATGGCAGTGGCCTTTCACCATCTGTTTTTACTTTCCCTTCCTGATTCACACATTGATCAACATCCAGCACTTGCAGCGAATGCTTGAACCCGCTTGGTGTAGGTGGCTACGCACAAACTACAGCTATATTTGGCACCAGTGCTAACTGACAATGTTAATCTGTATATTTAAATAGAAGACTTCAAGGTAAGGCTTAATATGGATCCACTTTTAGCTTGACACCGTCTCACATCAAACCTATCATTATCATTTTCATCATCTTGATTAATGTTATTCATTTCTCCCTATAATGTGTGACGCCTGTCTGGAAATTCATCTACTGGAAATAGTAATAAGAGACAACAGCAGGAATAAAGAGGGACGGAGCCTATATGCTCATCAACAGCAAGAGATTTTACAGCTACAGTATAAATTAAGACGGTAGACATAAATGATCATTCTGACCATCAAAGCTAGTGAGCTCCCTCAATAGCATTTTTATGCATCAAGCAGTGCTCCTGATGGTAATGTAGGCAACTTAATTATGCTCAGCACGTAAACTCATGGAAACACAAAATGAAGAAAAAAAAATCAATTCACAAGTCATATTTAAATGTGAATGTCCAACCGAACAGTTCAATTTTAGAATTATGGCATCCCAAATATATACATATATATAATCTGTTTTCAATGTATATGCATGTTTATTAGAGTATTACATTGCTTGCTTCCTGTGGCCTGTATTAAATTTAACAGATATGTAGGCAGCAGGTAGAGAGGCAGGTCATTAGCCCTTGAAACAGTGTTGAAATGCCATTTTAATAGTTAGCAGGGAGACGTGATGTAAAATTGATGCTGGCACACTGTGTAAGGAAGAGAGCGATGGGGAAACAGGAATGTTGAAGGGTTAATGGAAGCGAGCATGTAGACTCCCTGTGGTCCCGGAGAGCACTTCCTGTGTAGCCCACAGGCAAGAGATGAAGAAAAAGCGTTAACCGTTCTCCCAGCCTGTCACATGAGATCTGCCTCATTTATAGCCATGTACATCGTTCCTGAAAATGACACAAACCAAAGAGTGTTAGTAGTAGTTTTTTTTTTTTTTTTTTTTGTTGTTATTTAAAGAGCGCATTAGTAAAGAAGCATACTTTTTCATTGACTCATACATTTACTCTCTCTCTCTTTCTCTCTCTCGCTCTCTCATTCTTTTATTTTTCTCTCTAATAGGCCAATCTGTCCTTCTCCTGCTCGGCCGCCTGGACTGCTCTTTGAGTCATGAGTAGTTTTGATGAGATTCGCCACAGACAGGCCACTGACCTTAAACTGATCTGAGACGCACTCTAGATCACTGGTCATTTCCCAGCCTGTTCTAGGAAAAGGTGACAGGGGCTGATCTGTCTGCTGCATGACCAATGCAGGACATTGCACAACCCACACCTTATACCTATGTACTTCAATCTGTAGCTAATGGTGAGGCAAAGGTTAATTGATCCACAGCTGGGATTGCTGCTCCGTCAGCAGAGGAGAACTGTGCCTATAAATGATCCTAACCAAGCCATTTGTCATCATTTATAAAAGGTCAAAATGTCCTTACTACCTCTCTGGGTGGATAACTAAATAAAAGAGACTTTTCTTTTTCAAATAAGTTATGTGTTTTAAGTTAAAATCCTTTCAGAAGACCTTGACCTCTTGGCTCATTGATGAGTATGCAGGTGTGATTGTGCCCTAATCAACATTTCTTGAGAAATACACTGAAGGCAATGGCCCATAGGGGGAGTTGTGTGATATGATACTGACTGCATGGTGATTTATTCTCTCATAGAGAAAGCATTTGAGACAGACAGGGAGGCGAGCGGGGAGGAGGGGGGGGTAGTCTGACATTTCAAGTTCAATGGCCGCTACAGGCGAAAAATGCCATAATATTCAGCCTACAGTATCTGTCAAAGTCAAGAAGAGTTTTCCAAAAGGTGGAGAAAGTTGTGCTTTAATCTGTTCATTAGCTCCAACTCCATACTGTTCTCAACTCTATTTCGTGAACACACATATACCCACCTATGGCTCCAATTGGCCATCTTATAAACACAATTTCATTTTTCCAATTTCCTTAGTGAACAGTATACTACCACTACTACTACTAACAGTCTACTAGCTACACCAGCATCAAACCAGCATAAACCACCTTAGACAACCAGCTAAAGGCTGTGAGACCAGTTTATACCAGCACTTAAACCATTACACCAGCTTAGACTGGTTGAAGATGTTTTCATGATTAAATACATACATATATTAGGGCTGCACGATTAATCCAATGCTATTGTCATGCACATCTTGTCAGTAAAGCCGGTTCTGTGATTAGTAGTAAATCTCCAGCACATGCTTTCAGAAGGAGCAGCATTTACTACACAGAGCCGTAGTTCACTGACAAGCTATGTAAATCGCATTCATAATTGCAGACGGTTTAATCACACGATTATGAAATCGAAGAATTTGGTCTGCAATTATGAAAGCTGTTGCGTTGCTTTTCAGTGAACTACAGCTCTGTGTAGTAAACGCTACTCCATCTGAAACCATGTGAAAATACCACATTTAATAACATGTTTTTACTCTAAACTCGCTTCATAACATTAGTCTAGTATTTGAAATAAATCCTTCTGTGAGATGATGTGGCTTCTTACAAAGAATAAGGCACAAAACATATTTCATAGTATTCTAAACAGTGATAAAGGCTATGTCGATTATCATTGCATTATTAAATACTTTATTATAATAAAAATTATAATAAGATAAACTCAGATAAACCATATTTTGTTGTAGTCATGTGTTTATTAGACAGGTTGAATTAATGAAAGTAGTTAAATCTGTTTATTCAGCAACCACTATAGGTATTTCCTGGGTTTCTTCTGCGAGGCGTATTTGGAGTTTCAGTGCGAGAGCGCCCTCTGGAATTCAGTATTTACACATTTAAAAACGCAGGAGATGAACATTTCATAAAATTTCATAGTATTGTTACAGCAGACGTTATGTTTCATCTTAGAGCCAGAGCCATTGGGGAGAGAGCATGTTTGTGTGTGAGAGAGAGGAGATGGGGTGTTAAAGATGGAAAGGACAGCCAAAGGGTTTATCACACCATCCTTACTAGTGTCGGCACCAAGGGGCAAATGAAAAGAGAAAGAAAGACAAAAGAAGGACAGAGAAATGCTAAAGGGTAAGGTTAAGACAGCCCAGGCAATGCTACAAACCACTCTCACCTTATAACCATATACATGATAGTTTCATGTTAATACTCCATTTAATTTAATTCAAAACACTTGTAATAAATCAAAAGGGAGATGTGCAGGTTGCAGCTAAATTTTCCTAAAACCTGCACCCACCTTTCTGGTATCCTTGGAATTTTTTTATTTTTTTTTATTTTTTTTTGCAAGGGTTACTTTGACCAACATTAATATAATTTCTAAAGCATGAAAAAACTGAAGCTCTGCTCAAAGGACCATTTGAAATGCCATCATTTTAAGTGGAGGAAATGGTAATAGCCTGAGGCACTCACTTTACAAGAGTATTCTTTGTTAGCCTCCAGTGAACGGGAATCTACTAGGGGTTTACTTACAGCACACTTGATCACTACATTGACTTTTTAGAAAGTTCTTATGAAAGCACACATACAAAAAAGCCTGGTGATGATAATTGCTCACAACCAAATGCCAATAACTGTAATCTTGTCAATTTCAAGACTGAGTTAAAGAGTGAGATTATGTGCAAGCAGAGGATCACTAATGGATTCATTGAAGGAACAAATAAACATTTACTTACCCTCATGTGTCCCAGATGTTTATGACATTCTTTCTTCTGTGGAACACAAAGATTTTTAGAAAAATAATCCATCTCTGTGAGTCCAGTATAAAGCATGTAGGGGGCCCTATGAAAACAAGGACGGAATCACGGAATCCAATCACGGAATCCCAGCAACTGTTTGGTTTCCCACATTCTTCAAAATAACTTTTATGTTCAACAGAAGAAAGAAACTCATTCAGGTTTAAAACAACTTGAGAGTGAGTAAACTATGACAATTTTCATTGTTGGATGAACTATTCCTTTAATGTTAATAAAATAAAACACAAATAGAAAAATAACTCACTGCTCTTGAACTTTAATACAGTTGCTAAAATTCAGCAGTAATAAAATAACTTGAAATTTCCAACTTTTCACATCATATCTTTTTTGCACTAAATAGTATAGATAACAGTATTGATATGTACCGGTATCGATAAAATGTAAACGATTCCCATCCCTACCGTTTATTGGACTTTGTTATTATTCTTGTTATTTCCCAAACCGGCTAGTGAACCGGAAGTCTCGCACATTCACAAAAAATGGCTTACTTCCACATTGAAAAATAAGATGGATGGAGAACAGATGGCTCCTTATGCTTTCGAATCACTCTCGCGACACTTTGATGTTATATACCAACTAATCTGCACAACACTGCTTCAAGTTGAACACACCTAATGTCAGCACATTGTGAAACTTGATCTAATGCTTTCTCACCCAAGTAGTAATGTGGATGAACAGAGATCTACATTTCAAGACACGATTACATTACGCTTCACGTTCTTGTGTGTTAGTTGTTTTGGATAAGAGCATCTGGTAAATTAATAAATGTAGATAATCGTTAACTGCTATGACTTGTTAGTATAATTACAAGAACAGTTGTTCATTGTTGCAATAAAAGTAAGAAAGCCTCCAAAATAGAAATTCCATCTTGTGCCAAATAAAACAAGTCAGACAGTCTCAGGAATGTGCTTTGGAATTTCATTATATGGCTTTGGAGACTTGTCATCTCCATATTAGTTTTGATTTTCAGCATGGGTAAAGCGGGAAAAGGCGTCGTCACAGCAACACCTGCTGCTATGGGACAGCATGAATGAGGAAACGCAAAGCTACAGAGGTTTTATTAGGATTTCACACTCCGCAGCTTAACCTTGACTTTCGGCAGGAAGCAAGCCAGCCGTCGTGTTTCAATATATCAAAACCACAGGGCCAGAATTTGTGCTTATAAATTAGGCTTAATAAAGCAAAGCTGCTTCACTTCTCATTTTTTTCCTTTTCTTTTCCTTACTGATGAGAGAATCAACTGTGCCATCAACCACAGCTGCCCTTCTGAATAACATTAATGTTCCACAGGAATGATTTTGTGAGGACGATGACACTAGAGTGACGAGACCACTGATGTAACACTGTGATAAAAGGGCCTAGAGAACAGACACGTGCCGTTATGAGTCTGAAATACCGTGACATTCTTCAGCAGGACGCAATTGAAGAAGCCACAAGAGAGTAATTGATCCAATTACTGAGGTACTCTTGGATGGCTATAAATCTGCATAGGAGATACAAAAGGTTACAACACTGGAAATGATAGTGCGATTATGACAAAGATGCATGTCTCACTAGCAGCCAAGCCTGAAAACAGTTCTTTACTTTCAATCGTAAGCCATGTATGCACATATTCTGTGTGCTCAGGTTCCATCGCTAGACACTTGTGGATACGTTGTTGTCTGTCATGCCACTGTCACAAGGTGACGATCTTTAGGGGCGGAACCAAAATTCGGGAAGTTTGGTTCCGCCCGGAAGTGTTTCCGCCCGGACCGGAAAAACAGAACACCGGAACTTCCGGTAGCGCCGTAAGAAGGAAAATCAGGGAATTCGATGCACCTGTGCCTAGTTAGGGACAGCGGTTGGTGATTGGAGGATACGCTGGACAAGGCAGTACTTAAGGCCAAGTTATTTCACAGTCTGTGAGCTCTTTCTGGTGTGTGTGAAGCACTGTGTTGTGCCCGTCTTGGTGCGCTGCTGGTGGCTGTCTAACTCTCTCTCTCCCTCAGGCTGGAATTGTATGATTGTGAAGACATCGCGAACCTTAAAGGTTGAGAAGTGAACGGATTATACGGCGAACTGAGACGACGTGAAAAAGGGGATTGGAAGCGGCATTGATCTGAGTACTAAGAGCCAGTCGAAAGTGCCCTGTATATTGACCTGGCGTTGTGTAGATCTCTCCAGGAGGAGGAGGGCGGCCCTACCCCTAATATAGCGTGGTGGGAGAGCCGAAGGAATACTTATTGAAGTAGTCACAACGACGACATCACTAGCTAGGCCGCATATTCCATCGCCAGATCCAAACCAAGCGAAGTGAAGGAAGACGGGTGTCCTTTTCGTACACTGAGTGTGGTGGGTGAGTCTTCGTGCTGTGAAAACCTATAATTTTGACGTGGTGTTGTATATTGCTGTGGGCTGCTGTGTATTGCCGTGTGTCCTGTCAGATAAACCCCCGCCTTCACGCACTTCGTCGCGGGAGGACAAGGAGACTGCTGGTCCTAGCCTAGTTCAGTACAGTATATGTTGTGAGCGTGCTTCAGATCTCCGGAGATAGCACGGTACGCTGTGTCCAGCCCAGAGGTGAAAGCCATCTAAAGCAGAGTAACTGTGCTTTGTGTCCAAGTTGGTACCTGTGGAGAGGAAAGGAAAGAGAGAGTGAGTAACACAAGGAGAACCAGAGGGAACCTGTACTTACAGTACGCTGTGTTCAGCCCAGAGGTGAGAGCCATTCAAAGCAAACTAACTGTGCTATTGTGCCCAAGTTGATATCTGTGGAGAGAAAAGGAGAGAGAGGGAATAACACGAGGAGGAATAGAGCGAACCCTGTACTTACAGTACGCTGTGTCCAGCCCAGAGGTGAGAGCCATTCAAAGCAAACTAACTGTGCTATTGTGCCCAAGTTGATACCTGTGGAGAGAAAAGGAAAGAGAGAGTGAGTAACACAAGGAGAAACAGAGGAAACCTGTACTTACAGTACGCTGTGTTTAGCCCAGAGGTGAGAGCCATTCAAAGCAAACTAACTGTGTTATTGTGCCCAAGTTGATACCTGTGGAGAGAAAAGGAGAGAGAGTGAATAACACGAGGAGGAATAGAGCGAACCCTGTACTTACAGTACGTTGTGTCCAGCCCAGAGGTGAGAGCCATTCAAAGCAAACTAACTGTGCTATTGTGCCTAAGTTGATACCTGTGGAGAGAAAAGGAGAGAGAGTGAATAACACGAGGAGGAATAGAGCGAACCCTGTACTTACAGTACGCTGTGTCCAGCCCAGAGGTGAGAGCCATTCAAAGCAAACTAACTGTGCTATTGTGTCTAAGTTGATACCTGTGGAGAGAAAAGGAGAGAGAGTGGGTAACACGAGGAGAGACCGAGGAAACCTG
The DNA here is from genome assembly GCA_024542945.1 of allo-octoploid hybrid of Carassius auratus x Cyprinus carpio. NCBI lineage: Eukaryota > Metazoa > Chordata > Actinopteri > Cypriniformes > allo-octoploid hybrid of Carassius auratus x Cyprinus carpio. The sequence continues at coordinate 11,861,374 of CM045060.1, read as the reverse complement.
TACTTACGCCGCTGCCTGTGGAGAAAGAGAAAGCGAGTGAGCACCCAAGGAACGAACTGTGTGAACCAGTACTTACTGTGAGCTGCAATCAGCGAAGAGGTGAGAGCAAAACCAAGCCGAATTAACTGTGCTTTTGTGTCCCAGCCGTTGCCTGTGGAGGAAGAGAAAGAGAGTGAGCACCTCGAGAACGAACTGTGTGAACCAGTACTTACCGTGAGCTGTATTCAGCGAAGAGGAGGAAGAAGGAGGGCGCTACGGATACCTAAGACTCAGGCCGGGGCCCGAGTCCCACGCCCCGGATCCCCGTGGCCCCCTTGCTCCCTGACCTCTTCCCGGCCATAGCCCATCTGGAGGGCCGAGTCAGAGTTTAGTTTTAATTGCCTTTTCCCTATTCCCCAAGCTATTTTTAAATATTTAAATAAAGATTGTTTTATCACTTACTTGTTCTCGTGTTGTTTGGCCATTGGGTTGGCTTTGGGGACCTCCTCGAGGTGGAAGTTGAGAAGGGGTGTGGCTTAGTCAAAGCATAGCCAGCCCCTGGGTGTGACAGATTTGGCGTAGTCGGCAGGGTTTCCACCTCGAGTTGAGTAACCAAGGTCGTCCAATGACCGACAACGCGGGGCCTTCAGCCCAACCCCGTGCCATGCCCGTTTTTATGGGGAGCCCCTGGATCCAAAAATATGGGGGGACAGAATCCGAGGTACGATTGTCTGAATGGAAGGCTCAACTAGAGTACCTGGCCGACCTACAGGGCCTTAGTGCAGCCCAGCGGCTTCAATTTGTGTTAAACTCCCTGGATGGAGAAGCGCGGCGAGAGGTGCATGCCGCCCCCGAAGCCGTTAGAGCCAACGCCCAAACTGTGTTCCAGTTCCTCACTGAACAGTATGGTGACCACACCCCCGTAGCTGTCCTTCGCTCCCAGTTCTTCAATTGTAAGCAGGGCCCCCGCCAACCGATTAGAGCTTTCGCCCTGAGGTTGCGAGAGCAATTCGCCCGACTACAGACCCGTCGGGACCACGGGTTGGGAGATGGAGAGACTCTATTGCGGGACCAGTTTCTTCTGGGGTTGAAGGAGGGTCCGGTGAGACAGAGCCTACGTATCCAGTTTCGAAGGGACCCGGGTCTTACGTTCGAAGATCTGAAGAAAGAGGCACTGGCCCTGGAAGGTGATGAGACTGAGGTGAGTGGTCCCCCAGTGTGTGCGGCCGTCAGTGAAGTAGCACCGGCACAACCCGGAGGCCCTGACTGGAAGCAAGCACTGAAGGCTGAACTTTTGAAAGATGTCCGCGATCAGATGTCTGAACTGTCTAAAGCCCTCGTAGGAGAATTGCGCCAAGGACGGGCGCGGGAGGAACCACGGCCGGCGCCCCGAGACCGAGTGTACTCAGAGGGAGGCCGAGAGCCGTTCAGGCGCCCGAACCACTTTAACCGGCCCCGTTTTGAATGGGACGAGCAAGGGCGACCCATCTGCAACCGCTGTGGCAAACCAGGTCACTATAGCCGCCAGTGTGGGCCCCGCAGGGCGTCAGAAGGGGGTTTTTAGGTCGGCCGGCCACTGTGGGTCGTGTGGCCGGGACCCCTCGAGAAGACCCTGGAAGAGGATATGGCTCTAGGAGCCAGATGATTGGGCGTAGCCCCGTGGCGAAGGTGAGAGTGTGCGGCAAGGAGATTCAATGCCTGGTAGACACAGGCTCCCAAGTGACGTTATTTGCTGAGAGTTTATCCGAAGAAGTGTTTGGGAAACAAGGGGCACCAGGGGCGGAGGCCCCCTGGCTTACTCTGAAGGGCGCAAACGGCCTCGACATCCCATATATTGGCTACCGATTGACGGACCTAGAGGTTCACGGAGTGATGGTCCCCCAGAAAGGTTTGATTATCGTGCAAGACCATTGTCTGGGTGCACATCGAGCCCTGTTGGGCATGAATGTCCTCGCTGATTGCTGGGAAGAGCTATTTCGGGCTAGGCCCGTATCGAAGATACCACCTGCAGAGAGGCCCAAGTGGGAGTGTGTGGTAGCTGACTGTCGAAGGGTGCAAATGAGCCAAGTCCGCAGAGAACAGGAAGAGGTAGGAAGAGTGATGTGTCGTTTTGCTTTGTCTGTCCCCGCAAAAAGTGAGGCTGTTGTGTGGGCGCGAGTACCGCCCCGAAGAGCGGGCCCAGAAGAGTGGGTGCTGGTGGAGCCCCATGTGGATTGTCCACAAGTGGAAGTGGCACGAGGACTAGCGACGGTCCGGCGGGGGAGAGTCCCCGTGAGGATACGGAATGTACACCCATACGCGGTGCAACTACATCGGCACCAACGATTAGCCCGTCTGACAACGGTTACACCCCACCAAGTAAGGGAAGAGAGGGATATTAGTTTTCGTCAGGTGTGCCCCACTGTCATCGAGGTGGCCCTGACACAAGTAGACACCCCATGGGGTGGTATGGAGAGGAGTGTGCCGAGCCACCTGGCGGGTGAGTCATTACAAGGGGAGGATTTAGAGCAAGCACAGACACAGAAGTTACAGGCCCTCCTTCGGAGATGGCAGCATGTGTTCGCCACCCACGATGAAGACTACGGATGCACCCAGGTGGTACAACATCATATACCTACCGGGGATGCAGGGCCCAGCCGGGAGAGGTATCGCCCAATTCCGCCCACTTTGTATACCGAGGTACGTACACTCCTGCAAGGCATGCTGAAGCAAGGAGTTGTCAGGGAAAGCAGCAGCCCGTGGGCGGCCCCCATAGTGCTGGTGCAAAAGAAGACGGGGACTTGGAGATTCTGCGTGGACTACCGTAAGCTGAACCTCGTGACTAAGAAAGACGCTTTCCCTTTGCCACGGATCGAAGATTCGCTTGCCAGCCTCACGCAGTCGGCATGGTACTCTACCTTAGATTTGGCCAGTGGCTACTGGCAGGTGCAGGTGGCCGAAGCAGACCGGGAGAAGACTGCCTTTACAACCCCGTTTGGACTATTTGAATGGGACCGGATGCCTTTCGGGCTCTGTAACGCTCCGGCCACCTTCCAGCGGCTGATGCAGCGGTGCTTGGGAGGTCAGTTAATGGAGTCAGTATTAGTTTACCTGGATGATGTGATTGTCTACTCCCCAGATTTTGATTCACACCTGAGGCACCTCGAGGAAGTCTTTCGGGCCATGGAGAAGTACGGATTGAAACTACAGCCCAATAAGTGTCACTTACTACGGAGAGAAGTCAACTTTCTGGGCCACGTGGTCAGTGCGGCTGGAGTGTCCGTAGATCCTGGAAAGGTATCGGCCGTGAAGGACTGGAAGGCCCCGAGGACAGTGAGGCAAGTGCGATCCTTTTTAGGATTTGTGGGATACTATAGGCGTTTCATAAAGGACTTTTCAAAAATTGCTAAACCCCTTAATCAGTTGCTGGTTGGCACAGGTCGTAACCGGGGCCGGGGGTCGCCCAACGTAGACTGGGATGCAAATTGTGAGTCGGCGTTCCAGACATTGAAGCAGGAGCTGCTACAGGCCCCTATCTTGGCATACGCAGATTTCACAAAACCATTCCTTTTGTATACAGATGCCAGCAATCTCGGGCTGGGAGCGGTGTTGGCTCAACGGCAGGACGGAGTCGAGAGGGTCATCGCGTACGCCAGCCGGAGCCTCCACCCAGCCGAGAGGAACGATGCGAACTATAGTTCTTTCAAATTGGAGCTGCTGGCGTTGAAGTGGGCCCTAAGTGAGAAATTTAAAGACTACCTCTGGGGTGCCAAGGTGACGATCATTACAGACAATAATCCATTAGTACACTTACAGACGGCGAAGCTGGGAGCCGTGGAGCAGCGGTGGGTGGCCCAACTGGCCAACTTTGACTATCAACTACAGTACCGACCAGGGCGTGAACACACGAACGCGGACGTCCTCTCAAGGCTGCCCGAAGCGGAAAGCCCCGGAGGGGCCAGCCCGGAGGAGGGCTATATGGTAGGAGCAGTAGAGGCACCAGGCAGCAGACAAGAGGCCGTGCCTGAGAACTGGGGATGGGATCCCCGTCGGTGGAGGGAGAGACAGGCCAGGGATCAAGATGTGCGGCTGGTAAGAGAATGGCTGGAACAGGGCCGACGGCTGACGCCAGCGGAGAGGTTAGCCCAGACGGATACTGGGAGGAGGCTGCTGGGGCAATGGGACAGGCTGGAGCTGAGAGATGGCGTTCTGTGCAGAAGGGTCAGTGACCCGAAGTTGGGCGAAGAAGTACGCCAGATCGTGGTACCCGCAGATGAGGTAACGGCGTTAGTTTCGGCGTACCACAACCAGTTGGGGCACCAGGGACAGGAGAGGACCGTGTCCCTGCTTAGGAGATTCTTCTTTTGGCCCGGGCTAGAGGCATCGGTGCACGCCCTAATTCAAGCTTGCCCGAGATGCATATTGTTTAAGTCCAGACGGGAGGTCCGAGCGCCAATGGTACCCATCCATGCGAAGGCCCCCCTTCATATCATGGCTATGGACTTCTTGACACTGGGCCGACCACGAGATCGCTACCAGAACATCTTGGTAATAACGGATTTGTTCACAAAGTACGCTTGGGCTATCCCTACCCTCGACCAGACTGCAACCACCACCGCTACAGTTTTATGGCGGGCCGTCTTCCAGACGTTCGGATGCCCGGAGTTTCTGCACTCCGATCAAGGAGCCAACTTTGAGTCCAGGGTAATTAGAGAACTATGCCAGTTGTACGGTTGCACGAAAACTCACACCACTTCGTATCATCCTCAGGGGAACGGCGGCTGTGAGAGATTCAATCAGACCCTATTGGGGCTGCTGGGGACCTTGGACCAACAACGGCAGGACGATTGGGTGAGTGCCTTGCCAAACCTCCTACAGGCCTATAACAACAGTATACATAGTACTACGGGTTACGCCCCCACTTACCTGATGTTTGGCAGACACATACGAATGCCTACTGACCTGGTCCTAGGAGTGACAGCCGACCAAGAGGAAGCAAGTGTAACGGAGTGGGTGGGGCGCCATCACCAGCGCTTGCATTTCGCCTACGAGCAGGTGTCGAAAAGGATACAGACGGCAGGAGAGAAAAGTAAGCGGTTGTATGATCGGACTGCTAGAGAAGCCCCTCTACTGCCAGGAGAGAGGGTGTTGGTGAGAGATAATCGGCGGCAGGGAAAGGGGAAACTGAGTGACCGTTGGGAGGCCACCCCTTATGTAGTCTGCCGGCAGCAGAGGCCGGGACAGCCGGTCTATACCATCCGGCCAGAAGGGAAGTCAGGCCCCGACCGTGTGGTGCACCGGAACATGATTCGCCCATGCCCTAACTACCCTGAAGCCGTGGAAGAAGTCCCCACGGAACCTGTACCAGCGGCCCCCTGGATTGAAGGTTGGGCTGTGGTACCAGGGAGACCCGTGGTGGCACCACCCCCGATCGCCCCGAGAGAACCAGAAGCAGCCCCTGAACAAGCTGAGCCCGATTCACCAGTGAGACGATCCCAGCGAGAGAACCGAGGCCGACCCCCTGCCCGCTATGGGGAGTGGACAGCCCGAGGACGTTCTAGGGACTAGAACGGATTGGCGGGGGAGGATGTCACAAGGTGACGATCTTTAGGGGCGGAACCAAAATTCGGGAAGTTTGGTTCCGCCCGGAAGTGTTTCCGCCCGGACCGGAAAAACAGAACACCGGAACTTCCGGTAGCGCCGTAAGAAGGAAAATCAGGGAATTCGATGCACCTGTGCCTAGTTAGGGACAGCGGTTGGTGATTGGAGGATACGCTGGACAAGGCAGTACTTAAGGCCAAGTTATTTCACAGTCTGTGAGCTCTTTCTGGTGTGTGTGAAGCACTGTGTTGTGCCCGTCTTGGTGCGCTGCTGGTGGCTGTCTAACTCTCTCTCTCCCTCAGGCTGGAATTGTATGATTGTGAAGACATCGCGAACCTTAAAGGTTGAGAAGTGAACGGATTATACGGCGAACTGAGACGACGTGAAAAAGGGGATTGGAAGCGGCATTGATGTGAGTACTAAGAGCCAGTCGAAAGTGCCCTGTATATTGACCTGGCGTTGTGTAGATCTCTCCAGGAGGAGGAGGGCGGCCCTACCCCTAATATAGCGTGGTGGGAGAGCCGAAGGAATACTTATTGAAGTAGTCACAACGACGACATCACTAGCTAGGCCGCATATTCCATCGCCAGATCCAAACCAAGCGAAGTGAAGGAAGACGGGTGTCCTTTTCGTACACTGAGTGTGGTGGGTGAGTCTTCGTGCTGTGAAAACCTATAATTTTGACGTGGTGTTGTATATTGCTGTGGGCTGCTGTGTATTGCCGTGTGTCCTGTCAGATAAACCCCCGCCTTCACGCACTTCGTCGCGGGAGGACAAGGAGACTGCTGGTCCTAGCCTAGTTCAGTACAGTATATGTTGTGAGCGTGCTTCAGATCTCCGGAGATAGCACGGTACGCTGTGTCCAGCCCAGAGGTGAAAGCCATCTAAAGCAGAGTAACTGTGCTTTGTGTCCAAGTTGATACCTGTGGAGAGGAAAGGAAAGAGAGAGTGAGTAACACAAGGAGAACCAGAGGGAACCTGTACTTACAGTACGCTGTGTTCAGCCCAGAGGTGAGAGCCATTCAAAGCAAACTAACTGTGCTATTGTGCCCAAGTTGATATCTGTGGAGAGAAAAGGAGAGAGAGGGAATAACACGAGGAGGAATAGAGCGAACCCTGTACTTACAGTACGCTGTGTCCAGCCCAGAGGTGAGAGCCATTCAAAGCAAACTAACTGTGCTATTGTGCCCAAGTTGATACCTGTGGAGAGAAAAGGAAAGAGAGAGTGAGTAACACAAGGAGAAACAGAGGAAACCTGTACTTACAGTACGCTGTGTTTAGCCCAGAGGTGAGAGCCATTCAAAGCAAACTAACTGTGTTATTGTGCCTAAGTTGATACCTGTGGAGAGAAAAGGAGAGAGAGTGAATAACACGAGGAGGAATAGAGCGAACCCTGTACTTACAGTACGCTGTGTCCAGCCCAGAGGTGAGAGCCATTCAAAGCAAACTAACTGTGCTATTGTGTCTAAGTTGATACCTGTGGAGAGAAAAGGAGAGAGAGTGGGTAACACGAGGAGAGACCGAGGAAACCTGTACTTACGCCGCTGCCTGTGGAGAAAGAGAAAGCGAGTGAGCACCCAAGGAACGAACTGTGTGAACCAGTACTTACTGTGAGCTGCAATCAGCGAAGAGGTGAGAGCAAAACCAAGCCGAATTAACTGTGCTTTTGTGTCCCAGCCGTTGCCTGTGGAGGAAGAGAAAGAGAGTGAGCACCTCGAGAACGAACTGTGTGAACCAGTACTTACCGTGAGCTGTATTCAGCGAAGAGGAGGAAGAAGGAGGGCGCTACGGATACCTAAGACTCAGGCCGGGGCCCGAGTCCCACGCCCCGGATCCCCGTGGCCCCCTTGCTCCCTGACCTCTTCCCGGCCATAGCCCATCTGGAGGGCCGAGTCAGAGTTTAGTTTTAATTGCCTTTTCCCTATTCCCCAAGCTATTTTTAAATATTTAAATAAAGATTGTTTTATCACTTACTTGTTCTCGTGTTGTTTGGCCATTGGGTTGGCTTTGGGGACCTCCTCGAGGTGGAAGTTGAGAAGGGGTGTGGCTTAGTCAAAGCATAGCCAGCCCCTGGGTGTGACACCACCACTAGCTCCAGTCAGAGAAGCGGCTTGCTTGGCATCCAAAGATAGCTCTGAATGGACCAAGCCCTCAGGCTCTCAAGTCCCTGCCTTGACTGCCTGAAAGTCACTGTGAATTATGCATCATATTTCTGAGATTTGCCCTTCTTCTCTATATCTTCTCTGCAAAAATAACAGTGGAGAGTACTTAGAGGCGGACCTACACAATGTTCAGTGAAAATTAGGTGCTGTTTAATATAAAAGATCTGAGTTGTGGCAAAAAGCATTTCTTTGTTCCAAATTTGTTTGCTGAGGCAAATTTGTTTCCCTTGCCTCCTCAAACAAAACACTCTTGAGTACATTGTACTTTTGTTATTTTTGGGCAATCTTTTTTTTCTTTTTTTTCTTGTGCTAATTAGCTTTTACTTATGTAGCACACAAAATAGATGGGCATTTCTTGAAAAACCAGAAAGCTTTTACTTTGTCTCTCTTGTATGAAAGCTGAGCTGTTAAAAATATTATCTGGTAGAAGAGCGAGAGAGAAAAAAGCCTGGCCTTATTTATGAAGTCAGCTAATTTGTTTTGGGCTCTTCGAGGCATGGTTGGGTCACTTAGGCAAGTATGGAATCCAGACAGCATCATAAAATATAAAAAAATAAATAATCTGGGTTTTTGTTGCAGAAAAGAAATGCAGATTCATTGTCTTGCTTAAAAACATTCCTCTAAAATGTGGACTACTAGGACAACGAGTTCCACAGGCTTTGAATATATTTAATACAAAACAACAGCAATGATTATGCTTCAAAAACATTGTGATTGTTAATTGCAAAGCAGTAGGTGTGCGAGGGAATTCAATGAGACTTCCTGTGAATACTTAAATCCATTAAAATTCCTGCACAAAGGGAAATGTATGGATCCAGCAGAGCATACATACCATTACTATCCTCTGATGAGAATACACACATTCGTGCCTGCATAATAAAAAGCCATATCCATGTCGACAGCATGTGAGCATACTAGTATAGATGTGTTTTGGTCTTGATGTCAGGATGGAGCTGGTGCTCCTTGTGTTGGGCGAAGTATGTGCCGTTCCCTGAGGCCGAGCATTCCTGAAAGCACATTCTTTCATCCAGGGCCATCCTTTAGGCATCCAGAAGAGGAAAATCATCTAGTTAATGCCAGGATGAAATCCTTCCGCACATGAAACATGGATTTTGTGCATGTTTGGGGGACACCTTACATCTCAGCTGCTTCAAAAGACAGGAGAGATGTTTCTTCTGAGGGCTCTAAGAAATTTTTGCATGCCTGTATAGGGAGCACATTATGCTATTTATACATTTAGAAGACTGGGGAAAGCTGTCACATTTTTACTCCAGTGAATTTTTCCAGGTTATTCATTTATTTTATTTTAAATCATTTTCTCTGTAAGCACATCACTTCAATTGTGGCTACAAATAAGTAAAGATTTTACCATTATTGAGAAAGAAAAAAAAATAGAGAGAGAAAAAAAGAAAGAAAAAAAAAAACACAACAACAAAGGATACAGTTGTGACAACATGCCCCAATGGCTGGACAAGTTTTCACAATGGAACCTACCATTAATATCCCACTTATTTACACAGCTACAAAAAAAAAAAAAAAAAAAATGGCTAATAATAAAACTGAACAAGGGAGAATCCATGGCGTGACATGATATAATATGCTGTTTTCAACTTGATATGCTCTGAAATGCAATGTTGTCATGGATGATGGAAAACACTAGTAAACATCTGACCAATCAGAATCAATTAATAAAATGTAATAAAACATATTTTAAAAGCCAATTATAGGCTTTTAAAGAAATATTGTGATGAGTGGGATGACAGTGGAGTAACGACAGTGAAGGACGAGAGAGGACCAGGCCTGGACTTTATTTTGTGTTTTGGTTCTGCTTGTGTGCGACAGTTGTCCGCGAGGGGTTGTTGCACTCTTTTGTTTTTATTTTATTAGTAAAGTTTTATTTAAATGTTCGTCAGTTCCCGCCTCCTTCTTCCCAATGTAAGAATTGTGTTACAAATATATATATACATTTATGAAATACTGAACAATTAATAAAACTGAAAAAATACCAAGATTTGTTTGGGCCAACAAATATTGAAACTTGTGCCATCTTATCCCCATCCTGTCATTTTAAAATTAATATCCTTGTCCTAAGAACATAATTCAACCTTTAATTTATATTCTACCTTCAATATACTCTATTTGACTGAGAACCTTATATGAGGGCAAAAATTCCCTTTGTTGTTTTCTTCAATTATAAGTTGTTTTGGATAAAAGCATCTGTAAAATAAATAAACAGTGTAAGATTAATTTTGATGAAAAAGGATAAACTACAATTGGATACACCTAAATGAAATAAATAAATAAAAATAAATAATGCTGTCTGTGAAGGTAATTACATATAAATGGTGGCCATGGAGAAAAGCATGTCTGACTTTAAAATTATGACTCAAAAAGCATACTGAAGACATAACACGATCCTTCCACTGTCATGTTGTCTAAAGAAATATAGTGCCAGGTGAGTTTATACCTCAGTTTGTATAATTTGATGGAGGTCAACCCCTAAATAAAAAAAATAAAATAAAAAAAAAAGCAGAATGGCTCTCGAGGCCCAATTTTGGTTAAATTAGCTGTGAAAAACTGACACAGAACAAAAAGTATACCTTAAGGAATAACAAGCTAACAGGAGATTGCTCTCAAAGCCTCATTTGGAGAGCCTATAGCTGCTAATAGCAGGCAGCTGTGTGGGAGGCCGGGTAGAACATCTCATTACACGGACACAGATCTTCCACTGCTGAAGAGAGCATCCTTTCCACTCGTCCCACTCCCACATAGTCGTGGAGAGGCCCCAAAGGCCACGTTCAAAGCCATCGCATTAGATCACTCGCAGGCATAGCACATCGGATTGATAGCACAGAGGCTTGATGTGCTTCAAGAGGCTGCCCACTGGACAGTAAGTCAATTGCATTTATGATGAGGCCATCGGCCAAAGCGGCCTTCAGCGAAGAAACGATGCACAAGCAGTTCAACTGTAGAGACGAGGGGATCAAGCTGGCAATCTTTGTGCTTTCCAAGGGGCCTCTGAATATTTGCATTTGTGCAAGACAGAGAATTCACATTCATTCTCTTCTTCCAGAAGCAATCAGGGACAAATATGGTCTGATGACAAGCATCAAAATGATCTGATGACTGCTTATCAGGAGACAGACCATTTGAAACGGACCGCTGGCTAATTGCCACTGTTCTGGAACAGAGCTTTGATCATTGGACTAAATCGTGGCGAACCCAAGGAAGATGGATTCTATCAGTATAGCTGATTGTTTCTTTTCTCCAGGTTCTTTTCAGACTAATAAATTGGTTGTAAAGCTACAGCATCAAGCATTATGATTCCAGCCTCACTTCACAATAACTTCTGATTAAAACCAGAATGAATTTTAATAATTAAACAAGCCTGTTGAGTGTCGTACCTGTAGGTATAAAGAGTGCACAGTAGACACCTGCATATTTAGTAACAAAGAAAAGAATATTCTAATTATACAGACATTCATTAACAATGAAAGCTTGGTTGTCGGTTCATTCATACCTGAACACCATCCTCCTGAGGTGACAGTAGGAGTTTCAAAAAATTTAAATACAAATAAAATAATAAAATAATAAAAAAAAAAAAAATAAAAAAAAAAAAATCAGACACATTCTGATTAAATAAAAGTAATTAGAGTGGGTTTTTGCAGTGATGCCACAGACCTATAATTTGGGGTTCCCCAAATAACCTTTCTGTAAAAAGTTCCTAAAAGAACCATTATTTTCTTAGTGTGAAGAACATTTGAATAACCTTTGTCCATAAAGAATCTTTTGTGGGAAAGGTTCCAGGAATGTTACCACAGATTCAAAAAAAGAACCTTTATTTTTAAGAGTGCAAATAAATCAACATTTCACTTGTGGGTTATAAGCTGATTTTTGATCAACAAACAAAATATGTGTTACATCCCACCCCACATTCGTTTATAGCAACGTGCCGGGGCCTGTACCATGATGGTAGTTGAACAAATTCATAGTTACAGGATTAGTTTTGAGTTGACAAATCCAAACCACTCCAATCTGGCTTTGTTGGTACCATGATGCTTATCATCAACTTTCTTTGCCAACCCAGGCTCTGATCCTGAGTTTGTGGAGTGCGTGCACATGGATGTGTGACATCAGTGGCGAACAGCCAATCTCATGCCTTGCAACACAGAGCAAGTGTGATTCATTTCTGGCAACGGACCCAGCGAAATTCAAAACTCTTTTGCTAAAGGTTAAGAGATTGAAGAATATGAGGAATTTAAATGCATTTACATGAAAGTACTTGTCCATGAAAGAGGTCAAATAAAAGGAATTATCTCGCTCTATCAGTGCAAGTTTATACAGTTGATAATATATATCGATAAAGACTCTAACATAAGGTCACATGTAATCATTTTTAAAGTGTTATCTATTGATTCTACAGCTTATATAACATATTATCTTTATATTAATATTTATTTAAAATAAATGCTTTATAATAATTTTTAAACTAAAATTGCTTGTGTGTAATGGATTAATAATAATATAAATCATATAACAATTATATAAATAACATAAAACAACTCTAAGTAACTATCATTAAAGCCAGACAATTTTGTTGTATTTTTTTTTTTTTTTCTGGTACTATATAGTGACCTTTAATTAAGAGGACGAAAAACTGGAGGAGTGACTTTTTTTTTTTTTTTTTTTTTTTTTTTTTTTTGCGCCAGACATGTGTCACTTTGCTTACATCTGATTGGTCCAATTTCAGTTTGAGATCTCTTACCCAGAACATAACCTAACCAGTGGCCTGTAGCACGAAGAGAGATGAACAAACTCAGAGTTTCAGAGTAAGTTTTGAGTTGACAAAACCCGACAAAGCCAACCTGGTTTAGATCAGGTTCACCGTGCTCACAAAGCTCAATATAAACATTCTCTGTCAACTCAGAGTTTGAACCAGAGTTTGTGATTAACTCTGGAGCATGTGCAGCAAACAGCCAATCACAGGGAGCATGGAGAGCACCAGCAAAGCATCAGCTGGATTCACTTATCACGGTTTGGGTTTGCGATCTCTAACCCAGAATAAAGCCTGCTCCGGAGCAGGGTAGCTGTGTAGCATAAGTTACCATGGTGATGAAACCCGCTCAAATCCAACCTCAACATTTTCTTGAGCCCGAAAACTCAGAGTTTGCTAATACTAAACATGAACTTACCTGGGTAAAAACCCAAACCGGCTTCGTGCTACAGGTCATAGGTGTGGTTAACTGTGGAGTACAAATTGCTATGGCAATGAATGCTGCTAAAAGCCTAGCCACATTAATGGTACCTAAAATCCAGGATTGGTGCAAACTAAACTGAAACTTACCTGGCTTGCCAGCTAATCCGGCTTCATGGTAAAGGCCCCAGTTTAGGGATCAGCTGCAGATTTAAAAAAAGAAAAAAAAAGAAAAAAACTTTAAAGGGGTCATGAACTGACTTTTTTATTATAGGTCTACTTATAATGTTTTTAAAAGTTTTACATCAAAAAACATCATAATTTAGAAGTAATAGGCTGTTTTCTGTCCTGTTTTGACCCCCCTCATCGGAACACTCCATTTAAATAGGCTTGGAGAATTGTAGACTGGGAAGTAAACACCCACTGCTATGATTGGCCAACAGTTGTGTATGTTTGACAGCCTACATCCTTCATAGATGGACGCTGCTGTGATTAAGGTTAAAAATGCATAAATACTCACTACATATCAAACTATTTGTAATAACAGACAAAACAATAGTGACCACGTAATAAAAACAGTTACTCACACTTGGTGTAACATTACTGTCGGATCAAATATATTCAGCACAGCATCGTCTTCTAGTTTCAGTCTTTCTGAAAATCCTGCGTTAAATTGGGCCTTGTTTGTAAATTAACCCGTGGTAAAATTAAGTGTCTAAGAAAAACCAAGTTCTTACTGATGCGGTCTGGAACTTCATTAAAAATAAACTTCATCAACTCTTTCCTAATGTTGGGATCAGAAGAAAGGCAGGCGTTTATTTTCTTCTGAGGAGGAGGTGTTTAGCCACACTATTATGTCATAAAGTGGCACGACAATGTTTTGAGTTCTGAAACTTACAGGATGTTTTTGAGGGACAATGACCTCTTATATGTCAAAACATCAAGGGAGTTTTGTTTTCTCAGTTCAAGATTCAGTTCCTTTAAAGGGGTCATATGATGCTGCTAAAAAGAACATTATTTTGTGTATTTGGTGTAATGCAATGTGTTTATGCAGTTTAAGGTTAAAAACACATTATTTTCCTTATAATGTACATTATAGTTTCTCCTCTATGCCCTGCCTTCTGAAACGCATAGATTTTTACAAAGCTCATCGGTCTGAAAAGCGAAGTGTGCTCTGATTCGCCAGCTATTCAGTGCGTTGTGATTGGCCAAATGCCTTAAGCGTGTGACGGAAATGTTAATATACTATGCCGATAATGCCGTCTCCCTGGCCAGCAGCACGAGACTCAGTCCAGCTGCTCTGCTCGTGCACATACCATCATTGGTTCTCTATTAGCAGTTCAGTCAATGTACTGTTAGGAGAAACTGAATAACTCAGGATATTGGTTTATTTCGTGAGAAACAAGCCTACTCTACTGCTCAAAACTCGCATTTGAATCATCATTGGCAAATTATTTAAATATAAAAAACGTACCTACAGACTGTGAGTCAGAATCCCACACTGTCCTTGCAAAGTTTGAACTGCCCAACTTTATAGAAACAGCCGTTTTGCCACAGACACATTGCAGGCTACAGGTTCAGGAAACAGTCCTCATCCTCCATAAAATGCGCACCACACATCTGAATATTTGGGTTTAATCTGTTCTGGAACAGCGTTGAAATAAACTTGAACCACTGATTTCTAGTCATGTCCTCTTTTGGAAGGCCAAAAAAAAAAAAGTTTCACTTCAACGAAGCACACAGCAACTCCACAACATGTTAACTTTTATAAAGAATATCTCTTTGGATTTGAGACTTTAGTCTTTGCAACTTCACAGATCTTCTTTATGCACCAAGAACTTGTAACACTCCAAAGAGAAAGGAACAATTGAAATCGCATCATATAACCCCTCTAATTTGCTGTAGATAAATGTGGAAAACGTATATCAAAGTTTAAGATTAATAGTTCAAACAACACTGGAATACAAAGTAAAATATGTGAAAGCCATAGCCATTCTCTCCTTATTAAGCGTTACCAATGGGACTTAGGACAAAATAGGAAAAACCCTACAAGGGCATTTGTCACATTGAAAATTTATTTTCATATAAAAAGACACTCTATGAAAACAGTAGAGGACTACTTTGTACAATCGTATATATATATATATATATATATATATATATATATATATATATATATATATATATATATATATATATATATAAAAAAAAAATTAAATGGTGCAAGGAGGATTCTCTTGTGATTCTCATCTTCTTTAGCCAATGGGATTGTGTGTGCTGGCAAGGGGAGGGTCCAAAAGTTTCAAACATGTCAAGCCATGAAGAAAACTTCCTGTAGATCAGGAAGTCTAAGCAAACATATTCAGTCTTCAATACATCCACACTCAGCTGTTCACCATTCATTTTTCTACGTGACAATCCTCCTCACAATACATATCTCATAAATTTTATGTGACTGTAAGGCCATTCTCAATATTTTTGTTTCTTTTTTCTTTTTTTTTTTTAAAGAGCATTACATAAATCTGTTTAAAACATAGTAAGTTTAGTGGGATTCTGGAGTATAATTCCCCAGCTTCAATAAGTAGGACTCTGTCTATGAAAAAAAAAAAAAAAAAAAAAAAACACTCATACAGACACGGAAATAGAGTGGAATGATAAAATGTTGAAACGGTTGATGACTGCATCAGACAAAAGAGCAACAAAAACAAACCAGGCACTGTAAATAAAGCAGGGTTTGCGTACAGCTATATGGTTGCGAAGAGAACAACTCCAGAACTAAAATAGCTGTCTCATCTGTGTGGTTTGTCATACTGACCTTTTAAGACAAGGCTACAATGACCTTACTTCCTTTCACCAAAGACTTTATCTAAATCCCAAACATTCTGAATTTTAAAATTCATATTATAAACATTTAGTTCCAGTCCTCCGGTGATTGATTAGCCGGTGTTCCAAGAGTGCTAATATACAGTCCAACTGCATTTGGACTTTTCCAGTTCTTGTATCTTGGCTTCTGTAGGAATTATTTTCATTGGTGGAACAAAAATGGTCAAATTTAGTCAGAAAGAAAACTTCTTGTTTACCAAACTGTTAAAAGCAATATCACAAACACGCTACAGTACTGAATATCAACAGAACTGTCGCCAAACAGCACTCTTGATTATGCAATATTGCTTTTCCCAAATATGAGAGTAATATTCAGTCTTTCTTGAATGCAGATGACACAGGAGACGAAAAACTAGTTTTAATTGCTATGGTGGTTTGGAGATATTTCATGAGGACTATGCAGCCCGTGTTCCCCATTAGTGCAGATTACTTGCAAAGGATCAAATGGCATGCTCTAGTCTTGCCATCTGTGCTTATATGATATGCTGACTTCAGGGATCTTTGAGCAGATGAAATTCGTGCCAAGTAAGAAAATGTCAGGACAAATCGTTATTCCCCCAAGATAATTACCACACCTCTCTCTCCCTCGTTCGCCCTCTCGTTCTTGCTTTCCTAGTCTCTATGTGGAGTTACATCAGCCAACACAACTAATGAACGGGTTATAAAGAGAAGCAGGTTAGCAAAGATGACCTCTGCGGTCTTCTTAGCATTATGCCAATTGTCAAACTCCACAGTCGAAGTGCAGAAATAAATCCAAATCAGTTCAGGCTGACTGGTAGATTTACTGGATTTCAAATGAAAACATCACAATGCACTACTTATTGCAAAAGCCGAAATGTAGCACCATATTAAGATGGAGAAGAAATGTGGAAACTTAGCACTACCTTTGTGTCGGTTCAAAATGGAAACGGTCTCAGCTGGAAGCGTGTCTCTTATTGGACAAGCCCATTCTGGAACACCAAAGCTCCTTATGACTGGAATGTGGATTCTTTTGGTTGTTTTGTGTAGGATGGAGCACAGATGCTTCCCTGGTGTGAATGAATGCAAATTTGACAATAAATCGCACATACTGTATAGCACAAGATTTTCTGTCAAGCATTTTAAGAAACTTAAAACACAATTACACAGCGGTATGACAAGAAAGACCTTCTTTCACCCATAAAACGATACCTGAAGTATACTAAATACTAAATAAATTAGAACACACAGCATGTAAGTACACTATGCCTGATGCAGAAAAAACAAACAAACAGAGGATGGCACATATTAGTGAACACTTCCAAAACTTTCCCTCCCTCTTCCCTGAAAACAAATCAAGAAAAATGGAAACGGGACTTGAATCATCCAAGGAATGAGAAGAACAAAAAAAAAAAAAAAAAAAAAACAACAGCAAAAAACTTAAGGGTTATTAAACAGTGTGTGAATCATCAGTAGTTTTTTTTTTTTTTTTCTTGTTCCTCTATATAAAAAAAGGGTGCAGAAATATTACTTTTTTTAAATTCCCAAATCATCAAACAGCTGAAAGAGAATCCTTTCTGGAGTAAAATCAAGACATTTCAGAAACAGTTTTTTTTTTTCTTTACC
This sequence comes from allo-octoploid hybrid of Carassius auratus x Cyprinus carpio, assembly GCA_024542945.1. NCBI lineage: Eukaryota > Metazoa > Chordata > Actinopteri > Cypriniformes > allo-octoploid hybrid of Carassius auratus x Cyprinus carpio. Next base: position 11,843,992 of record CM045060.1, on the reverse strand, counting down.
ATACTCTCAGGCCCCACTCTTTCATTTAATGTCTCTGTGTGAAAATATAGAATAGAGCACTCTTCATCTCTGGTCTGTCCTCACACCTGTAAACAAGTACAGAATCCTTTAGAACACGTCTTGCTGAAGATCACTGACAGCGTGAGTACGTAAGAGGGTTTAGTTGTCTCTCAGTTTGTTATAGGTGTGTGTTCTCTTCACACTTCAGTCTGGAAGTCTCCTTCGGATGTGTCAGGTGTGTTGGCGGAGCATGTGTCCCAGGGTTTATTGCGTAACTCCAGTCTGTCCTTATGTTTGCTGGAGCCACACGTCTGCTCATGGGTCATGGTCTTAAAGCTGTCCCAGGATCGCTGGTCATCTGTGGTGGACTTGTCCTGAATATGCACATACACAGAAGAAAATGTAAATTTAAATTTGAGCAGGAACCCTAATCACCTCTAACCTCAGCCAATCTCTTACATACATACAGTACATACATATACAGTATATTACAGTGGTGGCTAAGTTATATATTGTTCAAAAGAGATATTGTTCAAAATATATTATCTGTTTTATTAATATTATAATAAGTATTTAATATAAACTAATACTTATATTCAGCAAAGGTGCATTAAATTAAGCAGCTCAACTGTTTTCAACATGGGTAATATTAATAAATAATTCTTGAGCAGCAAATCAGCATATTAGAATGATTTCTGAAGGATCATGTGACACTGAAGACTGGAGTAATGACTGCTGAAAATTAATCAAAGGAATAAATGACGTTTTATCATAATATTAAAAAAAAAATAGTTATTTTAAATTGTAATAAGATCTCACAATATTACTGTTTTTACTCTATTTTGATCTAATATTATGGATATAAAACATGAACAGTTAAAAAATTATATGTATATAATAAATTAAAATATATTATATACGAACTTATTCACACTACATACACATTTGGGGTTAGCCACCACTATAATAACAAAAACAATACATTTATTTTAATTTTAAAGTGCTATAACAATTATCACCCATATCTATGGTATTCTGGCAGAATCCATCACTAGAGCATCACAAGGCTGAAAAACAACATTTTATCTCATCTGGAACGTAACTAATGAAAATGTGCTCAGGCATTTGTAATTTGCATTTAATATGCCTGAATGCACGTTTCGACAGCAGCCTAAAGACTAAATGGACTTATAGTCTTGCTACTTTACGATTTGTGTATACAATATATGGAGCGACTCAGTCATCTGTATTAGTAGTGGTCTGTACTGCGTTTTACACCCGGCTATTCCAGGTGTTCATTACTTCAGCTGGCCAGAACACACACTTTCCATCCCATTGAGGCTAATGGGATATCCTACAGCTATATGGCCTCCTTATGGTAGGTAAATTGCATTGTACAGTAGTGGCAGAATAATCTAATAATTCAGAGATTGGGGCAAAATGAGGTTGGAACTGTAAGAATGCATACATGCATATATATATATATATATATATATATATATATATATATATATATATATATATATATATATATATATATATATATATATGAGAGACAGACCCCTCGAAGGGGACTCTGTTGAGACCTGACAAATTCATCTTGCAGTTTCCCTTCTCTCAAATCTATTCCCAGCTTCCCTGAAAATGAGATGTATGAACCTGCATATTTTGAAATGTTTGAGGCGATCAATTACAGGGTTCCTGTCGGCTCCCCCTCAGCTCAAATGCCTGCTGATTGCATGTGTGACAGATCGGGGAGATTGGAAAACATCAAGTAAATGACTCGTCTGAGGTATGACTGAGAATAAGTTTCTCTGCCTTCCTCTTGTTTGTGAGTGTTTGTGAAGGGGGATGCTTAAACTCAAGCTGTGTGGGTCAGTTGGCCGTTTACCATGGAAATGAAAATATCAAGACACACACACATACACACACACACACACACACACACACACACACACACACACTGTGACGTTATTATTGAGTAGAGAGCAAACTGGACATCTTTTCTTTTGGCTCTCATTTACAAACTAAAAAAAAAAAAAAAAAAATCTGATTTGCATTCTCGTATAAGCAAGTTACCATCCACAAGGGGTCGACAGCAGCCTGATTATAATTTACCCAATGTAACAGGTTGACAGTTGGCAAAATGGATACAAAAAGCATAATCTGGCAGCCAATTTGCATGCTAAACTCTGAAGAAGGAACATTTTGTCGAGCAGAAGTGTTGTTAATGTTGAAGAGGAGCCCGACTTTATTCCTAAGAGAATGCTAACGCGACTGTGCTGCTCTTGCGTATTTCCTTTGCCCTCCATCTCTCTTCCTCCCGATCGCTTTGCTCCCAACAACCCTCCTTCACTTCCTCTAGCTTTCTCCATCTTTCCTTGTCAGGCCTTTTCTACTTACACTCGAAGAATTCTTTTCACCTCCGGCAGACGAAATGCTCCATCGCTTTTCCCTCTGTTGCAATAAAAATGAGGATGGGAGGAAAGAAAAATAAAGGAAGAGAGAGAGAGAGAAAGAGAGAGAGGCAAAGCAAGAGAGAAAAAGAGAAAAGGAGGGGGATCACAGTCACTGAACATGTCTAGGGAAAGCGATGTTTGTTTGAATTTTTGTTACCTTGATGGAGGAGTCTATAGATTCAATTTTGGAGGCATGTGCACTCCCTTCCCCCATATTTCTTTTGCAAAAAGACAGAAACAACTTAAACGGCAACAGCACTATGCTCAGGAAAAGTAACTGCTAACTTCAGCATATATAGTATGAACCATGTCAGACATGTCTGTATTGAAATACTGCAGTAGAGGAAGAAGAAACTTAGCACTGCAAGCTAAAGAGAAGGAAATTCTGTGATGTTTTGGAGGCAAAAAGGACATAAATTCTTTCTAAGGCAGCATGCTTACAGAAATAAAACCTTATTAGTGGTCTTTAAACTAAATTGAACTACTGTTTGGTTAATACCTTCCAGTATTGAAATAATATATATATTTTTTTTTTTTGACTGTCTACAATTTTGGATAAGTTTTGGTGGGCCTATTTTAAAATGTCGCTAAGCTAACAGAATAAAATAGCTAATTTAAAGATTCAACTATTTTTGTCAATGCCTTTCAGCATTAAATATATTTATAATCTGAAATTTTCTTGATTTAATCCATTATTTTGGATACATTTTAGCAATTAAACATGTTGCTGTGCTAACAACACAATAAAATTGCTCATTTGAACTTGATTAAATTTTTTGTTCAATAGTAATGAATTAAGTTTATTTAAATTCTGTATTTTTCTTGACTCCTTTCACTATTTCGGATACATTTTAGGAATACATTACATGACTTTTCCCAGATATTTGCCTCAAATTTTAGTCTGAAGTTGTTGACATTAGTTGTCGAAAGTCAGAGCCAGTCTACAGTTTTGGACAATTGTTGATTTTGGCAGAGTTGATAAAGGATTTTCACATATTGCACAGTGGGCATATAATCCAAATTTAAGTCCATTCAGTTGGAGGTCATTTAGTGTATGATGCCCAGTGTTTCGATTCTGAAAGCTGTGTAGTGCATTTCAGCCTTAGTATATAAATTTCACTGTGGTTACAATTATGAGCTTGATTCCTTGCTTTGCAAGGGTTATATATCATGCTGCCTCAGAAATGATCCAAAATTAGAAATATTAGGAGGAAGAATAATGTTGCTGCCTACCATTTGAAATAGCTTTCACATCAGGAGTACACCTACAAGCCCTTAAAATGCTGTCTTGGTAGGCAGCTCACCACATATTTGAAAATAACTACTCTGTCTTTACTAATTTTCTAGCAAGTCCCTGTAGAGGATTCTTACAGACTATAAGACTACCTCACTCTCTCTTTCATTCCTCCCTTTTCTGAAAGTAGTGATGGGCAGGAATGACATCAGCAAGAACACATATAGTCTGCACTACCCTAGACCATTAATGAGGTATATGAAAATGATAGCATCATTCCAATCACTCCTTTGATTTTTCTTCATCTCTTCCTTCATTACATTTAGTCATCAATTCCATCTTGCATTTTTCAGTCGTTTTGCCCACCAAAGTCTGCTTTTTTTTCTTTTCTTTTCTTTTTTTTTCCCAAGAAAGATTCACCAATTTATGTTTTTTACAGAGTTAACAACTGCATCTCCCCTTCTCCTCAAAGACACTTTTGGGATTCGAAAAGTAGTAATAAGTGTGAGCAGACAGAAAGGAAGGTACAGCAACACAGCAGTGACCACAACCTACAGTCCGTGTCCACCACACAAATGAGAACGCACAGGTCAGAGAAGAAGTCGGCTGTTGCACAACGAAGCAAAGGAAAGGTGTGAAAGGAGCAGTGTCTACAGCAGCAGGGCAGTAGGGGAGAGCAAGTTTAGTTGCTGTGGGAGTTCTGTACTGGTCTAGAAGTTTCTATGGAGACTATAGGCTGGAAAGGATAAAAAGAAACACTCTCTATGACTCTATGGCTCACACACTGCTCTCTGGATGAGATTTTTTTTTTTTTTACCTTTTCTGTTTGTCGCCCTTGGGTCTGCTGACTGTCTGGCTACAGTCAAACTATGAAAAAAAAAAACGTAGTTTCAAACCAAGGAAAGACAAAGACAGACAGCAGTGCATTATGAATAAACAAACAAACAAACAGACAAATAAGTAAATAAATATGACAAACAACTGCACCAATAAACAAAATAATAAGCAATAAATAAAGAAAAAAATAGTGGATCAAGTAAAACAATGTGGGTATGAAACACAGAACAAGAAGCAGGATAGAACGACAAGGCCTTTGTCAGAGATGAGTGTCTGGGGTGAATTCACTAAACAATCTTAGTTTTGCCAATTTGGTAGCAGTAATTAATTAAAATTTAAATAATGGAGAAGAGCATTATAACTGGCTATTTATATATTTTTAGCATTCTAAAGCCAATTGAGGTGTCTGAATTGGAGTGATGTGCTAACACTATATAGTCCAGTTAAAGTATGCCAGATTGTAATATAGTCTACTGCATTGTCCACAATTTAACACTGAAAAGCTTTCAAAAGACACAATAGCATCATGCAAATTGTGTTGAAGGCCACATTTGTTTAGGCATGTTTGCATTAAATTTTAAATTTAATTAGCATAATCTCTTTAGTGTACATATACTGAAACAACACTTGCAGCATTAAGCAAATAAATGATGCAATCTTAATGCATTTTCCCCTCTACATTTATACATTACAGGACAAAAGAGATATCATTGAGCTTTGGGGTCTCCAAATCAGAATAAAAGGCCAGAATTATGGAATAATGTACAGATTAAGCTGTTTGTTTCAGTAGTATATGTATCTTAACTTCTATATAGTATTAAATATAATCGGATAACCACAAGAAATGTTGATGTATACGGTCACCTTCATTGCATACATGATCACTGAGTTCCCTCCATTATGAAGTCATACATTATGTATAAAGGATAATGCGCTAAAAGCCTTATCTGGTCTCTCTGCCATGACAGCCATTGCTGAGTTATACTGCATTATGTCAGCTCTGCTAATATTCTGTAATCTATTCTACTCAGTTCAGTGTTAGAAAAAACACAAAAGGCCAAAATAGACACAAAACTGTCACAAAAATTAATATTATTTCTTCTATGCCATGATCCAGATATGAGCTGAGCTACAATACAGCAGGAATAGAGTCCTACATGACAAAATCTGCAGACACATATCTCACTAATTACATCTTAATTGGCACAGACTGCAAATTAGCATTTGGCTGTGTGTGTATGAGTGTGTAAGAGTCCCATCCCAGCTTTAAGCCCCTTCATTAAGCTGTTTGATGGTGCATCTGCTTCATGTTCGGTCAACACAATACTCCGTAAAGAAAATATCATTTCGGAGCTAATTCTGTGTGGACAAAAGGCAAATACAAGATGGCAAAAAAACAGTTATCGAATTAATACCCGAGAGGGATGAAGCTCTAGTAAATGAGCTCTAGTACATACATATGCTACTCATCCTCACTGTAGCAAATTTTTTCAAACACCTGAACTTCACAGTTGAGCTCAGATAGCAATGATTTAATTATGTTAACAGTTTCAATGAGGCATAACCAAACATGCTAAAAATAGGTAAACATTCACAGATGCACACTAATGTGTACTTACAATCACACACACACACACACACACATTGCGCGAGTACTGATAAATGTTCAAAGCATAACCTTTAAAGCACGACAATTACAATATTAGATTCATGAAACCACTCTACTACTGATACTATATATTATCAGTGTTATAGGGTTTTGGGCGTTTTAATGAGCCATTTGTATTAGAAAGAAGTTTGAATAGTACTAGTTGATTGGGGTCACAGAATGTAATCATGCTAATTGCAGATGTTTCTAATGTTTCTTTCTAATAGCCTTTAACACCTAGACATAATTTAAGTAGGCGACGACTTAAGTAGGATAAATATTTTAGCTGAAAATATATTTTTATAAAAAAGCCAGCAATGTTGTCCAGATTACAGATGAGTCAGCCATAATGTATTTTACCAGAAGACTTAAGGATATTCTGGTCTCTGCTCTGTAAATGTATCTCCATTTAAAAAGCTGTGGTTGTAATTATTTGCAAAAAAAAATAGGGATTTTTTGTAAAATATTTAAATTGTGGCTCATGTTTTTATTTACAAAAGCAAATTATAATTTTTTATTTTAATAATTTACTCTGAAAGTACATGCATTTCATTGATGAGTATTATACATAACAAATGTCAATTTATGCTTTTTATTTTCATAAAAAAATAAAAAAAATAAAAAATCACAAATTTTACCCTCAAGATTTATTTATTTATCTATTTATTTTTTTAAACCAGCTGTATCATCCTTTATAAGACAAATGCATAGAAATGTAGCAACTATAAGATTTAAAGCATCAGTCATGTCCATAGTATACATTATGCAGGTTATGCACCTAAGTTAAGTTTAGGGGATTGTTCAAGTCTTACAATATTGCTAACTCCGTGCATGTATTTATGATGTTTACTCTTTCATAAAACAGTCAGTGGGTGTAAGAGCAGAATTTTTCAGCTAATACATATTTCAAGAGCCAGACTGTTGCCTTCCCCTGCTCTCAAGTTCCCTGCTGTGTTCATTTGTAGGATCCCCATTAGCATGAATAGATTGAACACAGGGTACTAGTCCTTCATCCATTTGGGACCATATGGGGTGCCTCCGCTACAGCTATCAGCCCAGCCAGCATCTTCACTTAAAGGTTAACTGCCTTTCAAACTGCATCAAGCTCCATTCGCACTAACACAAGCAATTTAACAACTGCAAGTGACTAAGGCGCCTCCACTGTCCCCATAGAAAAAAAGAACAAGATGAACCCTTGTACACATGAAAGATTGAAGTCAGCGTATGTAGGAGGGAAACAGAGAGAGAAAGACGATTAGAAGAAATGGACAGTGTCTGGAAGGGGCCATTTGGATGTGTTAGAGACCCCACTAAGCTCACTTTCCTCATCAACTGTTAGAATGATCCAGTCGGATAAAAGGAAAGTCTACAATAAGTCAGGAGGTGAAAAATGGCTTAGATTTTTCCCGAATGTGCACTCATCTCTTTAACGGACCACACACGTTTCTGACCAAATGTACTTCTAATATCATAAGTATTACTTTGTTGCTAGAACAGTATGTGTTTACTTACCGTATACCAAACGAGTTATTCTCACTTTAATGCGGATTTGTGGCCACATTGCATTTTATGTGTTTATGATATTTTGAAACAAATTTTAATAAATTTACATGAATGTTTTCGTGATTTATAATAATTTATATGTACAGTTTGGTTTTAAAAAATTTAAAGGGTTTAAAATAGCACCAGCACAAGCACAATGACAGCACAAGGCTGTGAGATTTACAACAGTACATCACAACAGAGTTCACGAAAAAAAAAAAAAAAAATCTACCTAACGTGAAAAAACACTCAACATTTAGCCCTCTGCACCTCTTAACTCTACAAGTGAGGGTTTACACTGCACCAATGAGCCTCTATAAATCAGGGCCCTATCACACGGGGCTGGGAATAGTGGGTTTGGTTGACATGCTTACGCTGGCTCTCTTTGTAAACGAAGCTCATTTTCCGTGTTAAAGGCTCAGATTGTCGTGGTGGAGGTGGAGGAGGAACCTGTGAAGTCAGCCAGATTGTTAGAAGGGTATAATGACCACTGGCATGGCACTTTGCTGTTATGACGTGATACTTTTTGAGGTAGATGTGGTTTCATGAGGTAGACTGGTCTTTAGAGAAAGTAATGTAATGTTAAATGGTTAGGAATCCAGCAGGATCCAAACAAACTTTAAAAGTGTACCTGTGAAAGGTAACTGCATGTGTAAAGTGAACTTGTCTTTTAGATTATTGTTATGTTCATACATTTTTGAAAACCACATCTTTATAAAAATAATTATTCCAAATAAACGATTGCATTCAGTGGAAAATCACTCTCACACCAGTCCTGACCTAAAGAAGAAATCCCAAAAATTGATTGTCTCAGGCACTGGGTTATTATAATAATAATAAATGTGCAATTTCATTTTTTCAAATCCTCCTGCCCATTATCGCTGTAATTATAGCATTGTCAATATAATCAAACCTGTGGAATGAAATCAAAAGAAATATGCTACAGTTGCTGTCCCGTTGGGATTTGGAAGGCAAATGCTAAAAGCATCATTCCTCAGCAATATTGTCAGAAGAACTTTGTAGTATCAAAGCATATGAAAAGCAACTAAAAAGAGATTGATTCTCTGTAATATGAGAAAATTAACCTCTAATGCTTGACTGAAGTTATTTAGTGGTGTGTACAGACCTTTTTGACTGGGGTGGCTCAAGTAAGGTACAGACTCATTGTCAAGAAGCATAATCCATCTTCACTGATAACTTAAGAGATGGCCAATCACAGTTTAGAATTTTGGGATGACCAATCAAATCACTCAGGTGGCCAGGGCCACCACAAGACACACCTCTGGTGAAAAGTAATGCAGCAGGATCTCATATGCTGAAATAGGCCGTAACTGAGGCTGCAGACAGCATGATCCAAATGAAAAGTGAGTGAGCATGTGGCAAATGCCACCAAAGTATACACTTGTCACAAATTGTGGGCAGGTAATTTTCCGCAGGGTATTTGTTTTTAAATCTTAATGACAAAAGCCTCTGGACAGTGGTGTATGGATGTTTGCAATACTCCTTCTACTAATAGAACATTAAAGATTCAGCAGTCTAGCTAATGCAAAGATGAACAGTCAGCTATTTCCAGGGAAAGCAGATAGGAGACAGGACTGCAGCAGGCAGGTGTACTTTGAGAAGCTTAATGGAAGGAGACTAAATATGATCCAACTATTAATACTGTACTAATTAGCTTACAAAACACAAGTCTTGGAGAAGTGGAAAGCAGTGCATGCACTAATAAAGATGAGTTTTCCAAACACCAGGTGCATTTCAAACAATTTTTTAAAATCCAAGTACTAAAATACTAACTGTTCACTCCCCATCATTTTTCCTTTTTTTCTTCTTTTAAAGGGATAGTTCACCCAAAAAATAAAATTCTGTTATTATTTATTCACCCTTTACGTCATTCCAAACATGTATGCTTTTCTTTCTTATGTGAAACATAAAATATATTTCTAAAACTGTTTTGTCTTCATATTAAAAGTCAGAAAAAAAAATCCTACAGGTTTAAAACAACATGAGAGTGAATAAATGATGATAAAAAATGTGAATTCATTTTTCATTTATCAGCTAGCATATGCATTTGCATCATATTTAATATCAAAACGTTTATGAATTTTAATCACTGCGATTTTTAAGCTAAAGTTAAAAGGAATTAAATACATTTATACACCATTAAAACATTTTTTTTTTTTTTGTGGTAACAAATTATTTATGTAATTATTATTAGTAATTCAAGTAATCAATTTAGTGCTCCAGTTACTATTGCTTTAAAACTCCTGCAGCGTTGCACGAGTTACTAACATCATGAAGCAATTACGAAGGATTTTAAGGAAACAGAGGACAAGATTATTTCACATAAAGTGGAGCTTAGGGTGGTGTAAGATTTGAGCGTGTCAGGGATGGGTATCGCAGTGTGGGGTCGCAGGTTAAAGGGGTCTTACCTTGAAGGAGGACATGGCAGGATCCCTGTTATACCTGTCTATGGTGTGGAACTTGTTGGAGTGGTTGAGTTCATGGTAGAGCTCTGAGTGTCTTTTGCGAGTGTGCATCACTTTCTGTAAGGAAGGGGGGGAGAAAACAAACAAACAAAAAACAAAAAGAAACAAAAGCAAAAATAAGAAAGGGCAGGCCAGGGAGGAGCTGGGTCAACGGCTACCAGTGTTAAACTGCAAAACTAGGATGACTATGAACACTCAACCACTCGAAGGGTGGTGCTCTGATTGAGTAGTAAACAGATTGGTCCTGATGGGTATTAAACAATGTTAAAGCTCTCTGTCAGTGTCATTTCCTAATGACAGACACTTCCACCAATTCCCAGACTTAATTGGAGGTGGTTGGAAGCCGGCTGGGCTGTTTTGTAGTCAAAGCTGGTGTTCTCGCAGAGCTGACATGGAGCTCCAACCTGTGAATGTATGCATCCAAGTACTAGGGTTGATTTAATGGAATTTTGGCTTTTATTTGGCTTTCTATAAATGGTTATATAACAATTCTCATTTATTTTCGGGCTACCAAAGTTAAATATGTAAATTTATAAAACTATACATTTTATGGCACTTTAATTTAGCAAATTCAACCATTTAACTTCATTCTGCTCAATGTGAATTCTAAAAACTGAAATATGAGTGCTGGAACACACAAAAATCCAGCCTGACCAGCAAACAAGTGCCACAAACGCCAAACCAGCAAACAGGGCCAGGTTCCCCAAAACGTTCTTATCGCTAAGTAGTTCTTAACCTATTCCTTAACCTCTCTCTTAATGTTATGGCACGATTCCGACACGTTCGTATGCTAAGTATATCTTCTGTAAGTCACGATTTCGTAAGGTTGGTCTGGACCATTCGTAAGCTCTCTCTTAGCGTTGTTTGAGCTCAAGACGCTAGTCGCCGCCACTGTAGCAGTCTTTAGAAATCAGCGCAGCGCAGTACAAGTCCAACTATGGTATGTTGACAATGTTGTGGCTCAAAAATGATTTTATGTTATGGACATTTTAAGACTAATAATAAAATATGTTTGCAATGGATAAAGGCCTATTTATGAAGTTGACTTTATTTGGTATCAGAACTAATATGGTGGTAATAAGGCTAGGCTATTTCGTAATGTCATTAAAGTGTTTAAATTGGCAATCACTTTTGATAATTAAAATCTGGCAAACAATTTGGCTCTAAATGGCTAAGATCTATAAATGGGTAAGCATTGTGGTGTCCAGTAAGCGACCAACTATGGCAGCGATCCAACGTGTCCTTGTATTGAATCAAAGACGGCGCCGGCCGCGGAGCCGTTTAGTCCATGTCAATTTTTTTTATTTGGCAAAACTTAAGCCCTTTTGACATTTTGCCTGACGTGCTATATTTAAAAATAAAAAAATTGCCTCCCAAGACAACTCATTATGGAGCTGCTGGACCTTCTCAGACCTGCGCTTGCCAGGCTAACGCGGCGGAATTTTGCTTTAAGCCCTGAAGTCCAGCTGCTTGCAGCGCTAAGGTTTTTTGCTACAGGGAGCTTCATCGAGGTCGTGGGAGAGGGATACGGCCTAAGCAAGACCTCGGTGTGGAGGTGCGTCCACACTGTCACCAACGCCCCTTCTGCGCCATGCCGGGGATTACATCCGGGGAATTCTGATTGTAAAGTACCTTACCATTAATATAAAAGTGTATTACATAATTTTTAGAAGTCGTTAAACCCATGTCAAGAAGCGGCACAAGTGGCACAACGGGATAAGGTGGGTGGATGATTAGCGAGGGATACCCGGTTCGTCTACCCGTCACAACATATCGTGTGAACATATTACTGACAATTTGATAATTTAATTAATAGTCTATATTTTACGGATAACTTAAACTATGTTAAAATAAATGTTACTGTAATAATTTGAGGAATGTTTCGTTTGCATAGAACGTGTTTTCTTTTTTTACGCTGTAATGCACCTTCACGTGAAGTGGAAAATCGATTCCTGAGCAATCGATGCCAGCTAATTCAGCACCTTCACTTGGGACAGCGCCTTTGTAACGTCGAACTTAAGAGGCAGCGTGTTAAGAAGCTTCCTAAGGGACACTTCGGGGAACATACTTAGGAACATAAACAACTTTTGTAAGATATATCTTTCGAGTCTTCTTAGCGCGCTAAGAGTGAGCGTTATCGGGGAACCGGGCCCTGATCATTTTAACCAGACTGGGAGACTGACTAACCTCTTTTTTATTTTTATTTATTTATTTTCACACCAGAGCAACAGAGATTTTAGTCAAATATTATTTTGCTGTTGTTTTCAAGAGGAATTTAATGCATTAGAACTAAATGCACTACACATTATTATGTATTTAAAGGTATATTTCAGCTAATTAACTTTTCTAAATGAATCCTTGTAGCAACTAAAATGATTATCACAATCATGAAACATTATTTTAGTCTACTGTTAACCTCAAATTTGTTTATCGGGACAGGAGGAAGATCTCATGCAGCACTTACTTGGATGGAAAAGGTTATGAAGCTCTAAAAGCATCTGAATGCGTTAGTAACAAGACATACCTCCTGTGTGAGAAGAAGCCTCCATTCTGGAGAGCAAATATCCAGTCATAACTTAACTTAAGCTTTCAAACATAATTGGAGAACAGTTGGTTTAAAATCACACAAGTGTGTTCTGGAGAAAATGGAATGGGATGTTTTAGACTGGAGATTTGCTGGATCCTGCCAGTTGATCATTCCATGGAGGTGCCCTCCAGGCTGCCTCAGTCATACACGTGCAGTCTCTACTCATCCCATTATGCCATCTTTCTCTTTCATACACAATAATGCCACTCACTCAACACTTACAGAGCTCTACACTGGTTCAGTGTTTCTGCAGCCGTGATCCTTCTGTATTCAAACAGATATCCTGCTTGTATATGGTGTCATTATACGGCACATTTTGTGATGACATATCAAATATGTCATATAGAAATCGGGTGACCAAAATTCTGAAATGCTAGATGCAGAACAGTTTCTGAAATTCATTGCATATATCTATTGCTATGCAATAACTAAACTGTATTTGAACTGCAGGAATGCTGTAAATTACAATTATTCAGCAACTTCACATCTATGAACTGCCAAGACTGTTTAAAGTCAAACTAATGATGTCCCCATGAAACATCCTGTAAATGTTAATCATTTTGACAAAATAAGAGAGAAATAAGAGTAATCATAACAATGTTAATAGTTCATAACGTCATTTTTAAACAAAATTTACAAATTATCATTCTGTTCAAAAGTTTACATCCCCAAGTCTTAATGCATTCTTGAGCATTAGTGAAGGATTTCACCTTTTGTAATACAGTAGTTGTGTATTACTCAATCAATTGTCCTTGGTATGAAAAGATGGACCTCAAAATCATACATTCACTGCTGGAAAGGGTTTAAATATGCAAAAACAAAGCTACAAACCCAAAGAATGTGCAGAACCTGGAGGATTTTTCTACAGAATAGTGGGCGGTTTAACTGTTTAGGACAGGGGTATCCAATCCTGCACCTGGAGGGCCACTGTCCTGCTGAGTTTACCTCCAACCCCAAATAAACACATCTGAAAGAGCTAATCAAGGTCTCACTAGACATACTATAACAGGGGTGCCCAAACTCAGTCTTGGAGGGTCAATGTCCTGCAGAGTTTAGCTTCAACTTGCCTCAGCACACCTGCCGGGAAGTTTCTAGTAAGCTTTGTAAGAGCTTAATTAGCTGGTTCGAATGTGTTTAATTGGGGTTGGAGTCAAACTATGCAGGCCAGCAGCCCTCCATGACCGGGTTTGGCCACTTCTGTACTAGAAACATCCAGGCAGCTGTGTTAGAACTAAACTCTGGAGGACAATGACGCTCCAGAACTGAGTTTGGACACCCTTGGTTGAGGACAAACTACTGACTTAACTGTTGATCTTTTAGGTAAGAACTCAGTAGTAAGGGTATGCAAATGTTTGAAATTCATTTGTAGAAATATAAGTGGATTATATGTAAACTTCTGTAAAACAGCTCATTCAGGACAGTACGTAACACCATTTTTATGATCCCTTGTATTTTGTTAAAATTATCAACTTCTTTCATATTTTGCCAAGGGGATGTAAACTTATGAGCAGAACTATATGTACATACACACTCTATTAAGTTAATATATTTTATATTAAACATATGTATATATTAATTTTATCATATATATTTCAAAGTGTGATATGTGGTCACCCTATTTTGAAGCAATGCTGAAAAAGCCTAAGAAATCAAGGCATGTGAAACACTGAGCAGTTCTGCCATGGATAGGACTGTTGCTAATACTAAATGCATGATGGGGAAACAAGCACCAGAGTGGCAACTATCACTGGCTCCTGTATGAGTCCACTGAAAAATCTCTAGATAATGTTGGACAGAAGCACAGACACCAGTCTAAGGACAGATGGGGACGGGGTCTTACCTCAAAGTCCAGCTCAGAGTACCGTACTCTTTTCCTCTGGGGGAAGGGGGAGGGGGAGAGAAGACACCATCAATCACAACAGCACATCTTTCAGCACCTGAGTAAACTGGCGCCCATGACGCATTTGTCTCATGCAGGTGCAGTGAGCATTTAATTCCCCTCAGATGACTGAACTGTGCTTTTCCAGTGGGTGTTTTTAATGTTTGGTTTCAAACTGAACTTCACTATAAAAACAAGGAAAGGTGTATTTGACTTCAACAAGGGGGGCATCTTACAGCATAACAGAAGTGCATAAATAAAAATGTAAAAAATAAAAAAAAAGACAAAGAAAGAGTTCTGGGAGAAATAAGATACTGTAATGTGTACCTCCCACATCATACCTAAAATTTGTTAAATCTAATATATCTAATTACATAATTTTAGGCTAATTAACTGTCATTTTAATGAAAAAAGTAAATAAACAAATAATAAATTAATAGAAGTAAATAAATATGTCTGCATATAATGTAAACAGCAGAAGCTGTTGTATGTTTAGAAAATGGCATAATATTTCATAAATGTCTCAGTCTGTAAACATATCTATTCTTCTGTAAACACTAAAAAACACTTGCTTACTAGAGACTCGCTTAGTTCTAAAAAATGTGTTTGTACCTGTGCATGGTGCACTCTGCATAGTAATGTGCATGGTCTAAATTTAACTTAATGCTCCACTTGGTGAGTCAGTTAAGAAAACAGATCCGCAATAAGTATTTCTTATAGGCCCATGAAACTGTATTTTCATTACTTTTCATTAAAGAACAACTTCACAGATTTTCAACCAGTTTTGTATTGTTACAATGTCTGTAGTGAATGCAAACACACGATGTGTCACCATGTTACCTGCACCTAGTTTATTTTCCCCATTAAATTGTAACAGTACAAGGCTGATTGAAAATTGCTAACTTATCCTTTAAAAATATATATTTGTCTTTGGAAAATGGGATTACTTAGCTACCTTTTCCAAGCAAACTAATGACCTAACAGCGTAGCAACACATACAGGATGAGCCAATCTGTGTCTCTCAGTGACATGACAACTGTCACAAAAATGTGAAGACCCACTGTGGTGAGGAGATTTGAATTATGACAAAAGTTTTTATTAGTAGACTATTTGCATTTAAAATTGAATGGCTCACAAATCAGCATCATTCTTAAACCAAGCTGGCCTATATGTTTCACGGCAAAGGCATTTGGCACTTTGAGTATTAATTTTGGACTCTGGCACTGTAGCTTTGTATTGTATTTAGTGTCCATTAAGTGTCATATACAGTATGCACTTCAGTGCACCATGTAAATCAATCTGAAAAGCAAACAATATATTTCCAATTATGGTTATAATTGAGGCTTTAGATGTTATATAAGAGATGTAAATACAGTTAACCAATAGTGTCTGTACACATTGTGAGGCAATTTGTCACAAGCTCAAACTCATTGAACACAAACTAGTCAAGACCTGGGCCAATGCTACTATGCCACTCACAAAGGGAGGATGATACTCAGTCACATTGTGTACCTTGTTTAAAGTGTGAGACGTTAGTTGACAAAGTTACTTCAGGTGTCACTGGGTGAGTTAGGTGAGAGGAAGCCAAAGCACTACAGACCCCACCAGTGTTCAAGCCCAATAAAACATTGATACGTAGGTACCTTTCCCTGAGTGGTCCAACCTTACAACACCAAACTTGAGTCAGTGAATTCTTTAGAAGAAAAGTGAAGTTTAAAAACTGGCAAAATGCCTTTCCAGCTTGTATTGATATAAAAGTAATATACAAAATTGCATAAACTCTGACAACCTGCAGCTGCATTTTAGATGTAGAGGCACTTATGAGTAAGTGTGTGAGACGAGAGAGATGGAGAATATATGAGAAACATTTAGTGTATTTTATAGGTGGTCAGCTGTTAAAGCATTAATTAACTTCTTAAAGTCAACACAAAATTAATATATATATATATATATATATATATATATATATATATATATATATATATATATATATATATATAAAGTTTAAATATTTGGTTTGATCTTCTAAAACCAAGCTTAAGCACCTCCATTCATTGACCATTTGCAGTTTAATATCTTATTTTGGTTGGTAAGGTGAGCTGGAAAAAAAATAAAAAATAAAAAAATACATATATATGGCTTACACATTTTATGTTGACTTTAAGTTTGACAACTGAATTTAGATAAAAAATCATGCCACAGCCCCAAGAACTATATGTAAGAGACAGAGAGGGAAGGTTTTGTGTCCATTAATGAAGGAGTGCAGGCTCTCTCAGGCACTTCCTCTGGCTGTTTCTCTCTTACCATCTGCTGTTTCTCCTTGTAGGGCTGTAGTGTAATTATAGAGAGAAGAGCATCTGCACACACACGACACACACACACACCTATGCAGTCACTAAGTTGTGTAACATCATGTTGACAGGGGGCTCTGGGTATAGAAGGCACACCTGAATGCATTCCTGTGACGGACTGATGAGAGAGCTGCAAGATGATCAGCATGTATGGTGTCTCAGGGACTACAGATGATGTGGTGTCATCCGGCCCCAAAATGAAAGGAGACATTACTAATAAAATAATTCAGCCTCGGTATTGCTCTCTTGTAACAACACCTTAAAAGTATTCACCCTCATGTCATTTCAAACCTAACTTATGCTCTTCTGCTGAACACAAAAGAGGATATTTTGGAAAGCAAATGGGGTCTAGTGTTGTTTTGGACCCCACTGACTTCAGAAAACCTTCAAAATATCCTCTTTTGTGTTTCGCAGAAGAAAGTCATACGTGTTGGGAATGACATGTAAATGATGACAATTTTCATTTTTGAGAGAACTAGTGAGAATTTGTCTGTTGTTAGGTAAGAATGTACAGTTTGTGTGTTTGGGTTGGTGTGTTTGCAATCACTGCATTCATGTTTGGTTTCATATTGGTGATGTGTTATGCAGATCTAACTTACATTTTCCTGCCATAACAATTCTTTGTGCTATGTGGTCCCCAGCTCTTGGCAAGAATGCTAAGAGATTACACAACTATTGTGCTCCTATGTTGTATGCCAAAACTGCAACAGCAGATGGTTTCCAAAATATCCTGGGTCATTTGGTAGTGATGGTTGTAGATTGTGAAAGAATAAACCCCTTCTCTAACCCCTACTTACTTCCAGAGATCCAGCCGAGTGGCTGGTGTTGGTGCTGCCCAGGTTGCGGGGAAGGGTTCTGGTGCGCTCCACTGTTCCCGAGGTGAGGATCTGCCGGACAGAGGGATGATTCTGCTTGACCTGTAGGGTGTGGGTGTTGGTGTGGGAGTGTGTGGGCCCAGTGTGGGCTGGCAACTGTTTGAGTGTACCGTAGGAGCGGTTTAAGTTCATGCTGATGTGGTCCACAGCTGCAAAGTCTGCGGGGTATGCCTCACTCTCTGCTGGATGCAGAGTCAAGGGTGAAGGGGGTGGAGGAAAAGGAGGGTCATCTATTGTAATGTTCAGGGGCTTCCCCTCATCCTGGGCTGGAGGAGGGGGCTTAAGACTGACTGTCCGACGAGGCAACACCATGTAGTCCCCTTCCCCACCTCCGCCACCAGCTGAATCCTGGGTGGAAGATGGATTTGGTCGGGCCCAACCCAGCCCACTCTCGGTGCACAGGTAGATGGGTCCAGATCGTTGATGCTGACCTTGTTGCTCCACATTAACCTCCTTCTTTAGTGGCTGCTCGTTTAGTTCATTCAGGGGACCCAAAGGAGGTACCTGCACCAGGAGGTTAGGGGGTGGGATGTTCCCAGGCAGGCTGCTAAAATTCATGCCTTCCTGATGAGTCACCAACTTGGGGTCATCCTCGTCGTCCAGGGAGATACGGGATAGAGTGCCAGTTATGGTAGCAGGGTTACAGGTGTTTACCTCCTTAAAGATGACTGAGGTTGGAAGGAGAGAGAAAGAGAACAGATAGACAGAAGTGGGGAGGAAGAAAGAGAAGGAAGCAGAGGTCGAGTGCACAAGATCACACAGATGGACGGAGTGGCAAAGAGCAGAGAGAGAAACCGATTATAACAAAGTTGGATTGCGAAACAACACATGACAGAAAAGGAACGGGGTGGGATGGAAGATGGTTAGACAGCAGTTCCCAAAGGTATAGAGCCCAGATGTTTTGGAGAGAGGTTGAAGCAGTTACAGAGTAAGCAAGATTGATTTGAGTGGGTGCGGAGAGAATGGGATAGAATGTGATAGGGTAGAGGGAATGATGGGAAAAAAAGACAAAAGAAAATGAGCTCAGTTACAGTGCATGAAAATGGAGTGTGTCAGTGCAGAGATCAAAAGAACACGTAAAGGTAAGGCAGTGAAGGGCAGGAAAGGACAAACATTTTCAGGCAGGTCAATTAGTATCCAGGAGTCTTGGCATGCATAAGTTGGACGGTTGCAAAGGTTGGTGCCCCGGAGGGGTTACAGTAGGAGTTCACTTGAATTAGGAAGGGTTAGGAAGGAAAGCCATGCACAAATCAACTCCTCTAAGAGAAAAAAAAATCATCAGCCGTAATGGCTAACCATTTCATAAATCATTAATAAGGTCACATTTAACAGCCAATATAACTCAGTCCAAAAGGTAAAATGAAAAATATGAATAAGGAGCAACTGCATATGTCTAAAATAATGTACATATAAAAAAAATAAAAATATAAATAAAACTTTTCTTGATTTTGTCTTTGGAATTTTATAAGGTCGACATTACAGCAATGGTAGTTTCTATTCCATAAAACTGATCAACATTTTTGTTTCTACTCCTATAATGTTGAGGTTACAGACCAAGATAAGTCTGGACTTCAATGAACCTGACGTGCCAACGCTGCAGCACAGCCTTTTTCTTTATGAGGCGAAACTAGTAACACTATCAAGCTGGTTTAGTGTTAAAACTAGGGGTGTCAGTTTAACGTGTTAACTTAATTAATTAGTTATAAAAAAAAAATTATAAAAAAAACGTGATTAAAATATTTTAACGCAGTTAACATCCCCAGACCTGACTGTTGACAAACATGATGCAGGGAAACAACACCATAAATGCAGTTATGCCCTATTCAAGCTATTGAATGTCCCTGTATGAGTTTTTGTTTCATATTTACAGTATATCATATGATAAGCGATATCACATGAGCAGTGAGAGCAATACCACGAGTGCTGTTTCTGTCCCGAATATCAGGAGTTTAATGTGATTTTCAACAGTTCATTAAATAATAAGTTAATATTGTGTTATATTTTAAACACAATATTGTCTGTTTTTGCTCAATTTTGCCAAACCAAAATTTTACCTATAAAGTAATATATTATTGTGCATCTCTGAGCAGCACAGTGGTGTTTAGTTTCTGAATGAATCAGCTGTTTTAACAAATCAAATTAATGAATGACTCACAAAGACTTTTAACACCACCTGCTGGCAGTTTTAGTTTCTTATTTGGAGTATAATTAAAAAACAAAATCCTTAAAGGGATAGTTCACCCCAAATTTTAAACTGTCATAATTTATTCACCCTCATGTCGTTTTCAAACCTATATGAATTTCTTTTGCGCAACATAAAAAAGGTATTTTGAAGACTATAGGTAACGAAGCTGTTTAATTTCATGAAAAAAAAAATACAGAAATGTTTCTCAAAGTATCTTCTTTTATGGTCCATCGTTTACAGTATAATGCCGCTCTAGGCTAAACATTTATGTGTAATAATTTTTATGTTGAATCAAATAAAATATTTCTTTCTAAAGTTACTCTTTGTAATGTCTACTTGAAACTTTCTCATTTAACACAATAATAGGTTTAAATGATCTTTTGTGGGTTTTTTCACAGCCAAATTTAATTTGTAATTAATTAGATTAATTAATCAACACATCATGTAATTAATTAGATTAAACATTTTAATCTAACTGACAGTCCTAGTTAAAACTAAACCAGCCAATTACAGTTCTTGGAACTGAATATTCCAAGTTAAAATTAATAAGAATAAGAATATGAAAATCAAAGAGTGGACATGCACATTTTGTATGTCGGTTTATGCAAAACAGAAAAATACTATAATCTAACACAAATGACAGACAAACAGGAATGTTCTAACTTTAGAGTGAGACTTACATGGGTGTCCTCTTTCTGCAAGTGAAGGGGAAACAATGATGTGCAGGTTTAACTTTACATAAACAAGTTTTACTAAACAAACTGCATTAGAACCAGGGCAAATAAGCAAGGAAAGTGTAAGAATGAGAAAGCAAAGAGCTAGGATAGCAGTAGTGAAAGGCAAAATTGAGGTCCCAGAAGTACTTACCTGTTTGACACGCCAAATCCACATCTTTCTCAAAGTCCGTCTGTATAGGTCAATGAAGGACAGAGAAGAGACTACTTCAGCTTGTTGCAAATGGCATTCTGTCCACAAGTGAACTAAATATATAGAGACCAATTCTTGATAGTTTACATTTGGGTCATACAACTTATGTATAATGAAGGGTGGAGCTAGGTGCTGTTACAGGCAGTATGTGGTGGTTAAAGAGTCCATCAAAAAAAAAAAAAAAAAAAGAAGAACATTTCTTTTTAGCATGTGTTTTGACAAAGTACTAGTCTAATGCAACACATCTGCAACACCTCTACAATAAACAGCAAATCCTTTAGCACCAGCACAAATTACAATGAACCAAAGTGAACATAAATTAGCATACCGCTGTCTGACAAAGCTGGGCTAGACTTTCCAAACAAACAAAACGGATATTATTTTTATAGAAAAAAAAGAGGACTCTTAAAAAAAGATACAATACAAGGGACACAAACTGACTGCATCCCTCAGGATAAACCAAAAATGTCCATCCCAGAGCAGCTCTTTTTAACTCCGGGCCCTCATTGGAATGGAGCGTTGGCTATTGCTGCCAAAAGAATTGACTCTCAAAGGAGTTCAAAACAAAGCTTTAGTCAGGGCATTACACTGTGGAACAATTTTAGCATGCCCTAGCAAGAGCAACTTGTATGTACAGTATGCATATACCTGCATGTTAAAGTTAAAAGGAAAAGAGACCTGCGACTATGCAAAACATTTATTGTACAGCCGTGGAAACTAAGCAGTTATTTTGCACTAAATAACTTGCTGACAGCTATAAACACTTATCTAATTAGCTGGCTAATATGCTCGTGCTATGCTGTCAGCTCGACTCTAAAACTGACAGCACTAACTCTAAAGCAAACATGTGCAATCAAGCTCATTTCAGAGACGTACGGTGATGTGGTTTTGCTCCAAGACAAGGTTCTGCGTCTGGTGGAGAACGTGGGCATGGTTGTGGTTAAGCGTATGCAAGTGGTTGTGGCTCAGGGTGTGGGTGTGGTTCTTGTCGAGGGTGTGGTTAAGAGTATGGACATGGTTGCTGTTGAGGCTGTGGGCATGGTTGTGATTGAGAAGGTGGGTGTGGTTTAGAGTCTGAGTGTGGTTCTGGTGAAGAATGTGAGTGTGGTTATGGCTATGTCCATGACTGTGATTGGCCAAGGCTAGAGGAGGGTGGGCGGGGCAGGTTTGGTGGCAGCCTTGGCAGCACCCTGGTGAATATCGGAGAGAGCCACACTGCTCCTGACTGTAGAGGCTGGGCTGGTGTGGGCACCTCTGCCGGCAAAGAGGCAGAATGGAGAGAAAGGTAGGAAGAGAGAAAAAATGAGGGGTGAGTTGAAGAGAGGAAGCGGAAAGGTGGAGCAGACCTGCAGAGGCAGTGATCCCTCTCATCCAAACTGATCCACACACACACTTGGAGAGTTCCTGCTGTAGTTACCATGGTAACATGCAAGTCTAGTCCTTTACATGAACAAATCACTGCAAGGCACTGGGTAAAGGGCTTAAAAACTATGAAAATACCCCATAAGGTTACAAGTGGTAAGTATGTTACTGACATTCTTGATTGCTTTCTCGTACTGGATATTACTGGTAATTGTAACTAATATTCATAAGTAGTTGTCCTTTCAAAAACATTTCAGTATTTGCAATGCTATTCAAAAAGCTTCTGATTTTAAAGGATTAGTTCACTCCAAAATGTAAATTTCCTGATAATTTACTCACTCCCATGTCGTCCAAGATGTTCCTGTCTTTCTTTCTTCAGTCGAATAAGAAATTAAGGTTTTTGAAGAAAACATTTCAGGATTTTTCTCCATATAGTGGACTTCAACGGCAACCAACAGGTTGAAGGTCCAAATTGCAGTTTCAGTGCAGCTTCAAAGGACTCTGCGAGATCCCAGTTGAGGACTAAGGGTCGAAACTGTCATTTTCTAAAAAAAAAAAAAAACCTTTTTAACCACAAATGCTCGTCTTGAACTAGCTCGACTTCACACATTACCTAGTCACATTGGAAAAGTCACATGTGACGTAGCCGGAAGTACCGACTCAGTGTTTACAAAGTAAATGTGCAAACACTACGTCAAACGCCCTTCACAAAAAAAAAGGTAAAACAACAATGTCGGATGAATGTGAAGTTGCGTGAAGTTGAGGATGCACATTGCAGACCTAGTGCAAGATGTGCAATTGTGGTTAAAAAGTATAATTATTATAATTTTTTTATAAAATGACAGATCGTTTTGCAAGATAAGAACTTTATTCCTCGGCTGGGATCGTGTAGAGCTCTTTGAAGCTGCACTGAAACTGCAATTTGGACCTCCAACCCATTAGTCCCTGTTGAAGTCCACTATATGGAGAAAAATCCTGGAATGTTTCTTTTTGACTGAAGAAAGAAAGACATGAACATCTTGGATGACACGGGGGTGAGTAAATTATAAGGAAATTTTAATTCTGGAGTGAACTAATCCTTTAAGTCTCTAACTTAACACAGATTATATCACTTTTATTTAAATACTAGAAATTGCACAAAAGGGCTTTCCTAAAGCAAAAAGGACACAGATGGGAGCTGACCAGGATTTTAACCAGCAACCTTCTCGAGAATAGCCATTCACATACAGTAAGCCACCAGCTTCAATTTACAAAACAAATCTGATTTGAAACACAATAACTCAGTATTCTGTGATGTTTAAAAGAGGTGATGCCGACCCTCTGAGAGATGTGAGATGAGATGGAATGGAATGCTATTCACCATGATCTGCACCTGGCCATTCTTGCAGGAGTCTGGAGAGTTTTCACTGTCATCTTTGCAACCACCCATCCTGCAGCGCACTGCGTCCTGCACCTGAGGTGGGAAGACAAGGGATACAGCCAGGGTGACTCACAGAGACATTCATTTAAATTTAAAATCATGAAATAGTAATAGAAAACAAGAAGGCAACCAAACAAATAGGAAAACATCATCATTTCAAACCTCTCTAGGGCTGTGCATACAGCAGCAGAACAAGGTGGTCAGTCCTGCTTGTGTTCACACACAGTTCAGGTATGAGTGTCAACCATATTCTATAACAATAGCAACCCCTTAAAATTTCACAGTCGACAGTTGTCCGTCAAGCATGTGCTTTGCAGGTGTCAATCACTAATGTTAAGGTTGCCATCCTCTCTCAGTTTCTGAAAAATGGCTGAAAATGATGTACTGTGTGGTCGGAGAACAAGACAAAAGAAGGTTCCGGCAGAGGGAATACAAAAAAAATAAAACTGGAATGTTGTCAACACAGATCTGAGATGAAACCAGGAGTAAGAGTGTCCTAAAATGCAGACTAAAACATTTTAGAATAAGTATTTAATTCTTAAAATAGTGTTTTTTACTATCAAAATCTGTCATGTTTTGTTTTATACATTCAGTAAGTTAGAAGAATTGTTGTTTTTGTTATCTTTTATTATACAAGATCAATTATATTAAATAGCAGCTTCTATATACTCAGGAGAATCTATTGGTTTAATCTAGTTATTTTAGTATTCTACAGAGGGTGTCTGTATGTGATTTCTCATAAAACGTTAATATCAGTTTATATTCCTGAGTGACAAACATTGCATTGAGCCTGTTTGCATTTCTGCAAGAGTTTACATAACTCTACAACAATAGGGAGGAAGACACTCCCTTTAATCAAAAAAAAAGGAAAAAAAAAAAGAAAAGAAAGTGTGATAGGCTGTTTCCCCTGACAACAGTGTAGCCTTAGCAACGGGATGCCACTCATTTGCATACAGATTTATGGCCAAAACGCCTACAGAATGACCAAGTGAAAGCACAGTGTTTCCTTACTGGGAAGATCAGAGCTCTTGTTGCCAAAAAAGAACATAACTGAGATTAACTGAGACTGTCTGGATGCATGACAAAGAGCCCTCTCAAGTGATTCAATCACAAGAGCACAGAGCTAAATACAGGTGTAACGAGACATCTTAGAAATGCACTCTGACTTAATTGTTCAGATGCTGTATTGACACACACTGATTGCCCCTAACACATTAACCTATGCTTAAAAATTAGATGACAGTGAATAGTCAAACATAATTATAGTGTTTTGATCCCCCCACCCCCCAACCAAGCTAATACTTACATTCAGCAAGGATGCATTACATTGATCAAAAGTGACAGCAAGGACATTTATTATATTGCAAATTATATAATGAGATCGCAATTTCAAATACATTACATGTAAGAAAACAGTTTTTACATTTTTTATGTATTTTAAATGCAGCCTTGGTTAGCATAACATACTTCTTTCAAAAACATTAAAACATCTTACCCACCCTAAAATTTTAAATGGCAGTGTACATGCACAAGACAAGAACATTTGGTTTGCCTGGTAAAATTCCAAAAGTGTTCACTGGAGGCATATTTGAGATGTGTTAATTTTACAACATGCTGTACATATCCCAAGTGGTTGATCTGCCATGACCTTTATGGTTTGCAAAGGTTACATGCTGAACAAATAACACTTTAATCTATTTGCGTCCTCCCAATAGCATTAAGCATATGCTGTTGAAACACTTTATTTATTGACTGCACATTCTCTGCACTGTTTATTAAATCCATTCTCTTTCTATTCAACTGAGCATGAGTTATCATGCTTCAACACTATTCACCAGCCTAGACCAGAATCTGTAATCAGTCTGCTCTCCTCCCCGCAACTAAAATTACGATGTGCAGGAACACTAGGCTGTTTCGCAAGACAGAGCAGGAGACGGTCTCATTCTCAGAGCTTGTTTATGGATGACTGTCTGCTGAGTCGAAGCTGTAGACGTATCAGAGTGACACCCGATGGCATGCCTTCTAGGCTCTCTCTATCTTCATAAATGCATGAGAACAATCTATTCCCATAAACCATTCCTCACTCATTTGCCTGTGCTAATCATGAATGCTGCCTTTCCATTATTGGCTCTGCCATCTCAAAGTGTACTTTGCACATCAAACTGCATCTAGTACAAGGATCCGGTGCACAAACTCCACTCCACTCTCTTGTTTTGCTAAAGCTATTAGGGATTACATCAAAGCCTTGCCAGGGATTTTCATATATTTACTAAAATAATACCAGGATTTATTTTATTCTAATCCTTCGGTTTTGCGATATTGATTTAACATATAAGGCTTAGCGATTTAGAACTGATTTTTTCTCTCCCTCCTTAAACTCCAGCAGCATATTTTGATTTACCCGATACGTGAAAGTCAGCCAAGTTACCACAGTACATGCTGGAGAGTTGAAACTGTCACATCTTGGCTACAGACTCACTACAATGTGACTATAGTTTGATCCATCAGTTGATTTATTTATGGCCGGTCAGACCAACCCATTATTACATGAAAGCGGTGCATGCCATTTCAAAAAACTGACTGCGTCAGCGGTCCAAGCCAAGTTTTATTCCTAAGTGGGCCTTAAAATAATTAGTCCTCCTCCAATCTCCATTTAAATACACCTCTGACTGTCCTCTAAGACTGGCAATATAACAGTAGAACTTTTATTTCTTATATTATTATGGCCAATCACACCCACATAATAGTGTGATGAAGACTGAGGTTATCTAAGCCAGGGTTTATCCAACTCTTTGATGCTGGAGGCCAGGGATCTCTAAATATGAATGAAAGTAGTATATGTACAGTATGCGAACAAACACACACACACACACACACACACACACACACACACACACACACACACACACACACACACACACACACACACACACACACACACACCACTTTTTAATGATATTGTTTATATGTTTATATACATATAATATAATATTACATACATATATGATATGGTTATATACCCAGTGAAGACTATTTCTAACCCAGGAAAAATACTTTGACTAATTGTTAACTTTATGATTCATAATTGTGACTTTTATAATCATTTCTACACAGGTAACTGAATCATTTCTGGTTGCATTATAAATGTAAGCCACTGACCTCTCGGCGCATGGCACAATGCACGGTGATGATGACGAATCCCTGGACTGAATCAAAGACCGCAAAGAGCACCTGGAAGAGGGTTGAGCGGCGGTCTGTGATAGCCAACACAGCTGACATCCATGTGAGTGCCAACAGAGGGAGAACCACACAAGAGCTCCACAACGAGGCCCTGTGCAAGAGAGTGTAGAGCAAAATGCAGTTCATCCTCCACACAGCAAGGTGGTGACATCACTGCACCTGGAATCATTAGTTATCAAGATATTATCACGATTAGAGTCAAGCTATGATGGTGTTGATGAGATTTAGAAACCAGCTCTGTACTACAGGCATTTAACTGAGTGTCAATACAGCGTAAATTTATACTTAATATTTAAAAAAATATATATTTTATTTTTATACTTGAGTCATTAGAGGGATAATAATTAGAAACCTGATATCTCAGACCTACTTATAGTTACATTTTACATATGCAACATACGGAGTATTGAGAGTCCTTACAAGAAAGTATCACGGCTACCAAAGTTTCCGCCATATGTAGCCATAAGATTTTGCGTTTTATTTATTTATTTTCAGATAGAATGTTCAGAATAACTCTTGATGAATTAAATGCATAATATCAAATTCAATAGTTTATGTATTTTGTTAATGTTTTGTTTTAAATTCTATTAATAGTATACACTAAGTTAACATTTACACTTTTAAAAACATTTTTAAAACATATTGCATTTTAAGATTCCGGCATATGTAGCAGATTTCCAAGTTTCATTTCCTGTATTAATTTATTTTATTTTTACAGTTTGTTTATTTCATTTTGTAGGAAACTATGGTTACTATGGTCCATTTTTCTTAAGGGAATGACAGCATGTGATCATGCAAAGACTACTACGACCACCATTAATGATAATTATAATTTAATAATTTATAATATTATTAATTTATAATTCAATGAAAAGACGCACATAGTAAATCAGGTTAGGACACGCTCTCAGTTTGTTTGTAAAACAGGCAAATAATTGCTGTTCATAAAGCTGAGCGCTTATGCTAACATGCCCTGATGAATTTCCAACATGTTGCTAATTCTACTGGAGTGTTTTGGTTCTGTATCATGCAGAGCCTATTTAGATAAATATCAGGTGTCAGTAAGGATTGTCTGCATGAGCTCAACCAAGCAAGGGCACACCACAGCTGGGCATCAATTTAACATCTTCACGCTGCACTGACTCAGTCTCCTGCATATGACTGCGATGGGATGGGCATTAGCAATGAGACAGAGGAAGAGATTTGCTTCTATGCAAATCTACAGTATGAGTTTTCATGCTCAAATAATAACAAAGCAGAAAGAGAAAGACGAGTCTGAGTTGGTAGATGTAAAACAGCATGACTCAAATTCAGTGTCCTCCCCTAACTAACTGTGGAGAGAAAGCATGGGGTTGGGATGGTGCAGGAATGCTGACATCAAATAAAATGAGGTAATCAATGGGATCATGTGAACATGGTCCTCACAAACTTCCTTTAGGTAGTCATCTTCATTCATTTCTATGAATGGAAGTTGTATTATGGCACCACACACTCATATTTATACTCAGATAGCAGAGACAGAAAAAGCAGACAGTAAGGATGGGATGAGGAACAAAAAAATGACAAAGAGAAAGAGGAACAGAGAAGCGATATCATTCATTTCATTATCATTTCAATAGCATGACTCCCTCCAGCAAATAGCAGAGACGAGTCCAATTTATCCAAAGCCAAAAGAATCAGAGGTGGCCCACATTCGGATCCACACTCTGGTTCTTTACCTCTTCAAAGAGCACAATCCTCCATGTTTGCATGTATTTGCATGTATTTGTGTTTCCAATATGGCTGTCAATTGAACAAATTCATTTAGTTTAATAATAATAAAAAAGGAATTGCCTAAGTAATACAATTATATGAATTTTATTAATAAATATATATTTATAAAATAACATTCAGGATTGTTTTTCCAAGCATTTGAGTAATTTGGTAGACATACGACCTCCGTGTTTTTACAACAGTTATTCAGCATAGCGCGAGAGCCAGACATTGCAGGAAAAAATAAAAAATAATAATAAAAAAAAAAATTCTGCACATATTTTTGTCTAATTTGCAAGTTAAAATTTAAACACAAGCTAAATTTACAACACAAAGATATTAAGTCTTTTAGTAAGTGTATTTTGTCGTACTGCAGTGGCAGTTTTGTCTTTCTTTTCTTTTCTTTTTTATTTTGTTTATACTTAATATAAGTAAAAAAAAAAAAAAATCCTGTATCAAAGACACATTTTCTAGAAACAAGTCTTAATATCTCAAAAAAATTAACAAAAATACTCAAGAATTTTGCAGTGCAAAGATGTCCATTGGCACGTGTAAACAAAACAAAACAGTCACTGAATGAATGACCCCTAATGGCTTGTTAACACAGAACAGGTTTTTCTATTCCACTGGGCAACTTTTTTTCCCCCTATGTAAACACACGTTTCACATCTTTTGCTGTGTCTTGTGTATGATGTTGTGTCCTAAAAACGATCAAGTTAAAGTTAAAAAGTTACACTTTTAAAAAATGCATCTCGAGACCTTGTGTTTTTCTCCCTTCCACCACCCACGTCTTTCATTTTTCAAAGCAAAAACGTGTTCTGTGTGAATGGCCCCTAAGTCTGTCTTGGACACTTTTATAACTGGACTGCAAAATATATTGCACTGAATTGTGGTTCCAGTAGGCTTATGTCTGACGAATAAACAATATAACGACTTCTAAAGCCAGTTTTATAATGTCTATTCAAAGATTTGCAATATTGTGATGCCATAAACGATCTTCTTTGAGGGAATTTTTCAGCAAAGATTTAAGAAAATGATGTAGTTCTGGAGTGTGCAGACAGGAGAGTGACTCTTTGAAAAGTTTCTGTTTCTTACTGTCAATGTTGGGCTCTAGAGAGAGAAAGAGAGAAAAAAGAAAGATACGGAGAGAGAAAGAAGAGACAAAGAGAGAATATGGAATGAGACTAACATGGCGCTGCTGGCGGTAGAGCTGGACAGGGCGGTACTGGAGATCACACCGCACTTGGAGCATTTCAGGAGCAGCCTGCTACGCGCTTCCAACGGCGGACTTCAGGACCCAATACACACACACACACACACACACACACACATATACATATATATATGTATATGTAATATACATATACACATTCATACCAGTACACATTAACATAACAAAGGTAAAAGGTTTGAATGTAGAATGCAGGGGAATTACAAATGGAATTTTTGAAAGATGATGACAAAACACGCACATAAGGAAAGGGAACACAAAACAGAGGAAAAAGAAAGAGAAAGACAAAATTAAAGTAATGCCAAGAAAACAGCATCAAGCAATGAACAACAGCAATGACAGAGTGAGATCTGTAATGAATGTCACAGCGTGAAAGTAGCTTGGGTGTATCTTTGTGTGTGAGAGAGAGAAACAGACGATGATGGCAGGAAAATGGAGAGAAACACAGTAGAATCCGACCACAGATCATTAACAATCAGCAGATGAGGCAGATGGGAGCTGCAAAGACTAACCTACTTCAGCTGCTCACTGAAGTGTGTGCGTATTATAGGAGTATTTGTGTGTGAAAACAGGAAAAGCTGCTGCAGAGAGAAGGATAGTCTCTCGCTGTTGTCACACACAAACACACACCTGATACTGCCCGTGACCCCCTGATTTGTGTAAGCATTGTTAGAAAGCAGATCAGCATGTCCAGGTTGGTCTCCCTCAGGTCATTAACCACGAAGTTCAGTTTTTAATGAACCCCGTTTCAGTCTTTATAAATAGGAGCCTGGGATGTAAAAGTTGAACTAAAAATGTGAAGGAAAGTGAATACCTTTTCTATCAGAAAATCTTCCATTGGGAAGAAAAAAAGAAATAAAAAAAGAAATAAAAATAAATTAATTAATTAAGTAAGATTTATAATAAAACCAACTGAAATGGAAAAAAGACAAATTACACCAATATTCATAATACATTCTCCGAAATTCATGATGTCTCAGAAAATTTGTATGCAGTTTTGCTTCCTGGGTAAATTATTAATGTCTTAAGGTCAAGACTAAGATTGTTACATTGACTACATTGTTTAAAATAAATAAATAAATAAATAAATAAATAAATAAATAAATCTATCATTTTTCAAATGAATACTATTATTTTGAACTTTCTATCCACCAAAGAATCCCGAAAAAGAATACACACACACACACACACACACACACACACACACACACACACACACACACATATATATATATATATATATATACCACACCACAAAAACATTAATCAGCACAACACTGATAATAACACTGATAATGATAAATGTTTCTTAAGCAGCAAATCAACATATTAGAATGTTTTCTGAGGGACCATATAACACTGAAGATTGGAGAACTGATGAAAAAAGGAATTAAATCAAAGGAATATTTTACATTTTAAAATATATTTTAATCTGGTGTTTGTGCATTATTAAAGCAACTGTATGTTTTTTACTTTGAAATATCAGTTTCAAAATCATTCTGATGGTATACTGACATCTAATAAAGCAAATGGCTTGGGTTTCTGCTTTCCCACGCTCCCGCCAAATGTCTGTTCTGAGAATAAATAAGTTCGGTTAGCAGGTACAAATTTCTGCGAAAAAGGTTGGATTGCTTTATGACAGCAAAAAATCCATGTGTACAGCTACCCACTGTAATTTTGAGTGATATATGTATGACAGTGAATTCAACTCGCTTAACTGTGGGGAGCTCCAAAAATAATCTACAAAACTACTGTACGTACAGCTACTTTAAGCCTTTGTAAAACAAAATCATTTTGTTTAAATTTTAGTGCTTTGAATTTAGTGTGTAATCTGAGATGCTGACTGAAACTGAAAAGGAAACAAAAAGCAGCCTCATGTCACAGACTAGAAGAAAGTGCTCTGAACATCAGACATATGGAAATGAGGGGCACTCAGGGTCAGCAGCGAAGAGCAGAAGCAGCTTATTACAACGGTGGACTTGTGTGCCATTTACACAGACAACCTTAAAACACTGAAAGCATGTTCCTAAATTTAGTTTAGTATGTAACTGTTAAGGAAATATGTCCACCACAATAATAAAAAATGGCTGGTAATACCTTCTGTGGTAACATGACTAATGCTTGCCTGTGCAACAACTGACACTAAGATCCTAGGGTGTTGAGGGTGGTTGCTAGGGCATTGCTATGTGGTTGCTAAGGTTTCTGAGTGGTTTAAATGCTATGCGGTTGCTTACTGGCCCACTTCCAATTATCTGATATTGCAGCCTATTATCTAGATATGGCTTGGGTCCCTCCTTGAGGTCTATTTTATCGCCTGCCAGGTGCAGTCAGGTTGCTTTGAAAAATAATAGCGCTTCCTCTCAGTTAGTCACATGTTTTGAGGTATCATTTATGCACACAGCACAATGTGTTACGTGGCAAAATGGAGCACCTGAGGTTAGGGACAGACAGCAAACTCCTAAGGCACAAGTATGAGCGATAAAAACAGTGATGTTTGTTGTACTAAAAATGATTGCAACTAAAAACAGAACTGCATATGTACTGTACTGTATGTGAAAGACAGCATGAGTGTGTGAATATGGAAATGAGTCAGATTGAATTTAAACGCTGAGACATTTTTATATCAAAGCCAATAGCTGAAAAATCCATCGTTAGCCATTGCAGCTCCCAATATGCATTGATCTCCCTTGTACATAAACATTACAGGAAAAGACAAAAAAAAAAAAAAAAGAAATCAATTAGGGCAAAATTGCAGAATGTACTCTTGCCTGGAGGGATTACAAATATCCGGTCATTGGATTAGCTCAGATATCTGATTAGCTCCTCATTCAATTAGTAAGACCCACAGTTTCCTGTCAAGACATCGGTATGGTGGTCCACCAAAGCAATGCCACATATCTAAATGGCATTTTTACAGCTTACATTTAGATTACAATGCAGAGAGGCTATCGGTAGCTATAAGATTCACTAATTAAGTTGCATTGTGAGCAGTAAGGCTGTTCTCATGCCTTCAGTACTGGCAAAAACACGTTCATGCATCACAATGAGCTTAACAGCAGTTGAACCCTGTGCTCATTTTAAACAATGTAGTGCACTTATCTTTGCTTAAAAATGGGGATTTCTGATGCAGCATTAGTTTAATTAAAGATGGAGGGCTCTGAGAACCCTCTTCAAGTTTCCAGGTAGCGAATTCATGGAGCGGAATTGGAATATTCGATCTCTCAGTGCGATTTAGCCTTTCGTTTGAGGTGAGGGATGTGGCAGCCCACTCATTAACACAAGTGTTTAATGGATCACTATGCTTTGTGTCCAATCAAACAAAGGCAAAACAGAACAAGCGTTTTAAAAGCACAAGGGCTCCTTGATCCTGTCAGTATGTGCAGTTACATGAACAATGAATATACACTTAGCTAATGACAGAGCTATCAGAAGACAAGCCTGAGGTTAGCAGGCCAGCAAATCAATACAAGTCCATTAATGAAGCTGTCATATCTTGGCTTTCAGTCTGATGTTTTTCAACTTTTAGTGGGCGTGTGTGTGTGTGTGTATGTGTGTGTCAGAGAGAGAGAGCATGAGTTACTTTGCCCATACAAATATTTGACACGATATTTTAAACCTTCAACAGCCCAGTGGTAAATGAGTGACTTGGTGCAAATCCAGAAATAGATGGGTATCACATAGCCATCACTTTGACCTTCACTTACTTACCCTGCTCTCTGCTTTTTGGACTTGTCTGAGATGCCATCTCTAGACATGAGCTTATTGAAGACCACTATTCCAATCAGCATGTTCACCTGCAGCAAAGAGAAAGAGGGTTAATTTATTTATTTGTTAAATTTTTTAATGCTAGATTATGCTGGTTATTTCAAGTCAGGATCTTATTTAGCCTGTAAAATGTAACTATCATATTTTTTTGTGGTGAAGTCAGTGAGAGTAGTGTTTGTTGACTAGTTAGCAACAGGGTTACACTCTATTCAGAACAGAAGAAAAAGCCTTAAAGTTAACAGGTTTATAGACTTTCTGACAGATAGACAGATACAACAAATCGACAGAACGACAGAGAGAAGAGTTGAATGACTGATTGATTGAATGATTGAGTGGATCGACAGAACAATCAACATATAGAGACTGTTAGATAAAATGATAGAACACTATAATGATAAAACAGATAGAATGACAGACAGACAGACAGACAAATACAGGTGCATCACAATAAATTAGAATGTCTTGGAAAAGTTCATTTATTTTAGTAATTCAACTCAAATTGTGGAACTTGTGTATTAAATAAATCCAATGCACACAGACTGAAGTAGTTTAAGTCTTTGGTTCTTTTAATTGTGATGATTTTGGCTGACATTCAACAAAACCCCACCAATTCACTATCTCAACAAATTAAAATACTTCCTAAGACCAAAAAAAAAAAAAAACATTTTTAGTGAATTGTTGGCCTCCTGGAAAGTGTTCATTTACTGTACATGTATTTAATATATGGCAATGAGGTGATCAGTTTGTGGCACTGCTGAGGTGGTATGGAAGCCCAGGTTTCTTTGACAGTGGCCTTCAGCTCATCTACATTTTTTGGTCTTTTGTTTCTCATTTTCCTCTTGACAATACCCCATAGATTCTCTATGGGGTTCAGGTCTGGTGAGTTTGCTGGCCAGTCAAGCACACCAACTCCATGGTCATTTAACCAACTTTTGGTGCTTTTGGCAGTGTGGGTAGGTGCCAAATCCTGCTGGAAAATGAAATCAGCATCTTCAAAAAGCTGGTCAGCAGAAGGAAGCATGAAGTGCTCCAAAATTTCTTGGTAAACAGGTGCAGTGACATTGGTTTTCAAAAATCACAATGGACCAACACCAGCAGATGAAATTGCACCCCAAATCATCACAGACTGTGGAAACTTAACACTGGGCTTCAAGCAACTTGGGCTATGAGCTTCTCCACCCTTCCTCCAGACTCTAGGACCTTGGTTTCCAAATGAAATACAAAACTTGCTCTCATCTGAAAAGAGGACTTTGGACAACTGGGCAACAGTCCAGTTCTTCTTCTCCTTCCCAGGTAAGACACCTCTGACGTTGTCTGTGGTTCAGGAGTGGCTTAACAAGAGGAATATGACAACTGTAGCCAAATTCCTTGACACGTCTGTGTGTGGTGGCTCTTGATGCCTTGACCACAGTCCATTCCTTGTGAAGTTCACTCAAATTCTTGAAGTAATCAGTTTTGTTTGACAATCCTCATAAGGCTGCGGTTCTCTCGGTTGGTTGTGCATCTTTCTCTTCCACACTTTTTCCTTCCACTCAACTTTCTGTTAACATGCTTGGATACAGCACTCTGTGAACAGTCAGCTTCTTTGGCAATGAATGTTTGTGGCTTACTCTCCTTGTGAAGGGTGTCAATGATTGTCTTCTGGACAACTGTCAGATCAGCAGTCTTCCCCATGATTGTGTAGCCTAGTGAACCAAACTGAGAGACCATTTTGAAGGCTCAGGAAACCTTTGCAGGTGTTTTGAGTTGATTAGCTGATTGGCATGTCACCATATTCTAATTTTTTGAGATCAATGAATTGGTGGGTTTTTGTTAAATGTGAGCCAAAATCATCACAATTAAAAGAACCAAAGACTTAAACTACTTCAGTCTGTGTGCATTGAATTTATTTAATACACGAGTTTCACAATTTGAGCTGAATTACTGAAATAAATGAACTTTTCCACAACATTCTAATTTATTGAGATGCACCTGTAGATAGATAGATAGATAGATAGATAGATAGATAGATAGATAGATAGACAGACAGACAGACAGACAGACAGACAGATAGATAGATAGATAGATAGATAGATAGATAGATAGATAGATAGATAGATAGATAACAGCTAAATACTTCATTTGAACTACTGCAGCATCTAAGTGGAAGAAAATAATTTAGTACTTTGGCCATAATTTCTGTATAAATACAATTTGGGTAGTGGGACAATAAAGCAGTGTTGTGAGGTGACCTTGAACCCTGGAGCATTTACAGCAGTGGCTCGCTAACAGCCTGTGACAGGTGTTGTGGATTTAAGCCTGGAAGCAAATGGGCAGGTGGGATCATGAAGGGACAGTAATGCCCTCATGTCTCTCAACCACTCTTTCTCTCACGGCAGATTGTTGTCCAGTCAGCTCAAGCCAGCTGCTCACTGGACACACAGAGCACTGAAGAGGAGCTTAGACAAAGGCCATGGAAAGACCACACACACACACACACACACACACACACACACACACACACACACACACACACACACACACACACACACACACACACACACACGCTCCTGTACCTTTGATACACACATGATTTGAGCCAAGACTGTACTGTTTCTCTTGTATTACAACAGGATGGCATATGGTTGTAGGTTACAAGACTGGCAATCTCTTCCTGTTAAGTGACATCTGACTGCACTAACCCACCAACACATGGACTGTGACTTTGGCAGCTGCATTCAACTTTGTTAAAGTAGGGATCTTCAGTTTATTTCAAATAAATGAGCCCCTGGTATATATTATTAAAAACTGAGTGCTGGATTTTAAACCTACAATAACATATGTTTAGCACCATGTTGTTATGATACATCAATTATTTTTGATCTGATGTCATATACAAGTACGATACTATGTATTACTTAATACATTTTAATGTAAGAGAGAAACTGTTATTTCATTAACATTATTGAATGCATTAGCTATCATGAGCTAACAGTGAGCAAAATGTTTACAGCATTTATTATTCTAGATTAATGTTAATTTACAAATATGTATATTGTAAATCTAAAATAATTTATACATACTTTATTGCTCAAATGTTTGGGGTTGGTAAGATTTTATTTTTATTTATTGTTTTATTTGTATTTTTATAAACAAGTTTCTTCTGCTTTCCAAGGCTACATTTATTTGATTAAAAATACAGTAAAAACAGTAATGTTATTAAATGTTATTTCAATTTAATATAAATGTTTTCTATTTAAATATATTTTTTTCTTTTAAATCTGCAATTTTTTAGCAGTCATTACTTTATTCTTCAGTGTCACATTATCATTCAGATATCATTCTACTATTTTGTGCTCAAGAAACATTTCCTATCTATATCCTACTGACCCCAAACTTTTAATTGATGCTGCATTTTGTTCATAATACATTAATTGTAATTTTTATCATTTTGACATGTTAAATATGTATTTATATATGTTGTAAACACTTTAAAAGTACTATTTATTGTTAGTTCATGTTACTAATGTTTCATCCGAGCATTACCCAAAAATAGTTTGAGATGAAACAATAATTGGCTGGACCCACAACAGACCACCTGTTGAAAACCCCTGTGCTAAATTCACACTCGGTCTGTTCAGTCTGCTCCGAGAGCATATAGAACCTACCAAGTCTAACACGTTTACCAGTGCCGTTCATATTCTGATCATGCGAGGTGCTTGCTTAGACAATGGGTCTCCGTTTTACTATTTGCTAGAAGCAAGATTAATTATTTTTCCATTAATTAGATTTTCCTCTCCAAGGAGGGAGATAGCATCTCCAGATGCCCAAATCTCATTTGCAGTTGTTTGTTTGAGTGGGCCGCTTCACGGAACCACCAAGGAACAAACAACGTAAATCACATCTGACCATGAAAAAGAATGCAAACATCTCACAGAAAACACACAACACCTGAGACTGGGGCTGTGGACGATAGTATACACACACACACACTTTGGTTGCTTTGGGCTAATAAGCTCATCAAGTTCACTCATGCATTTTACACTGATGAAAAATACACACATTTGAAATGAGACAGGCCTCAACTCTAATCTCATTAGTGAAAATTCTCTTTGACTGCCAGCTTGATATATTTAAAATGCATATTAATCTGGGCAGAGATCATGTTGGCTAAATCTGACCAATGAAAAAGCACAAAGTCTGAGACCTACCAGTACAATGACAGCAGCAGGACCGACAAAAGCATAGAGCAGCCCTCCTTCCAAAGACAACCAACAACTGAAATTGAGAGAAATAGATAAAGTGAAATATAAACACCGCAAATCAATAGAGAGAGTTGACATATTGTTGGCTGAAAGAAAGAAACACTAAATAAATTATTTTTGCAGTTTTCATTAACCTTTAATCATATTTCTTCATACAAATAAAGATTAAACGAAAGTAGAAGAATAAATTAAGTCAGCTTGAATTCTAACCATATTTATTCCCTAAATTAAGAAACTGAAGAGGATATCTCAAAAACAACCTCTCCATCTTACTACTTTGTTTTTAGAAATACCATACTGTTAAAGTGCTTTCATTGCAGAGATCAAATAAAAACGTCATAGCTAATAGACCAATAAAGATAGTGCCTGGTAAAGTTAAACACAAACAGCGCTGCAAAAGCTGGAAGGTCATACTTTATAGAGAAACATTATTAATCATGATTTTAATGGAGCTGTTTCAACATTTGCTAATGTTTTGGTCAAATGCAAAAAATCAAACATTTCAATTTAACTTGTATTCTGACATCCTTGTGAAAGGATCACAGACATATGCACTCAATCGTGCATTTGTATGTGGAAGACTGTAGAGAAGAGTGACTGTGTAGTAAGCAGGCTGTTACTGAGCCCAGCAGTGAAGTTATCTGAGGCCACCGAATTCTTCCACTCTTTCCTAAATGTGTCCTTTGGATTGAGGGGAATCCATGTGTCAGACGTATCCAATTAAAGATCTCAAAGGCCACCACTGTTTTCAACTTTTGTCTCCAATTAGTCAGGGAGCTCCCTGGCTTAAATCAATTGCTTAGCAGTGCAGTGAAGACAGAAACCATTATATGCAGAGCAGCAGAAAATGACCACCACGCTGAGTAAATCCATAGCCAGGAATTGAGGAAGAACAGACTCTCTGAGGACTCTCTGACTCAAGATACTTGTTGAATATTTTTTTATTTTTTTCCCAAAGTAAACGAAAACATACTGTATTATAGTCAGGTGCATCTTATTTTCTGGAAAGTACTGTAGTTTGTAAAGATTGATTATTAACTTGATGGCAATAATTTGTATATATCATGTATCAGGTAAATGTGTTTACTGAAAAGTTTTAACTAAAAGTTTTCCTTGTGAGACTGAGCTGCATCAGTGATACTTACTAACTTGGCGTGCCATAACCTCTGGCCCGGGTAAAACCCACAGATATAGCGACCACAAGGGCTGGAAGACCTGCAGGATAAAGCTTATGATGAGGAAAAGAGAAAAACAAAACAAACAAAAAACCTCAACCCACTGAAATTAAAAAGTTTGTTAAATTGCTTAAATTATTATTATTATTTTAAATGCAAAATGTAGTGGAAAAATTAATTGAAACCATTTACTGATAAAGAAAATTGAGTTGAATTGAGTTTTTTTTTTTTTTTGACAATTTAAATACTGACATGCAGTGAAAGCAAAGAGATTTTATACATTTAGCCAGCATGAGAAAATTGCCCAACATATAATAACAGAGGACAGGCATTGCTAAAAGGAAAATTATGAACAGAAAATGCAACCTAGAATAATAATAAAAAAAAGAATAATAATAAAAAAACGAATCTTTTTTAGAACCATTAATGGCAAATGGCCAGAGGGGAAGTTAGCTGAAGTAATCTTCTCTCACATTGGTGACTTTCTTTATCTTGTGCCCTTTTCACAGACAAATGCACATGGTGTACAGGTACACCATTCCCTCTGTGTGCAGTGGCCTCCCAGACCCCAGACACACTACTTTAGCAGAGAGCAATTCCTGTGGGCCTCTGTATATGTCTTTATTTATGAGGCCAAAGTGTAGCAGTGTAAACATTTCTGTCTGTATTCTCTAAGAGCGCTCCACAGGGCAAGTACACAGAGCAAGCACTGTGACCCTCTTATAGCAACACTGTGAATGCTAGCTGGAACCATAGCTTTTATGTCATACAGTATCATGTCATTAAATGCAAATTACTGTGTTTTGCCTCAGGACAGGTCTTAACTTTCAAATGTATATATTTAATATATGTTTCAGTTCAGAAATCCAATCTACAATGTGTAAAAATAACAGCAGACCATATTGAAAACTGGCCAATAATTACACTTAATAATTAATTTCTTTGAATAAATCAATTAACTTTTTTCAGCCAGACAGAAGAAAAAAAAAAGAAAAGAAAAAAACT
The DNA here is from genome assembly GCA_024542945.1 of allo-octoploid hybrid of Carassius auratus x Cyprinus carpio. NCBI lineage: Eukaryota > Metazoa > Chordata > Actinopteri > Cypriniformes > allo-octoploid hybrid of Carassius auratus x Cyprinus carpio. The sequence goes on along the minus strand of CM045060.1, from coordinate 11,803,788 downwards.
TTCAGTGCTTCAGTGGTCTTCTATTTGTTTACCAGCTAGATAAATAAATAAATAAATAAATAAATAAATAAATAAATAAATAAATAAATGTATTTGGCATGCAATAGGCAATATGCAGGACTTTTTCATTTATCAGGTTATGAACATGCTATATATGAAAATCTATATTCATGAACTCATGAACATTTAGTGTTATATAGTTTTCTTGCAAAGAAGACAATTAAATAAATACCATACATATACAGTACAGGTCAAAAGTTTGGAAACATTACTATTTTTAATGTTTTTGAAAGAAGTCTCTTCTGCTCATCAAGCCTGCATTTGTTTGATCAAAAATACAGAAAAAAAACAGTAATATTGTGAAATATTATTACAACTTAAAATAATAGTTTTCTATTTGAATATAATTTAAAAAAATAATTTATTCCTGTGATGCAAAGCTGAATTTTCAGCATCATTACTCCAGCCTTCAGTGTCACATGTAACATCCAGTCTATCACATGATCATTTAGAAATCATTCTAATATTCTGATTTATTATGAGTGTTGGAAACAGTTCTGCTGTCTAATATATTTGATGAATAAAAGGTTAAAAAGAACTGCATTTATTCAAAATAAAAAAAAAAATCTACTAATATATATTCTAATAATATATTTTATTTACTATCACTTTTATCAATTTAACACATCCTTGCTGAATAAAAGTATTGATTTTATTTAAAAAAAGAAAGAAAAAAAATTACTGACCCCAAATTACTGACATATCTTTTTTTTTTTTTTTTACTTTTTATTCATCAAAGTATCCTAAAAAAGTATCACATGTTCTGAAAAAATATTAAGCAGCAGAACTGTTTCCAACTTTGATAATGAATCATCATATTAGAATGATTTCTAAAGGATCATGTGATAATGATCCTAAAAATTCAGCTTTGCATCACAGAAATAAATGATAATTTAAAGTATAATAAATTTAAAAACAATTATTTTAAATTGTAATAATATATCACAATATTACATTTTTTTTCTGTATTTTTGATCAAATAAATGCAGGCTTGATGAGCAGAAAAAAACTTCTTTCAAAAACATTAAAAATAGTAATGTTTCCAAACTTTTGGTCTGTACTGTATATATAAATGTTCATGAGTTCATGAATATAGATTTTCCCCCTACAGGAATTCAAAAAATGCATTTTCCTAACAGTAAACACTGTCTTAACTAAACATCTTTTCAGCATGAGGTTTCCCATCTCAAGACTGAGGAAGGTGTACGTCTTGGTCCTTGATTACAATGACGTGTACAGTGACCTTTACTTTGTAGAATCCCTTCATCCCCGGACCCCTCCCCTCTCTGTGTCTGTGAGGGCTTTCTGGCCTCTCCTTCTGGTGTCATCCCATACAGTCAGTGAGGCCAGCTTTACTCATGTGCTAATTAGACCTATCCATTCTTCTCGCTCTATGTCTGTGTGCCACATCCACACATAATGAGCTCTCCTCTGAAATATTCATGTAATTAACAATGCTCTGATTAACTCTGGAAATTAAAGGCAATTAGAAAAACTGTTTAGAGAACAGGATTGAAAGATATGGGAAGGGATGAACAGGATCGAAATGTGGCTCTGGAGGAAGCAGCACACAACGAAGAAAATTTGCTCTGGATTCCAGCTGTGATTGTTTCATACTGTAACCTGCAGGGGGCCATGGTTTGGATAGTTACAATAGTCACTTTGCTTCTTCTGGTCGATTCTGTAACTACACTACACCACACTACACTATGTGGGTAAAATAATGTTTCTTTACGGATGGCTGTTCAAAAGTAGCTCAGTATTTTTTTTTTAAGCATTATAAAAAAATAACACACAAACAGAAAAACAGAAAAATCATTATAAATATATAATATATCTTGCAACAGACAGCACACATACACACGCACACACTAATAACACATAGTGTGATTTATTTATTTTACCAGAATGTTGCATATTCATATATTATATATATATATATATATGATAGGAAGAAAAAATTACTCAAGCTAATCTAAATCAAAGCTGAGCATGTACTGTACATGACCAGCCAGAGCGCATGTATGATGATATCCACATTTCACATTTTAAGTATTTCGAGTATTACTTTTTTGGCGTCTAAGTTAGAAATCCATCTACTACCACTTAGCAATGCTATTCTACAATATCCGCAAAGGGCATCTATGAATTAATTGAAGTGATAGTGGGTCAATAAGTTACAAAACAAGTGTGTGTGTGTGTGTGTGTGTGTGTGTGCTGTTGCAATTGCTTGAATATCCTTTTAAATCCTGCCTGTGTTAAGATGGTGGCACAAAATGCATTTCTTATCAACTATCAGACATCTACGTCTTAATACAGAAGTAACATTGAGCTCCAGTGGCATGTTTATGGTGTGTCATTGGGCTCCACTGAAGCAAACTGACAATGCAGACAATCTGATGTGACTGAATTGATAAGAACTGGCATGTTATATTCCTGCATCCCTCATATGGATAAAAACTCAAACTGAAGCATTACAATAGCATCGCTTTTGACCTTCGATGTAAGTTGTGGTGTGTGTGAGGGTGTCCTACCCCAGCCCAGGCACAGGAAACGCTTGCGAATGAGGCGGGACCTCATCTTGCCAATCACAGCCAGGTAGGACTGCCATGCCTCTGTCAGTACCCAGCAGAAAGAGGCCAGAAAGAAGAAGTGCAAAAAGGCAGCAGTCACAGTGCACAGTCCCTAGAGACAAAAGAGGAAGGAAGAAAGAAATAGAGAGAAATAGGGAATAAGAAATGAAGAAAAAGATGCGTAAGAAAGTATGGGAAGCAAGAAGAGGTGCAAATGGCTCTCAGCTGATTGTTATCGAAGCCAAGAGGGAGAGAGCGATGAAGTGATTAATAAGGAGAAGTGAGAACGAGCTGCGGACATTAACGAAAGTCCATCTGGAGAGAAACTACTCTGTTTCGATGTGGTGTGAAAATGAGCTCTAACATCGCATCCTGTCGATGCTTTCTTCATCATATATGGTACTTAAAAAGTGAAAATGGGTTAGTTAAAGGTTGAATAGTTTCTAAGGAAAAATGGCAGGCTGGAATTAAAGAAAAGTCTGATTTAAATAACCAGCGAACGCAAATGAGAAGCAGTAAGCAGAGTATATCACTGAGGTTTTATACAATAATGAGGTGCATATTCTAATGCTAAACACCGGGCCGCTCAGCAAATGACCCAGGAAATGAGAGGGATTTCACACCATTCATGGTTTCCGAAATTAGGCTTATCTGTACTTTCTGAAACTAATGCTGAATATGAGAATTTAGTGAAATATTAAGTCTGGATCGAGGGGGAAGGGGTCCTATGAGCAGTTCCTTTGCAAGTATTCAGCTTTCTTTGTAGGTCTGAGCGACAGGTTGGGTTTGGACAGCAGCACTTATTTCTCAGGTGCCTCTGTAGTCTCTTTTATGCTCTCAGTGTGACTGTCATGGCTGACACAAAGCTGACCCTCAAGTGCACAGTCCACATGTCTGTCTGCTACAAGCACCAGCCTGACTTTCACAAATTCTATCGTGGCTCTTACAGTACATATTGTCATGGCAGGCTGATGAGAGAACAAACACTAGTTACCTGTACCACAGACAGATTACTCCCTCTAAGGAGTCTGGGACCCAAGGTTAAGTGGCATTTAGAACTCAGTTTTAAATTGAACGAATTTTGCATTCCAATTTATTTTTTTGAATTTGAACTGAATTTGTATGAAGATTTAGAATTGTAATTTGAATTTAATAGAATTGCAATTGAATTAAATTCAAAGAAAGCTAATTATGTGTATGTAACTTAATTATAATAATAACAATAACAACAACAACAACAACAATAGTAATAATAATAATAATTCAATCCACAAATGCACTTTGAACTATACCTTAACTAACAGTTATATAAATTATTATTATTATTATTATTATTATTATTATTATAAAGTGATAAGGTGAGTTTGGTGTTTTTTTAAAATATATATTAAATTTTTCAATATGACTGATATTATCAAAAACAACAAGAACAGGGGCTACTTCAAGAAACACAAAACTGATATTTAGTATGTTTAATAAATTAAGTAATTTTATGTACACCATAATCTTCAAATTGGAGCCAAACATGAAGGCGGCAAGATGGGAACCTAAAGGTTGTTCTTTACAAATGTGCACACATACTCACCTTACTGAGAGTTTGGGACTGTCCCACCAGTATCAGCACATTGGAGGCCAGTATGGACAGGCAGAAGTTCACCAAGATGATGGACCTCTCTGAACGAATGTACCTGAAAATCAAAGAAAAACAGGAAAATCACACACTCAGAACTTTATCAGCAACTTTGTTTTGCTGTTATGACATTATTATCTTTAAAAAAAGTAATGGGACCCATTTATCAAAGTCCATTTATCCTTTTTTCACTTCACTTAACACTGACAACTTGAGCAGCATCACAGGTGACCTGCAGATGAACTCCAAAACAGCATTTTACACACAAGCACCGGTGAGCAAAATGTCCTCATCCGCTGTTTGAGCTCTGGCCAGATCTGCTCAAGAGGACAATGACAGCGTCCCCTGGATCAATGGTCCAAGTGAAAGGGCAGGCCTGTGATAAGCTCTCTGGTGGGGTGGCAGATGCACTAATCTTGGAGAGAGGAAATACCTTCCGACCTGCTACTCAGGAATTATGGGACGGGGGTAAAAATCATTTGGATCTGAAGTATCAGGTCATTTAAACCAACTCTAACACCCTTAAAAATGAATAGTGAATGAATTTCATTGCATTATACAACAACATAGTATTACACATTATATATAAAATAGTATAACACATTATAATATATAATATGAATAATTTACAAATACACTCTTTGACCAAAACATTTGACACATAAACGTGCTTCTTCCTTCTCTTTTTTTCTTTTGTAAAGAGATTATTACTTTTATTCAGCAAGGACACATTAAGTTGATCAATAGTGACAGTAAAGACTGTAGTTCTGTGACAAAAACTTTTCTTTTCATCAAAAAACTCTGCCAAAAGATCATCAAGGGTTCCACAAATGTATTAAGCAGCACAACTATTTTCAACATAGATAATAATAAGTAATGTTTCTTGAGCACCAAATCAGCATATTAGAATGATTTCAGAAGGATCATGTGACAAATATTGTATGTTAATTATATAAAATATATAAACAATGTAGTTAAAAAAAATACTTCAGAGGAGATAAATACTTGACTAAGCACTTGACTGTGTGTTGGCCTTTTTCTGGCTGTGGTGTTAGCTGATCACATGACTGGCCTGGGCCATCTGCCACATCTGAGTTGTTAGCAACCATGCTAGCCTTCACTAGCACTCTCCACATAATCCTGTCCTGCCACAGGCGGCTCCCGCCATCCCTCATTTGTTCCCAATTATTGCTAATTGCAGTTTTGGCCCACTCTAGATCTACTCCATGCCAGCTGCTCTATCCCAGCCCGGGCAACCCCACGTGGGAAGCTACAGTCTGAAAAATGAATCTTTTAAGGTGTAAGTGTACCTGTGAGAGCACCGGGAAGTAAACGAGGGGAATTGTGCAAAAATAGCAGAGGACAGCAGAACCTGAAAGCTACGTTCAAAAACGGTCCTCTGTAGATCAGTGTTGTGTTGCTGGCTGGGGGTCAGTGAAGGGTTTTGTTGAACTCACCTCCAAAAGGCAGCATAGATGAGCAGCAGAATGAGAAGAGCCGTACAGGATATGCCACAGCCCACCATGAGGGGCACAGACGGTATACTGGACGGCCCCATACCCTGGAAAGAGATCAATGGAGAGAAGGAAGATTATAATTAGATGTTTATGATATATGTATAGCACAACAAAGAGTCAGTCAGTCTTTAATTAAAAACAAACCTGACCGGAAACAGTAGGGACTTGAATCAGCCTGCAGGGGTTTATTTTGCAATAATCACCAGCTAAATTTATGTTACCCTGCTAATTATGTGGCTTACCAAAATTAAAAACCAAATTAACATAAAATATTGGTAGGCTATTGTTACAGTTTTATAGCATATAGTTTGCTTAGGACAACATTCAATTACACAGCATATAACCTATATAAATACAGTATACTGAGCTCCAACCCCCATTTAATATATACACTACTGTATAAAAGTTTGTAAGATACTTTTTAATGAAAATTAATAGTTTTATTAAGCAAGTACGCATTCAACTGTTCAAATGCAACAGCAAAAACATGTATATTATTAGAAAACAATTTCTGTTGTTATTAGATGCTGTTCTTTTGAGCTTTCTGTTTATCATAAATAAATAAATGAATAAAAAGTTAATCAGCATATTAAAATGATTTCTGAAGGCTGAACACACTGAAGACTGAAAATTCAGTTTACCCATCGCAGGAATGAATTGCATCTTTAAAAAATACTAAAACGGAAAACAGTTGTTTTAAGTTGTAGATATATTTGACAATATTTCTATTTTTACTTTTTTTTTTTAAACAAAAAATGCAGCCTCTGTGAGCTTGTGTGAAAGAGAGAGAGAGAGAGAGAGAGAGAGAGAGAGAGAGAGAGACATACTGACCCCAATCTTTTTAACAGTTTGTGTCTGTGTACTGTAATGTCGAAAGGTATGTAAAAATAAGACTTTGTAAACACTTGACAAAGAGCCACAGGCTGGGCAAAGGATAAAAAGTGTGTGTGTGTGTGTGTGTGTGTGTGTGTGTGTGTGTGGGTGGGTGGGTGGGTGGGGGACAGAGAGGGGTAGTAGGGAGAGGATTACATTCTGTTCAGGTTAAAGCTAAAGGCCAAAGGTCTTCTTTCTGAATAGCCTCATGCTACCCTATCTTCTCTTATACTCCTGGGTTCATTTTCTCTGTTTCTCATCAGGTCAAAGCTAGATTCTCTTCTTAAACTGGGCATTCTATCCCCATCAGCCCTTGAACACTTGCGACCCCTTTGCCCCGGCTTATTAAGCATCTCTGCCGTGAGAAGGGTTACTACGGGTGAACATATGCCTCATGTTTCTGGATTAACCCTCCTACTCAGTCCTACCACCAAGAATATATAAGAGATAAATGTTCAGTTCAGGGTTCAATTTAATGTTATATGCATAAGTGTAATGTGCAAATGCATGAATACATCAATCTTAAATAAAATAAAATAAAATAAAATAAAATAAAATAAAATAAAATAAAATAAAATAAAATAAAATAAAATAATAAATAAAATAAAATAAAATAAAATAAAATAAAATAAAATAAAATAAAATAAAATAAAATAAAATAAAATAAAAGCTTTCTGTCCAGTCCGAAAGGAATGACGGTGATAAATGTGGTGCTATAATCAATAAAAACCAAGAACATCTTGACATTAGTGCCTTCCTGTGGAATCAGTGCAGCATGAAGATCCCAAGAAATTGCCTTTTTGCTGGACGCGTGTTACACTGTTATGTGAACTACAGGGGGTCTAATCACTCAGACAGCATCGTGCTAATGCGCCCCATCACCAGCTCTTCACAGCACATCATTATGGTGGATCAGTCTGTAATCATTATACAGGACACAGTATTTTTCTTTGAAACTAAAAAAAAAAAAAAAATCAAATTCACACAGGAGTGAGATATCCACACAAACTGTGGTACACAAAGATTAGGAAAACTGTGTTAATTGTCTGTGTTGCTCATTTATTACTCCTGATAACCTTTCAAAGGTCATACCTTGGCCAAAAAAGTAAATCCACACTTCTCTTTTGAATTCTCTGTGCTGCTTTTGGGAGATAATAATAATTCAGTAGAAAACTGTAGAGCTTTCTACCATCTGCTGGTTGCATGATTAAAGTCTTCCACAATCAGGGACACAGCATCAGGGTAGGTGCTTTCATAGTTCTTAATATTAGTTCAAAAAATGTATTTTCTTAATCTGAATGGGTAGAATATTAATTTAACAGTGAGATATTCAAAGTTAGGACAACAAATCACTTCAGAATGTGTTTTAATCAGGACAGCAGAAATTTACAGTTAAACATACACCACCTTAAGTTTGTCTCATCTCATTCTCCATGGTCTTTTTTTTTTTAATCTGCCAATTTTAAAAGAACACTGGCGACTAATGTTCATCTCTGAGATGAAAGTTAACTGATGTAACTGTCTGTCAATTAAATTCAGTTGTTATTATCATTTGGAAACAAATTATTTTGTATAATTTATTACATAGAAGTATGAAAGCTTATTTTTACTACAGAATAAAAACATAAAAAATGATAACCGCAACTCTTCCATGGCAGAAAAAATAAATAAAAATCTGAGGAAAAAAAAAATGAATAGTGAGATATAAAATCACAATTATGGGAAAATTTGATGATTAAGTTAAAACAGAGCATATAGTATCTTAATAGAATCACTGACAAGCATACAGTAGTTCAAGTTCACAGAGCTGTCCCACACCACTTCATCTGTTCCTGCATCCAGTGTTCCTGTCGACACATTCTTCCTCTTCAGGTTCTTGGAATAGGAAGCACAGGCAGGTGATCTGCGATAGTGGTGTGGCAGTAATCAAGAGCATTCTTTCAGGGCAAGAAGCATGCTGGTAATATTTCTAAAGAACTGTCTGCAGGTTGGGATGATTAAAGTCTCCTGCAATCAGGGACACCGCATCAGGTTGGGTACTTTCATATAGCTGTTAAAGGGACAGTTCATCCAAAAATGAAAATTTTGTCAACATTGTTCCAACACTGTATGACTGACTTTCTTTCTGTGGAACATAAAAAAGGAAGATATTTTGAGAAATGTCTCAGTGTGTTTTTCCCATACCATGTCAGTCAATGGTAACCAAAACTGTATGGTTGCCAACATTTGGTAACATCTTGAGGGTGAGTAAAAGATGACAGAATTTTCATTTTAGAGTGAACTTACTGATCTTATTGGAGAAGAATATAGATTGCATACATGATGTCAAAAGAAAATCCCATAGAAATGATGTTATTTAACAGTAATATTACATGTTGGAACAACAGGAAAATCAGAAGCTTAACATGAGACATACAGTATGCAACCTTTCAATCTGTGTGATCTGTCAAGCTGCACAGCTTCAGTTGTATTAGGGGTCAGCTAGGGCTTGTTGAGACAGAATCTAGCCATACGTGATGTCCAGCTAAAGGCTTAACCTCTCTGTCAGTTTGTTCATCTCATTCTCCACGGACTTCAAGCTGAACAGAAGGACTCTCACAAATGGAGTCAAATATAGAACACCAAGATAATTCTTTCAAACTAGACAGTAAATCCTATACTGTACATACAGTGGGGTTCTGAGTCTGAGATCACTTGTGAAAATGCTTCACAGTTTACTAATAAAAAAAGTAAATAAATTATTTTAACTAAATGAATTTAAATTTATTCATCAGGACACTCACAGTAAGCAGAATGTTCTATACAGCAAAAAAATGTAAATATATTGTCGTCCAGTTCTAATCTGCTAAATGAGACAATAAGGCATACATATATTAATATATTATACACATTAAAGTCATGATTTTCTGTAAAGCTGCTTTGAAACAATGTGTATTGTGAAATAAATTATCTATGAAAATAAAAATAAATAAAGATAATAATAATTACCAGCCTTACAAACATTTTGTGTTAAAAGTTTAATTTAAAAATGAATTTAACATGAATGTTATTTGTTTCGGAAGAGCATCTTGTGCTTCAGTGTATTGTAAACATTTAACATTTCGGCTCAATTCACATGCTCAGTGTCATTAATTTGCTTATTGGTTTAGTGACCAACACATATTTGTTTTTCATTTAACACCAAAGATAGTCATAAATATAGCTGAAATAACCACCATGCATAAACATGCAACAATCTATCACTCTCCAGTGCCACGAAACTGCACGGATCTATTTCTATAGACAAAACCCTCTCTTTATGTAGCATTTCCATTAAAAACATAAATCTTTTGATTTTCTGTCAGCTTAATCAGCTCTTCCAGACCAAAACACTTGACATGATGGCTTTAAAAAGCCATGGCAGAGACTCAAATAAATAATACTGAATGTTCTTTAGTAGAGCCTGAAATGGTACAGGTTTGCATTTATAAAGCTTGCAGCTGTTTAGAACAAGCTGTGAACTGGCTTGAATATGAAGTCATCCTTCATGCACTTACAGCTCAAAGCATTCCAGCCTTTGTTAACAAAGACCCCTAAAGCTTGTGTGTGGGTTGTGGCACTGGCCTACCAACAGTGCATTCCGTGCGTATCTATGTGTGCACATCTGGTCTCTGTAAACCTGTGAGAGTGTTTGTGTAAAACGGAAAAGTAGGCAAGGGAAAAAGAGGCGATAAAAAAAGCTCAGAGAGTGGGAGAGAGCTTTGAGCAGGTGGAGGTGTGGCAGCAGTGTTTTTACTGAAACTGGCAGATGCAGGTGTAACAGGTGGGACTGGGAGAGGTGCTGCCAACCTTCACTCTCATATTTTGCTTAGCCTATTGTCCCTGGCATATTAATTGGCAAAATTATGCTTTGGCCATTTTAACCATTTTAGTTTGCCAGCAGCCTGAAAAACTATTATAGATGTTGTCTCTTCCACAGAAATGCCATTGGCGGAGTAGATGGGAGGATTGCTCCTGGTGTGAAACTGAAAACACTGAAGCCCTAGGGGTGTATGTATAGAATATCAGCCTCTGTGAGAATAGAGCACAACAGCTGGGTTCTGAAAGCAACAATCACATTCATTTTCTCCATAGAGAAGCCTCAAAAGTTTTTGACGGATGGTAGACTACCATTTTCAGCAGTCTTTTCCAGTCTTCAGTGTCACATGATCCTTCTGAAATCATTCTAATATGCTGATTTGGTGCTCAAGAAACGTTATTATTATTATTATTATTATTATTATTATTATTATTATTATTATTATTATTATTATTGTTATTATTATTATTATCAATGTGGAAAACAGTTGTGTTGCTTTATATGTTTGTGAAAACTGTGATATTTATTAGGATTCTTTGATGAATAGAAAGTTCAAAAGAACAGCATAAAAAATAGAAATCCTGTGTAGCATTATAAATTACTTCTGTCACCTGATCAATCGAATTTGTCTTCGCTGAATAAAAGATTAAAAAAAAATTATAATAAAAATATGATCTTTAAATATTTCGCAATAAGTTCAAATGTATAGTTTTTATACTCAAAACCAATAACTGTATTTGAATAGTTTCACATTGTGCTTTTTTGTTGTTGTTATGTCATTCCCAAGGATTCATGCACTGATAAAAATTATTCTGTTGTGAAGTAAATTACTATGAAAAAAAAAAACAATTAATTTCTACATTAAATAATCTAGACAAGAATTAAATTAAATAAAACAATACAATAAAATAAATTCTCTATATGCGTTAGATGTGTTGGATACTTAGAATCTTCTAATTAAAGCTTATGCTTAAATAGCATGATTTTTTAGTGCTGGCAAAAGTAAAGTTTACAAAGAATGACTGAGTAAAATGTACTTGAGTATTGCAGAGTAAACTTCAAATGATTAAGTAGAATTTACTCAACAAACTCTTACTGGCCAAGTTCAACTTACTAATTCTCTTTGTTAATTTTACATAACTTAATTAAGTAGATTTAACTTAATTCCATTCTTAAATTTACTTTTTAAATTTTACTTTTTTTTTCTTCTAGTGTCTACAGAGTCAATTTTCACATTTTGGCTTTTATGCATCAAATAAAAGTTTGTAGCGTTGTGATTCATCTCAGAACTGGCTGGTTTTGTTCATGGCTCTGAACTCTTTATTGAAGAAAAATACTCTGGTAACCAAGGCCACTGAAATTGTACATGGTTAAGGTTGTGCTCAATAAAAGTGAGTGAAACAGAAAGAGAGAGAAAAGAAGTATCCTTTCTTTGGCAACTTTAGCAGAGGTCTAATTTCCAATTCACCACCACATCTCCATCAGATGTGTGAGCCTTAGATAGCATGAGGTGACAACAGCATAAAAACAACCAAAACTAATAAATGGAAAGGAAGAATCTCATATACAAAAGAGAGATTGAGCAAGACAGCAATTTGTTAAACATACTGAAGAAAAATAAAACATCTGTTTTATTACTGGACAAGTATTACTGCTCTATGCTGGATTACTAGGGGCAGCTTCTCATCCTTCAGCATGAGTCTATCTACACTAAACTGTCAAAACATGACACTACATTTATAATGTTACAAAATAATTTTATTTCAAATAAATGCTGTTCTTTTGAACTTTCTATTTATCAAATAAATGAAGATGAATACTAATTTCTCAATAATAAGAAATGTTTCTTGAGCATCAGATCAGAATATTAAAATGATTTCTGAAGGATCATGTGACACTGAAGACTGAAGTAATAGGTGATGGCAAATTCAGCTTTCATTTCCATCATGTGCAATCAAACCTATTCAAATGATTCAGAATGCAGTGGCACGACTGATCTTCAACGAGCCCAAAAGGGCCCACATCACCCCTCTCATTATCAGTGTGGGTCGCATCAAGTTCAAGACATTGACGCTTGCATATAAAACAGCCACAGGCTCAGCACCCTCCAACTTCCACTCACACTTACGAATATACATTCCCTCCAGAAGCCTGAGATCTACACGTGAGCGACTCCTCGTGGTACCATCACAGTAGGGCACAAAACCACTTTCCAGAACATTTTCATTCACCGTTCCTGGCTGGTGGAATGATGTTCCCACCGCCATCCGGAATGCTGTAATCCCTGACAATTTTCAAGTGACAGCTAAAGACTCATCTCTTTCGTCAACATTTGACTGTCTTTCTTTCTTTTTCCTTAATCCCCCTGTTTAGTATTTGAACTAATTTGAACAATGTCTGAAACTTTGTATTACAAGCACTTCCTATGATGAATCGCTTGTTGTATTCCTCAACTGTAAGTCGCTTTGGATAAAAGTGTCTGCTAAATGAATAAATCTACTTGTAAAAGTAAGATGCTTTCAGTGTGGGCCGCTTTGTTCATCACATTGTGAGTGATCTAGTTTTATCACATCACAACATGCCACACGCAAATATATAACAATAGTTCAATCAGATCATTTACTAAAGGCACTAAACTTCAAACTAATGTTTCTCCGTGATACTCACACACACAAAGAAATCAACCTCCTCCTTCCATTTGAGCAACATACACTTTTTTAACTCTAAACTGGACCTAATTGACTCTCAAACGCTCACTTTCAATCTGACTCCATCATTCTGGTGATATAGGGTGAGATTTATGGGAATGTCACCCATTGAGGGGTTATATGATCATTTGCCATGTCCACAGAGAACCTGCTGAGGTGGAACCTCCATTCATTGGCCTGCAGCCCTAAGCAGCCATACCATAAGACTTGTTCTAAAAAAAGCATTTCCCACAGCTCCCATTGGCTCTGATAGTCATAGATGGCATGCCAATTATATATGGAATTATAGGCCGTCTATCCCAGCACACCCTAGGGCAGTGTGAAGCTCCTCAGCAAATAGGAGTCATGTCTTTTTTCAGCCCAGGTGCTGTAACCTACTTCTCCAGCCTCACATGCTGCACAGCCACCATTTATCCCTGATCTCTTAACTTACCATTCCTTCTCGCTCCGCAATAACTCATTATGACAATAAGAAATGCACTTAGCAGAACCAGGAAGCGGGGACAAGGGAACACAAGAAAAACTTAACACAAACTTAGTCAGACTCAGCATTAATCAAACAGTTGAAACTCTCAGAGGTGTAACGTTCACTCATCTAAGCCCTGAGACCTTTGAGACCAAGCCTCGTTCTGCTGTTTGGATGCGTGCTGCAACGCTCCACCTGATTCACCCAGTATCTACCCACATCAGGAGAGACCGAGTGTCATTTTAGCATATGCTAACGCTATCCTTCAAGTTCCCTGGACACTTGTTATCTTTGAAGTTGGAAGAGAATCGCAGAGTGGCGGGACTGTTTGTCAGGGAGAGGCGATGGGAGCCTAAAGCCCAAAACAGGGCGCTGATCAATCATCAGGCTCCAAACCTACAAGGAGCTTCCCAAAACAGGACGACCCAAGAGCTTGCTTGGGTGTCGCTAATGTCGACAAGCAGTTAGAACTGCATTATATGAAGATTTGCTGTAGAATAAACCGGTTTACATCCTGTAATTGGGAATTAAATGAACATGCAAGAAGGGACAGCTCTCCTAACAAAAATGAGCTGGGATGTGTATCGCCCAGGAGAGCAGCTATGCTTATTACTGTGTGAGGAAACGCATCACCTCAGCAGCGACTTACACTAGGCCGTGTGCTAATGAGAAACATGGCTAGAGTCTTAGCAATTGTGCTGGTGTCACGGCGGAGACTGAGCATTTCATTGCGAGGGACTGCGGACTTATTAGCATTTACCTCGTTGGTGCTGTTGGCAAACTCCCCATGTTTCATTTCATTCATCTCTTTGGTGTCTAATGGTTAAAAATCTGGGCTGGTAATCAAAAGGTTGAGGGTTCAGATCCTGTAGTAATTAATTAGTGGTCAAATTCGTTAATATCTTGTACAAGATGCCCAGCATTATACCAATAACACATGGAACTAGATTTGCATTTCCTAAAGGAACTACCAATACTGGCAGCAAACACAGTGAAAGTGTTTTAGTTCTGCATAATTGAACACATAAGGAATCAAACAAAGTAAGCAAATAAAGAATTTTGAACATTAATAAACTTTGTTTAGTAATAAGTATGCAAGTGTATTGCATGAATAAGATTTGGTCATACTACATGATGTCATTCCTTGCTATTTACAATCATGACAACTTCTCTCTCATGGAATAGTATTCTATGGGATGCATTCTTCAGAACTGTCATTTGGCTTTTTCACCCATTGTTTTCTGAATACAGTACATGCGTATAAAATACTCATTTGTTGTATTGCTTTTTGTATACTATATAGCAGGGAAGCAGACATAGTCATAGTTGTTTTCTGTTAGCGGTACTCGAGAATTATGTGCCGGTGTATTAAAACAAAATACATAAAAACATTTTTGTTAATTATCTGAAATAA